>BLKM01011693.1:1424507-1881367 GCA_013340265.1 Coptotermes formosanus | reverse complement strand
TGTGTGTATGTATGTATGTATGTATGTATGTATGTATGTATGTATGTATGTGTGTGTGTATGTATGTATGTATGTATGTATGTATGTATGTATGTATGTATGTATGTATGTATGTATGTATGTGTGTATGTATTCGTGCGCGCGCGCGCGCGTGTGTGTGTGTGTGTGTGTGGACATAACGTCGTTACAAGGCTTCCATGCGTCCCACCCAGAAAAGATGTGTTACTCACTGAATGGGATTACAGACACTCCCCCACTTAACGCAATTTGAAGTCAGGCGATTCCGAACACACGTAATTTTGAAAAAAAAAATGTAAAAGATGTAAAAACATTTTTAAACACGTTCCGAATTTTTCTTTGCTGGAATGAACGCGCCATGAGACGAAGCTAATGCAGCTGTACCGTAACACAGGCGGCGGGCCACTCAAGCTGCGGCCGATCAGATTCCAATGTGCAGGAGTAACGATTTCAATTGCACTCCATTGTCTACAGACATAAATTTGACTAAACCGTATACTCAATTCCCATTTGTTCAAGGTTCGGCTTGCGCCGGACCGTGCGGAACGTTAACCACTGCATACGCCCCGAAGTGTCTGCGTGCGTGAGTACGTTAAACGTGGCGGATGGACAGAAACAATCAAGCGGTCCTAAACGGAATCTAATCTAACGCCGGTCGCCCATCCCAGGAAGTGACTTCACTGACTGGATCGTGTGTTTGCGTAATGGTACAGCGAGTTTTCCAGACAGCGTCTCCGCAGCAGAGTCAATCCGACGTGACAGGTAAAGATTTCGCATTTCCGCCCAAGTGCATCCCCAGCACACCTCCATTAACTGTCTCCATGGGACAAAATCCTTCTCCAGGAGCGATAATCGTTCAAATGTTCACGAAATTCACTGCCCCTTTGGGTATCCGAAGGTTCGCATCCCCATATTTGCAGCAGCAGCAGCCAGTTCACATCATTGCGACATATACAGCATACATGTAACATCTACTATGCACATATTCGTAAAATAGGGGCCGTGTCATGGTTCAGACAGTCAGTCGCCGACCTATCGGCGCGGAGGCAAGGGTTTCGTGCCAGGCCAGTCCATGTGAGATTTTTGTTGGACAAAGTGGTAGTGGGGCAGGTTTTTCTCCGAATGCTTCGGCTTTCGCATATGAATATCATTCCACCAATCCTCCATATTCATTCATTGACATGTTACCGACACTTACAGTAACTGACAAAGTTCTTAAATAACACGGTACCGTACCTACAATGGGAACATACAGAAGTTGCTCCAAAGATATGAAGGATCAAAATACCGTACGTACTTGTATATCATATCCATTCCACAAGGAATGCCTCATAAAATTTACGCATCTACACCATTAACATCAAGACATCAAACGCTTTTAACCCTTTGAAGACGAAGCGGATCTGTTTTATAGAAGGATTCAGTGCGTACCGCGCTGTAAACACTCTCCACTTCGGTTATAAAAACCAATCTCTTAATGTTTTATAAGGCAAAATTTGCTGTTTGTTCTGAGATCCGTACAAAACGCATAAACGCAATGTGGGCACCACGTAGAATTTGTTAATGTTAAACCTGGTGGTATGTAAAGTTACCGCTAGGCTTTAAAAGGTTAATACAATTTTCACTTATTTTATCTACTTGTAAGCTATGTTTTATACATAAATTGATGTACCCTACTTGAGGATGACCTACAAAGGTGCAAACATTTGCTGGATTTATTTTGAATTTTATATAGCATTTATAGGCTACGACAGGTGAAAAAATACTTATGCCTCTGACATAATGGTCCGTGGTAGAGTTATGCTAGTTCAGTTTTGTGACGCATGCTACTGATTATTACAATGATACATGCTACAACATCAAGAACAGAACGCTGTCATTAAAGGCAAACAAGAAAATAAAAATAAATCAACTAACAATCCCGAAACATGAAATTGTACGAACACAAAGAAATAAGAAACATTTTTACGTGGACACACAACATGAAACCCTAATACCTCAGCAAAAGAACTATTACGTAGCACGCGAAGTTCCTTTCGATGAAACAATGAACGCGTATGGAACACAGTGTTCACACCTGCTATTATTGCACCACCGTTAAAATTCCCCACTGACTATAGACAACACAGAACAATCGCCCCGAGAGGGATGCGAAGCCGTAATCCTAGATTTCGAACCACGTAATCTAAACCTGCGGGATTACAGTTACGATTATTCGAATCTGAAAGACGTATACTGCGAGTCTGTTATCCACATGTGTGTTTTTACTACTTAAATCAGCCGTTCTTTGCTCGGGACATCCTGCAATTGCACTGAAACAACAGACCTGGTTATTTACATGAACATATTACGAATATACATTACCGTTGATGAATTTTCTATCATTTACCACCACAGCGCTGTATGTTTCCAGACTACAAAACACCTGTAGGCACAGATCGCTTGTGCAGTATAAACCTAGCAACCAGAACACACACAAGACGAGAAGAAACGTGCGGGGCTGCACGGAAATATTTCATACATAACATAATCCTGCCACCATGCTTCGTGGATCGGATGTTAAGGAACTTCCAACACAGACGCCGAGTTATGTTCTTCTGTAATCAGCTTCCCTGGGAGATGTTGCAACATGACGGGGGGGGGGGATGCATAATTACAGGCCCTCTATTTCCACGCCACGTAATAACGCGAGCAAACACGGTGTTGTAATTATCAAGTACGTGCAGTTATTTTCACAACTGCATGCTAGGCTCTCTACTACAACGGGTAAAAATAAACCTGATAGCGTTCTATTTTATAAAGTACTGCGAAACATGGAGGTAAATTAAAAGATAAACTTCGTCATTAAAATCATTTACCAGATACTTCAGCCTGTGTTAACATCTTGTACCATTACTTAATCACTTCCGACTTGTCTGCGCTCGGATAGATGGGGAGGAATAGTCAAGAATCGTCAAGAATTTTTAGGCTACAGCAACAAAAATGATTTAACCAAAAAGTTTTTAAAAACAGGCATTCGAAAGATATTTCATCCTGCAACATACAGACAATCATAGCAACATTAGATCATAACAATTAAAAAATACTTGACCAACTAACTACACGCTGAAGGGTCCTCCACCACACACTGATGGTCATGCACTCGGTCGAGAAATTTCTTGCTTTGAACGAACCAAAAAGATCATCACCATCTTCAAAATATCCCCAAAATAATGAACTCTAATCTCAAAAAAGTAACGAAGAGGCGCTTACTATTTGAGGCAAACATCAAAAACTCACAAAACTAAGCGTATTGGAATTAACCAAGGTTTAGTAGCTTAAAAAGTACTGGTCACGTAAACCTAAAACAGGAATCAACATTCTAAAACTTCTGATAACCCTATTCAGTCTACTGTTACTGGGCTGTTGTCCGTTGTCCTGGTGCTCCCAGAATCAACACAACGGTAGGAAACTGGATGTCTTCGTCCCCGTTACCCAAATGAGTAGCTCCCCGCCCTTTCACTTGATACCAGAAATCGATCGAGTTTCCGAAACTTTGTGTTCTGTTCGTACTGCTCAAGTGGCGGACCAAGTCCATAAATCCTGTAATAGTAAACCGTTATTCATCAACGTTAGAACTACCTATAATCCAACCAACACACACTCAGGCGCAATTTTTACACACCACTTTCAACAGTGTAACTCTACCCCAGACATGTCTAAGTTTGCCCACGTCACCTTCCCCATAGAGAGCCCACGACTAAAACTTTACTTTTTCTTCGTGGTGATGTCTTGAAGGCCAATCGTCATCCTTCATCTAATCACTGTAACAACGCCAAATGGAGATTAAAAACTCAAGAAGTTCCTAATTACGTAAGCTTTTTAACTGCCTCTCACACAAGCCCAGACATTCTCCCACGCACTTCGTTCTCAGGCACCCACAAACTGTGTTCTTCCCTCAAAATGCTACATCCATCGTCCATTAATGAACTTCCACGCATTCTTATCGCAAGCCCCAGACTCCACTGAACGGTCACTTCGCGTTCTGGCCGCTTTACTCCCTAGGAAACAGCACGGGAACCCACTGAACAGAAGACTGGATGTCCTCTAGCATACATCTGGACATGCTGGAACAGGGAAACTTTCCAATCTCGGACCGCGGCCATGCAGCCCGCACCCAATCACTTAAGTCACTGAGAAATCTCAAATCTTAATGTAACGAATAAATATCAACAATTTATGACACCACATCTTCAATAACCAAGACATCAAAGAATTCTCTCTGCTGGCCTGTATCACACAAACGATCAGTAGAAAACGAAATGCGGTGCACATCACCAGCTTGTATTTAGGGCGAACAAGATTCCAGTTTCGTCTGAGGCACAGGCTAACTTGATCCAGACTTCCATAATTTTCCTCAGTTCTCCTAGGCCACACTAGGAATTATACATAGAAGCGCGCTATCAATTCTTCCTACGCATTTTTTCCAACATTCACGACTTGCCCATCATCCCACACTAAATAGTTCTTTTTACTCAATACAGCGTTGTTAAATACACCAAGAACCAAAAATAAAACAACACGACAAATCTGAAGATGCCCAGTGATTCCCTTGGGCAGGCATTCTCAGCAAACAAGAATATGAAAAACATTCGCTGTTTTCTGTTTTCTCTACATCTTTGCAGTTTCCCATCCAATTTTCCTCTGTCTATTCCCCACACAGACTCCTTCCCCAAAGTTTACCTCTTCTTTCCTTCTGCTACCTCTCACTTTTCGAAACTTAAAACGTCACTGTTTTCTCTTCCATTTTTTCAACTTGCTACAAACTGATTTCCATAACAAACAAAGCACTAGCAGCACAAGCGAGGATTCAAAATTGAGATTCAGAACAGAAACGATGAAGGTTAAAAGATCCTCTGCGTTGCGCGGAATAAGACGTCTAGACGACAAGGACTGCCTCTAAACTCAGTGGATGGTCACTGAAAACACCGAGAGAATGTGGCAGGGGTCCAGAACAAACGCAGACTATTTAGTAGACTTCAAACCATATATCTCATACTGTAACTGCAAAATTAATTTCACAAAATACATTAGAATGAAGCAGAATTCTTTTATGACTTGAACATTAATTTCGTCCTAAACAGTATTTTGTTTTTATGTTATTCATGTCAGTGCGTTAATCGATAATTACATCAGACAACGCCCAAAAAACTGCGCATTAATGTATACAATTTACAAGTAAAATATTACAACTCCAACACGTTTCGACCCTCTTCGGGTCATCTTCAGGGAGTGCACATCAATTATATGTACAAAACATATTTTGTGTAAATAAATTACGCTCAAATTAGGTTTTTATGTTGTTAGATGGCTTGATGGTTACAGCACAGACATCCTATGCATTTATAAGAACCAATGCATATGGAATACTTCATCAAATTTGTCTCTGCTGCAATCTTCAAGCCATCTAACATCATCAAAACCAAACCTGAGCCTAATTTATTTACATAAGATCTATGTTTTGCACATAATTGATGTTCAATCCCTGAAGATGGACCGAAGAGGGTAGAAACATGCTGGGAGCTGTAGTATTTTAGTTAAAATTATATACAATAATCTTGTGTGTTCTGTTGTCTTATGTACTTTGTTTTTGTTTGCTTGCTTGCTAGCTTGTGTGTGTGTGTGTGTGCGTGCGCGCGCGCGCGTGTGTGTGTGTAATGTTCGCACTTAACACAAAACGGCGAACCAGCAAACCTTAATTCTCATACTCTTTGCAGGTATGCTTTAAGTACACTAAATTCAGCAGAAATTTTTACTTTTTGACCTCCACTTATTTTTAAAACATTCCATGAGGGCTGCTACTCCACGAATCCCCAGAAAAAATGCGTCTTTGTAGTCAACTCAGATCACTAATTAAATTAAATCCCTTACTTTTCCCAGGTGTGATGTTTTGTGAAACACCGTGTAAACGTTAGATTGCACGGGAAGAAGCAGCCAAGTCGGAGAGAAGGAGGCATCTGAAAGTCAAAAATCATTCTACATGGAGGATAAGTTATCCTCCGTTTACAAGGAACGTTACCTTGGGGCAAGGTACTGCACTACTTTGATGCTTTCCCTAAATATTTGGTACCAACAACACACACGCATATCGTCGAAAACACCGTCAGATATTCCGTGCACTGTTCCCTAAAGCACACACTTTAGCAGCATCGACATCGGGACTTCATATGCTACGGGATTTGAATTCATAAAAGTTTGAAGTTATGAACTCAATTTCCAACGATCATCACACCGAAACACGTTCCGAAGAAGTTCGAAAATGACCATCGTTTGCCCGGAAGCGGACTTGTTTTCCGGGTTCAGCAGTCGTAATCAAAATACACACAGCGACTGAAAGCATGAAGTGACCTATTTTAACACTGTCAGTGACAAGTGTACCCTTAAAGATGATGCGTCGGCACTGAAACATGTCGGGTAATTTGGTGTAAATAATGACATAATAAAGTGCTTCCACATGGAATTTGTGCATTTGTTGGTGAATGTTATTTGTCATATGAAGTGACCCATATCGACGCTGCACGCCATAAGACGTATACAATTCACAACACGCCTCAGACGGACAAGGTAAAAGGTAATCATACTGTTTGTTTTGTCCATTTCTTAGAATATTCAATGACGCGTACTCATACGTATAGGAGTACACACGTTTTCGTAACACAGAATCGGATAACGGCTGTAGAATATGAACTACGAAGGACTGCAAGGAAGTGGTCTTGATCTGTTCTACGAAACATCCGAACATCTGACGCAAAATTCTAGCCTACTGATGCCTTTAAATGAACGACAACTAAAGATATTTTAAAAACCAGCCTGCAGGAACTACGAAAAATCATCGAATGTTGGGGCCAACAGTAGAACCTGACAGCCCCAGATTACGAACCGCGTCACTGTAATGATCTGTGACCGCTATCTCCGGATTTCATACAGCCAGAAGCAAACTCGACAGATGGCATAATGAGAAACACAGTAATTTGTGCTACTGTTCTGATATTCTTTGGATTATAAATAAATCAAGGACATGGGATAAACAGGTTGCAGTTGTGGAGGTAAAATTAACAGAAATTTTAGACGAAAAAATGAAAGGGAAGACGCCGCTTGGGAGTCCTGAACATAACTTAGAGAATTATATCAAAACTGATCGCACATACACCTATGTCACTAGCATACCCAGTTATATTTATTATTTTACGTACAAGCGCCTTTATGCAACATGTTTCTGAACAGCTGTTAACCTCATTACGTTACACAATGAAAAGTAAGGCACAGACCGTAAAGAAGGTGTATCTACACCTGTCACTTCCATTTGTCGACTGAGCGCGTTAAGGATATCTTGACATTACTACGCCCCCTACATAAGATTTTTATGACTATACAGGTATGTTATCAGACTATGCATGTTACGCCGTTCCCGCGTCGCAGCAGTTCTCACGTGCTGCTCTAACTGTGCGTCTGGGGATTAAAGGCGTTAACTTTCACAGTTTTAATGAACATACGACGGAGCGAGATGAAGACATGAAAGGGATAAAGTAAAGCAAGAAATGAGATGAAGGATGAAAATAGGAAAGAAATTGTTCCCCTTGAATTTCAACACGGTTTTCCATTAGTATACTTAAAAGCCAGCTAGATGTACGCATGTAGCTCGTCATACCAGGCGGCACAGTACTCTCGGGCATTATGCTAACTGCCAAATGGCCTCGACGCGTCATTATACAACACACGTACATACCTGCATACAGTCCCATAATTATACAAACCTCTGTGTGTGTGTGTGCGTGCGTGCGTGAGTGTGTGTGTGTGTGTGTGTGTCGGCTTGCTTCCACTCGGAGCAAAAGCTGAAATGACGTCGCACTGGTGACTTTTTTTTATCTTTGGTCTCCTATAATGTCATGTTTGGAACCATTTTTGCCTATGTTGTTGTAATTTAACCCTTTAAAGACGAAGCTTATCTGTTTTATATAAGGACTCAGTGCGTACCGCGCTGTAAACACTCTACACTTCGGTTATGAAAACCAGTCTCTTAATGTTTTATAAGGCAAAAGTTGCTGTTTGTTCTGAGATCCGTACAAAACACATAAACGCAATGTGGGCACCACGTAGAATTTCTCAATGTTAAACCTGGTCGTATGTAAAGTTACCGCTAGGCTTTAAAAGGTTAAAGGACAGGAAAGACGGAAGGAGGACAGGAATGACGATGTGAAGGACAAATACAAGGGATAATAAAGGAATACGACAGACAGAAGTTAACATGAAAGTTATAACAAATCCCTGTTGAATTTTCGACGCGAATTAAAAGTTTAAATAAACCACATTTCACTTCTCTTCCTCTCTGCACCACACGTTGGCAGTTAATCAAATACAGAAAGGGATGGGGTGCAAAGTCTAGCGCCTGGGTACACCTTTCAGGGTTGGATGACCACCGCTTTGTCCCACCATACTTCCGACATTTCTGAGACCTTTCGTTCTAATGGGTGAGAATCAGGACATAAGAGATATAAATATGCATGCACTTTAATCAACAAAGTGTATGACAGAAATGTTAGGGAACAAGAAGCAAACTAACTAGCCCGGAATGAAAGACACGAGCAATGCGCCGACTAACATACAGCACACGCGTAAATAACACGAAGGGAAATTTAAAATTACAGACTCAAATTGTAAACCCACCACACCCACCGGCAGAAGAGGTTCGGTTAAATGACGTGAGGTGAAAATAATACAGTCAGGTGACATGGCAACACCTGCAGGAATTAATATTACCAACGAACAACAAACGTCGACGACCAAATGTGTTGCCATCAACAGAAGGCAATTCACAAACAGAGATCATGGGACTAAGCAGAGCAGGCTGTTCGAGTTGTATGATCCAAAATAATGAAAAACAAAAACGAAACGAATGAGTATAAACGACAGAAATTTAGGAACAGTCCACAATGTGTCACACTTCTGGCGCGTTCGCTCCGTTAGGCCCCTCAGATTTTAAACTCACGGATAATTTCGAGCAGCACGTTTGACGCAACACACACTAGAAGTTTTCTCGGTATCTTAGCAACCGGTTTACAATAGACTATGTTCGAATATAACGTAATATCTCGCTACTTAACACACATGGTGAGTACAGTAATTCTTGTGCCCACCTCGCACACCACAATCGATTACACTCGACCGTAACTCGAATGTAACGATATCTCTCGTCGTTTACGAGATACGGCGAGATATCCTAAACAGCAAAATATATTGGATGTACGTAGGTGTCGATGTAAAGTGTCTTATTTTTGTCTGATTTTTATCAAAACTGGAGAGTGTCGATAAATTTTAATAAAAAGCCAAAACAAAATTTCACGAAAAGCGTCCGGTACGAGCTGTCCCATGCGGACAGACGCACAGGCGTACGGCCAGACATAACGAAGCTAATGTCGCTCAGCGTCTTTTGCGAAAGCGCTTAAAATATAACAAGGAATACACAGGCCCATAATAATAAATGGTCACATTACTGAACAGGTGTCCAACATTAAATACGCTGCGATGTAACAAACGACGCTAGAGTCACTAAATATATATTGCACGCATTAGTCCATAACTGACTAAACTGAACAACGAAGAATCGTTTTACAAACAAAATGTGACGACAGTCCTACTACGAATGCCCAATGTAACGGCAAAGCGATGTTATAAGGAAAAGGGAAGGAGAAGAAATAGAAACGATAGCTATGAGAAGCCTGAGGTCATTGCTAGAGGTAACTTTACGAGACAGAATACAAAATGAAAAAATACGAAATCTGCTGCACGCTGAGAATATGACAACATCGGTAAAGCAATATCTAAAAAATTGGACACAAACATGTAAATGGGATGCAAAATAGTAGAGTACCAAAATTAGCATATTTATATTACCAAAGGATACAGCGCCGTGGTACAATTTAGAAATGGATGGAAAGATGAGTTTCAAAACTTCTTAACATCAGAATGGGCTTGTTGCACAAAATATTTCGGTTTAAGATTACGATTATTATTACTACGACTACTACTACTACTACTACTACTACTACTACTACTACTACTACTACTACTACTACTACTACTGCTGCTGCTGAGGGGCGGCTGGGAAAATCTTCATAAAGTTTACAGAAACCCAAAACGCCCTACTATGTTGCCACAAGCTCAAGGGAAAAATATAAATGAAATCATTACTTCTAACACATAGTGTTATTATCAATTTTTCGTATTAGCTCAATACCTGCAGTTTAAAATTACATTTGGTAATAATACTCGACTTCATAAACGTTTATTAACAAAGCTATGCTGCAGTAGTTGCTTTACAATGGTACTTCCAAAGCATTACGAATAATACATACCGGCAATGCTTCCTACGCTAAACCATCAGATCCAGCACAACCGAGGAGAGCTGCTTTAAAACAACAAACCAATGAAAGATACACAACCTATTAGTGAATCATAAATAGTTACGTTTTAACGACCTCTACGGTGGCTACTTCATCTCTGACTGGTATCATTTTCTTGTGCCGGGTACTGAAAAAAACTTAAATAAACTAACATGCTTAACGAATCAAAGCGTCTTTCACTTACGTTATGGGGCTGCAGAACGTCAAGTGCAAGGAAAAGTACCAACTCACCTGAAAAAATGGAGAAACGTATTGGTTAGATCCAATTCGCAAATACATTAACAAATAGAACTAAGAGAGACCGAGCCACACCACGAGCCATTTGCTGTTATAAATATCAGTCCTGTAACATTTTGAAAGTTGTTTTCTCCAAAACAACTGAAGCTGAAAACTACATACAGCAATATATCTTCCGTCGGGCTATGTAGAACTGACACGTGGACACAGACACAGCACGATAAACACGTGCTGCTGGCTGCAGATATGTAACTCATAGGATAATGGCAGGGAGCACACTTCAGCATCACAAAAATAATTAAAACAACGAACTAAAATTCTGATTTCGATTGAGAATAGTTGTCTCCATTTTATTTAATCCCACTGAAACAAAGCTGCTGACTCTGCAAAACCCTATACAACAGCATTTCCATCTGAATCACAATTAATTGTACCTCGATGCTACATATCGACTTGAGCTAGCACATAATTACTAAACTACGTCAGAAACAACTTTCTTATACTCAAAGAGTCCTAATACAATATAAAACGGTGGATATGAAACCACAAGAGCACTTGTAGAGCCCAGGTACACATGAGAGTATAGTGAAATAAACACGACTATTAGGTGTTGGAAATGTCAATTGGATTCAAAATATCCCAAGAGATGCATACATAGCACGTCCTTCTCATGCCAAAGGAGCAGATAAGTACAGGCCAATGCAATGTTGCCTGATTGTTCAGTCTCCCTTCAGCTACCCCAATAAGAAACGGTTCTACCCCAAACGTCGCTGTCGAGCAGGTGGCACTCCTGCACTGTATTCTGAAGGTCCCAGGTTCAAATCTCGGACAGGAGATGGGAAGTATTAAACTGTGCGTGGCTTTATTCAGTCTCACTATAAAACTGCAGTGACGTAACACTACATTAGGCCATGATCGTCCCCTTCCACACGCCAGTAACCATCGTCTTCAATCGAACACGCATTATCTAGGTAACTGACAGTGTCGTTAAATAAACGAAAAATTGCAAAAATAACAACAGCTATAATATCTCGCTTACGGCAAACCTGACCCCGTTCATGTCAAGAAGGCATATGGGGGACTGAAGGTACAGTTCCACTCATTCTGAGCCAAGCCAGTGAAAGTGACTGCGTTTCCCCCGAGGTGAAATATTAAAGTCACAAGTGCAAGTTGAGTGGATTCCCACTTCACTGCCGTGCGTGAGACAGAGTGGTGGCTGATTAATTCTATAACAGCTAGGCATAAAAGGTAACGAGTATGTAGGCATAGGTAGTAATAAAATACATCATAATGAAAACCCGCTGCTGCCACTGACTAAGCACAACAATAAATTAAAATAAAATACTAAACTAAATATCTGTAAAAATTAGCCTGCTTAAGTTAATAAATTCGCATAGAGAAGCCATTATTTTCGCCTATTCTATGTTCACAGCTAGGGTGTCAATAAGGACAGCTGCTAAAGAAGGCGCTGGTTAAGGAACAGTCCGTCGTGTTTGCATAAGTCATCAGGTAGCATCGCTACTATCACTAACGCGTACAGCAAACACATTACGAAACCAATACAAATAATAATGCCTCATTATTCCCGGCCAATTAACTTGATTAGCACAAATTCAGACACTCCTAAGCGAATTAAGAGAAGTTCAAATGCGACAGAATCAAGAGTCGTTTCCTTAGGTTTCATTGACTTTTAATCCCAGTCATGCTGATGAATAAACCTCAATCTGCCAGTGGAGTTCTACACTAACGTACCCAGAATTTCAGCGAGGGCAGCGGGCTATGTTGCCTACGTTTAAGGAAGAACATGTTGCCTCCATCTTCGGTAGTGAAGTAAGAACGATCAGTAAATGTTCCGGTTACACAGGTTTGGTGGTATTTACGATCCAAGGAACGCAGAAAGAAATTAGACCCGGAATGTGCCCATTATTTTTTTCCACAGCGTAATAGCCCCTAGTGGGCCACGGCCTCCTCAATGTCGGGGTTCACGACCACACCCAGACACATCACACTCGGTAGGTCTCCTCTGGACGACTGATCAGCCGGACACAGAGACCTCTACCTGACAACACACAACACTTTCGACAAACAGAGGTCCATGCCTCTGGCGGGATTCGAACCCGCAATCCCAGCAAACCAGCGGCCGCACACCTACGCCGTAGACCGCGCGGCCACTGGGATCGGCGGCATGGGCTCATACAAAAAGCAAATGTGATAAAGACACTTAAAAGAATAAGATTCCCTGTTCATTGTCCTTTACTGGATCCTACAAACTCTGCCCCACTCCCTTGACTCAGGTGGACTGCCTTCCTGCATAACCCTATTTACTTCAACCATGAATACAAACGCAGCGGTTTCTCCGAAGCATGGGAAATGCATCCCATCTCCAGACGGTGCCAACACCCACCAAGACATGCAATGTACGTATAACGTAACATTGTGGCGCGTTCGCGTAACCACTTTTGCAGTGAAAAGGACAGAATGTATTCTGTGTGTGTGTTGTTGAGCTACATATCGTTGCCAACTAAATAAAAATAATGCGTGTTGCACAATAATGTTGTTATGCCAGATTTACGAGTATGTCGCCGGCAACAATAAAACGCGCGTAAAGTGCCCGATTCTGCACTGAAACAAAAGACAGCTCGTTTGCTCACAGCCTTCTTCAGTCGCACAATTTGGCTCAAGAAATTCTAATAGCAGATAATCCATCGCGTAGTTTCGCAGTTTCTGTACGCGCTGCCGTAAACATTTTACGAGATCAGACGGAATTAATCAACTGTGAAGTAATAAGTATTAAATATGACAGTATGTCTGCATTCTCGCCTCAGTTGTACGGCATTAAAATCCCATCTTGTCGGCTTCGCATTACACTGTCATCAGCGGCGTGTGCACATCTACCATATCTTTCCACATTATCTCATAACCGCCACAATTTTCGGAAAGAATTATTGAACATAAACTGTGTGTTTTCATTTTCTCTGTAAGTTGGAGATCAGCGAGATATAAATGTACATAGTTATTCACGTGACGTACTCGTTATTCTTGTCAGACTTCAATCAAACTTAAATTTCCTCGAGAAATATTCGAAAGTGCTCAAATATCAACTTTCATGAGAATTTGTCTAGTGTAAGCTGAGTTGTTCCAAGCGGAGAAACAGACACGATTAAGCCAATAGTCGCTTTTCGAAATTTTGCAAAAGCGCCTAAAAAAGAAATCAGTACCAACACTAAATCATGGTAGAAGCTTCAAATTAGTGTTCACAATTCAGAGCCAGTTAAAATGTCGGACGGGGATGACGCACGTTACATGTAATGGTACTCCGACACAAGCCGCTTTAACCCTTTAAAGACGAAGCGTATATGTTTTATATAAGGACTCAGTGCGTACCGCGCTGTAAACGCTCTCCACTTCGGTTATAAAAACCAGTCTCTTAATGTTTTATAAGGCAAAAGTTGCCGTTTGTTCTGAGATCCGTACAAAACACATAAACGCCAGGTGGGCACCACGTAGAATTTTTTAGTGTTAAACCTGGTGGTACGTAAAGTTACCGCTAGGCTTTAAAAGGTTAAACCAGCCACAGGCAACGCTACCATGCTAGAGACCTGGCGTGTACTCTGCATGCGGACGTATGTAAATGCGCGTAATACACGCTGCATACTGTACAACGACGTAACATTCACAGCGCTGTTGTATATACCCGAAAAGTTCACGAGGCCTCAATACTACTACCGCAGAAAATAGCTCGGAAGGATTAATATGCTGACACTTCAAACGTAATGATTCATGACATGTGCATAACATATTAATAATGAATTTTATGTAACATATACATACACACACACATATACACATTTGCCCAAGCACAACAGGGACGTTTCACCTAAAGAATGTTTGTAACAATGATGTCCGTAACTCAATCACGCGCATTTCGCTAATACGAACTTGCTTATATAGAGTTCATACTTGCTTCCTTTGTGGCTTACGGAATGGTTCGATGAAAGATGATATTCCAGGGACTTGAAGGAAGGTTGCCGAGGCCTGATATAGGCACTATCCCGGACCAGGCTCGAACCACGCACTTCCCAAACCCACGCCCACAATATTAGCAATGCACCAACGCCTTCGGTGAGACCTCAATCAAATTGTCTGTCTTGTTCTACACGACTGTAAAACAACCGATGATGAAACACGTTACTAAGCAGTGTAATGTGTATTCGTATTTCTCAGGAGAAATTATTTTTCTATTGTATGTATAGCCTGCCATAAGCAAAACGAGCGAGCAGTGCACTTACAGAATTGAAACAGAAGAGAGAAAAACATGTAACACAAAATAACACTTGATAAAAACGAGAAAATTTAAGACGTCAATTGGAGTGTGAATAGTCCAACCTCCTTGCCTGGCACTGCTTGTTACCTAACTCTGCTAATTCCATCCCACTCTCTGGCGCTACTTACCGACTTCAAGAACTTAACCAAATAAGTTTCGGCTATAAATAATTTTCAACTTCTTTCTTCACAGTGATAATTCGTACCGGTCGGCGAAGTTTTCTTGTGTGTGCGCGCTCGCGCGTGTGTGTGTGTTTGTATGTAAAAGAAACTTTTATAGACGTGTCAAACTTAACTTTTTCGAAGAAGAACGAGAAAAAACAGCACGAGAAAAAAATTCTTACGATTACTTGAAGTTCCTTCAGACAGTCTTGAGTTAGCGCATTATCACGATTACAGTTCGTGTCAGAAGGAGACACACTCTCCTCCAAAACGCTGCCTGCAACATTTACGACTCTGTTTACTTTTGTGTGTGTGTGGGTGTGTGTGTGTTTGTGTGGGGAGGGGGAACTAATTATATAGATCGGTTACTTTACAACGCCAAATCAACTGCTGACGTTATTTAGCTATTATTTACGTACAGAATAAGAACACGTAAAAAGTAATATTGTGGTACTTTACCATTTTCTTGCAAAAGTCTTACTTGTCAGCCAACTGTGGGATACCTAACCTTAAGGTTTATAGATTGTTTGTTACTTTTAACGGCGCCGTATGAAGTCAATTTTTCCGTTTCGCTTGCTTCACATTGCACTGTAAGGCACAACCTCGTTACCTCCGCAGATGGTAGTGAAAGCAATCCACATTTTATTAGCCTAAGGGGCACGTTTAAATTCAGCTTTATACTCCAGTAATAAAATATTTATTTCCTTTATATTACTGGCAGTGTAGGTTCAGTAGTGGACAGAGTGGCACCGGCTAGCTTTCTGTCGGAGTACTTCAATTTTCCCCTGTCATTACCATTCCCGCAGTGCTCCATAATCATCCAATATCCTTCACTAATCCATCCCCGATGTTATACAACTTCAGAAACTGTCAGCCTTGTTAAAAAATCACTGCAAGTCTCGCTAAACGTAGCAGACTCCCTACCTTACAACAGCTTCTCACACAGTCTGACATCTGGCAAGGCAGCAATTTCGTTAACAGCCTTTCTTCTTCACAATTCCCGTGGTTACAGAACTTTGTTCGCAGAAATGATTAAGTCTGGTTTTACAAAGTCTAAAGAGGACAAATGCTACTAAGCAAAGGAAGGCAAATCGCTTTTAATGTACTTAACTAAATTAAAATTAAGCATACGAAGTAAAATATTAGTTGTAATGCGAAGGGAACACCTAATGTTACATGCATTTAAAGGGGTTCAGCACTTACATACTGATAAAATGGAATATGTAGGTAGGTTATATATTTCCATTTCTTATCACCGGCATAAAAACAAATTTGCTACCTGAACTTAATGATAACATGTTTGTGCGCTTAACCTGTAGTGTGTAACATGCCTCGGCAGCCTCATTCATCCCGCTACAGAACATACTGTAGCTCTGTTGCCATACAAGTAACTTCCGTTAAATGCGTAAGTTGCTTCGGAGATACTGTACATCAAGATTCCAGTTCACTTACACAACTCTTCTACACAGAGTTGTCTACATTTTACCACTTGAGTCTTTTACAGCCTATTAATTGCGAATAAAAATAGCAAATTCAGTTTCACGCAATACCATTTGATATTGGTTCCCTCACGATCATCCGTTGTGGATTGAAACAGGTGGGAATGTTCAGTCTCATATGATAATGTAAATACCTAAAGAGAAACGTTGTGCAGTCTGTTGGTTGAATGTGGTGAACTGTTCACCACTGCCTTTCTACACAAAATAAACATATCACTTAAACTTTCATGTTAATAAAATAAAGTTATACGTAAAAACACAACTGTCTCATACTAGAATCCCATGTGATTGGAACTCTGTTTCTATAAATGAAGAAAATAAGGAAAACTTTCCAATGCTCTAGAACCAATTCTGCACAGTCATAACAAAAGCTACTCGCTGTACTCGATGCTAAACAAATAAACTTACAGTCCAACTTTTTTATAATTAAAAACCAACCAAATGCACAAATTATAGTACATAATATATACAGTATATACAGCATACAGTGCATTTGGTTGGTTTTTAATTATAAATTACCGTCAATGCACGGAGATGAACAATGTAAAATTTAGAGCCAAATGTATAAGGATTTCTCAGTTTTATATAATAACATCTGCCACACTTTCTAGCAGGATGACTTTTATTATTATTATTCAGAAGCTCTGTACATGCCTATCTGCTACGTCACTCTTTTTTTCGTGTATTTACTTTCACGTAAGTTGAACGGACCAACAAGTCGACTTGGATGTACCGGCCACGAAATGTCATCCTCACACTGCACACAGTAAGGCCCACAGTGGTTTGTCTGCAGCAAGTAAAATAATGGAAACTGGCCACAGCTGGCTATCATGCTAACCAGCTGTTTAATTTCTGCCATAATAGAACACTCATAATGCCCGTATCGGTAGCGTATATAAACACATATCATTTCTTACATAAGAAAACACAACAATCATAATACCACTAGAGATATTCATTTTATGTAAAAATGTTACATCCCAGAACTATATATAATGTTAGGATTACAACACATTATACTGTGGAGACGGTAATTGCCAAATGTGCGTATTAGAAGTACAGACTCTGATACCTCAAATGTAACTTGCAGTGGATAATTTCTTTTATTCGATTTTAAGACTCCATCATCAGATGACGCATCATCAACACAAATATGATACGACATGTGAATCTGGAAAAATATATGAGGAATTGGTCCAGGCCTGTCGAAAAGCACACCAACGCACTTTCATGAAGGCGCAGGCGCAGTTGCAAGTGGTGGAAAAGTCAGTCGGTACTGCCAGTTTACGACAGACACTCAAACCCAGCACGCTACGACTGCTATTCGGAAGTACGCTGCTATGCTATACAACACTCGGTTATTAAACAGAGTTATCTCAAAACCACGTTACGTCACAAACACGTATTCGTCAACTATGTCAGGGTCGGCGTGCTATCAGACCTGGTGCGTGCCGTGAGTGTCTTTCGATGTAATTAAAACGGGATACACGTCATAATGACCCACAACGAACATCTACGATTAGTAATTACACACAACAGCAAATGAAATGATTTGCCAGAAATGCACCACAACATCGTAACAGGCAGAAAAGTAAAAGCAGCTGACTTGTCTATTCAGGCCATACACAATGCGCTATATGAACAATTCGTCGCTGAAAGGAATGAAAAGTGACCGGCTGTAAAACTGTACTAGTCCAGGTGCAGCAACCTTGAATCTTAAGGTTTATAATACCAAAAAATTAATTTCGGCTGTTGCTTCATAAGGGGCTTAAACTTGGTTTTTCGCATTGAGGGCAGTACAATGAAAGGGTGTCCGAGGACAGGGTGCTGAGAAACATGGGCCTAAAACAGAAGTAAGAGGAGGACTGGAAAATAGCATGATTTGCAGTCGTTCTCAAACATTATTCTTTCTTAGTCCTTCCCTCTTCTACCTTCTTGTTCACAGTAGGTGTCGAGGTTTTTGTGATTTCACTTGATCGCACTCAACCACACACCACAGTCGGTAGGACTCCTCTCGACGAGGGATCGGCCCGTCGCAGAGACCTCTACCTGACAACACAAACAGTGCACAACAGATAAACATCCATGCCTCCGGTGGGATTCGAACCCACGATCCCAGCAAACGCTCGGCCGCAGACCTACGCCTTAGAACGCGCGGCCACTGGGATTGGCTCTCAAACATTATGACAGCGATAAAATCAAGAAGGATGAAAGGGGTAACACATGTTGCAAACATTGGAGACAGAAAAAATGCAGAGTTTTGGTTGGAAACCCCGAAAGGAAAGCGGCCGCTTGGAATACCTAAGCATAGATGAAAGATGTCAACAGGAATGTCACATAGGGTGACAGGGTATGCACTGCACTCACATGGCTCAGGACACTGACCGGTGGCGGGTTCTTGCGAACACGATACTGAAATTTCGGATCCCATAAAGTGCCGACATTTCTGACTAGCTGAAGACCTATTCCCGTCTCATATTGGATTCACTTCCATCAAGTCAGTTTGTTATTCGGTATACACAGGCCTCAATATAACAACAGTGAAAACAATAATAGCATAGAACTTAACAAAAATGACTGCATCTATTAATAAACAACAGTCACAATCTCTTTCATAGAAGATAATCAAGTTTTGTACCCCAACCGAAAATGACTGTCAAGACACAATGGGCATCTTTCTGAACTTTACAATTTTAATGTTTTGTACCGCATAAATCAGCCACGTGCTTGTTCAAATATAGGCCTACCGCACCCAGTCTGTCTGCGCACAGGAGTCCCGTGCTGACGGCAGCATCACGACATCGCATGCTGACAATTGAGCTCGAGGATGAAGTGCATTAATGAAACATTTATATCAATGGACGCATGGAAGAGAAGCACGGAGTACGCACCGAACCTACACAGATACAGACGCCAATCACGCTGCAAAATGATTGAATTAAAACGATTAGCAAAGAGTCACGACAGCCACTTCCCTTTACAGTTTTATTCTATACAGAAGGAATGCATTACGGAAATGCAACACAATCAACACTACTTCCCTAATTCATCCATGAAATTGTCAGCAACGAGATGATTTATTTGGCGTTTTCAAAAATTCGGGCCCCTTCTTCCTTCTTGATAGTGGAACGAGGTCCACACGAAAATCTACCAATTTTATTCCTATTACAAAAGAGACCCTATTCCGGCGATTATCCGTCTGTTTAGAACAGTGGGTGAAAGATCAAATCTTTGAAGGGCTTATGAAGCAAACCACTTTACTTCAAAAGCTTTAGTTCTCAAAGTGAGGCGAAAATAAACATACGTTAATAAACGTACAATTTAGCGTTCCACTTAATGCATAAACTAAACTAGTTGGGAGTCAGACTACATTCAATTCTTTAAATATCGCGAAGTGTCGCTGAGTTTCAACAGCTGTAATTCTTTGCAAATGAAGGTGACGCACAGAATACGTAGGTACGTTCATGATTCCCCCCCCCCCCACACACACACACACACAACATCTTGCAAATTCACAGCTGGCAGTTCATTAGTGGCCGCCACCAAAGGAAACGCTAAATACAGACTTCGACAGAAAGTCATGTTGTTGCCGTACATTCGAAAATACCTCATTATTAATATTTCTAAAGCACACGTAACACATAAAATGTCAGTACGTTTCATTAGCTGATGCTAGAGTAACTGACACTTAATTTGGCGGGCGGCAGCGCAGGCAGAGACAAAGCTACTTGGTTGCGACATCAGCGTCGCCGTGACCGCTTTTCAATTCTCTACTTGTTTATGCGCACGCGAAGTTGCATTAAAATTCACATCATTTTTGTTCCGTTAGTATGTAATGTGTTCTTTGTACAGTCTCAGTAGTCATTCTACCTAGTATACAATGATCAACATTTTGCTTTACAAGTTTAGTTTATGCTTCATGATGTTGCCCGACGACGCCATTTTAAACTAGGAATAATATGGAGCAGGTATGACGTAAATGTACGCATGCCTGGCGGTACAATACCGTCACTGTCGTCGTTAAATATGCCGTCATCACCCACGGAGACAAGTTCGACGCAGGCATCGGTTAAGAGGTCGTCGTGGATTTAGTTCCTTATACTTGCGGCTTGCCACGACAGCGCTCAAATCAACCCTACAGACTACAGTTCTTCGTATCTTAATCACTTTTCGCTGCTTACTGAGCATGCGTAAGTGCATGAAACTTTATACCCGTAATGCATTTCCTGGGTATGGAATGTGTTTGCAGTACCCGCTTAATGGACAGTGCCTTTTATTAACGTGTCTTCATATTAATAAGTTGCATTAGCGCATTACGCTCTTGAAGTCTGATGACACGCTAAATCGTGTAGTTCAGTTTCTCGTTCCAACTCACTCGCAAACCCCCTGCAAGGTAGTGTATATGCTACATGCTACACGCCGCAGCAGAAGAAGTTGCCGCAGATGCACGGCGAGACGTGCTCAGTGTCTGCAGTTCGTACGGCGAGTGTACGCCAACCAGTCTCAGTCCATACTACTAGAAGACACGCACATCGTTCAAACCTTTAATTTAAAAATCCCTTACTTACATAAAGTGACTTCCGAAAGTGTAGGCCATACCCATTTGCAAGCTTCAGCCTCAAAAGTAGTCCTGCAAATGTTTCCACGAAATTAGGGATCTGGTTCTGCATTAGAAGTTACTGGGCGGATTACATTTTGGTCAGTTATAACCCTTTATTTACATACAGCTGAAACACATCTTCATGGCCGTTTTAAAGCATGATTCACAATCTCAAAACAGAGTGGATCCTCACACGAATTTCTAGCTTGCACGCTTCATATAAAATCGTCTTCGGTACGTAGTAAATACAACGGTACTAAACAGAAGCATTTATTCCTCCACCCAGTACATTTACCTAAGATCGTGTCCGAGTCGTCAGCCCTCCATCCTGTTACGCAGGTACAGGGTTTGAAACTCGCTATCCAGGATCAGCACTTTGTCATTCTTTCCCGCAAGAGAGCTTACCTTAAATCCCTTAAAACCGATTCATTTACACCAATTTTAATGTGTTCCATGTCTGTGCACTATATTATACAAAAACACTAATCACCAACAAATGCACAAACAGAGTTTTATCATCAATTGTAACACACTCCTACATGTTTCGACCCTGCTGGGTCATCTTCAGGGAGAACGTTTTCCTTATCGTTACACTAAGGTTGCACTTTATAGTTGAGTGACAATGTGCTGTTGACTGTGTGTACTGTGCACTGGAGGCGTGGACTCTCTGCGGTACCGGCCGGCACTAACGCAGAGAGTTCACGCCTCCAAAAACAACGCAATACACAGTAATTACTAGGAGCCTTCGAAAAATTGCGAAAAGGGACTATCAGCTTCGTCAAGTCTGTGTGTCCTTTCGTGTGCATGGAAAAACATGGGACGGATTTTCATGAAATTTAATATTTGAGTATTTTTCGAAAATATGTCGAGAAGCTGCAAGTTTCAATAAAATCCGACAAAAATAACGGGTTCTTTACATGAAGACCTATGCACATTTGTCATAATACCTCGCTGAAATCTTCAAGAAATGTTTCAAACGGAAGTTGTACATAAAATCAAAACACGCGTTTTATGTTCAATAACTTTTTTCCCTGAAAATTGTGCCGTTTATGAGATAATGTGGAAAAAATATGGTAGAGGCACACAGGCCACAGATGACAATATAACACGGCGCATGCGCTTTGCATGCTGGGTAACCAGGGATACAGACACACGCCCAGAATATGTAATACTTGTTGCTTTTCCACGGCAATATTGGTTACACGAACGCGCTTCAATATGGCCTCATAGGTACACTGCCTGTCTTCTTGGAAATAAAGCTCAAGGCCCGTCCGTCCCTGGCGCGTCCTCGAACTGGGGACGGAGGAGATGGGCTCCAGATACAGAGGTACTGAATAAGCAGTCGAGGACAGCCGACAAAGGGTCATCCTCCAGCCTGTGGGTGGCGTGAGGTGCTAAAAAGTCATCACCGTCAAGGTAATTAACATGTCACGAAATGTTACAGAGGGCTTAGGACTTGGACGGATCCTTGTAACACCCATTCAGTGGCAATGGGCTATGAAATTTGGAGCCTGGAACGTGGCCAATCGGTACGGATTATGATTAATATGCAAGAGAATTAGAAGGGTACCGTCGTAAGTGGCAAACACAGGCCTATTATTGTATGCATTAAGGTAGCGCGGCAGTTAGGTACCCACAGAAGCGAAGTCCAAATATTTATTACACAAGTAACGGACACTAAACATTTATAACACTAAACACAGCCTGGGTGTAAGGACAATTTCGTACAGTACCCTACTCCTGTCTGAGCCACACGTAAATTTTCGGACACAGGTCGACACTGTAATACCAACTAAAGCATACATTCCATTGCCGTTTACTGCCGCCACCCTTATTCGCAACTACGATATTTTTTTTTTGGTTTCCATAAAAAGGATAAAGCGACAGACATAAACAGTGGCTCGGGCAGACTATTTATACAGTAATGACAATGCAACTTGATGCCTACAAACTTGTGCAGTTAACACACACACACGCACGCACACACAAGCTTGTATACAGTCCGCAGGCAAGGGTCGAAAAGTTTTTTAATATCTAGTAGCCAAACACATATTTCATTAGTCATAAAAGGACGGATCAGTAGTTTGCGTCGCGACGGGTAAGAGTAACATTTCATGCTGTACTGTCAGTCCTCAACAACAGCACAGCAGGCGTAAGATAACAGGAGAAAATCGAAGTTAATACATATTGTAGCCGATCCCGGTGGCCGCGCGGTCTCAGGCGGGAGTCTGCGGCTACTCGCTTGCCATGATTGCGGGTTCGAATCTAGCAGGGATGCCTGTCTCCTGTTGTTTGTTGTGTGTTGTGAGGTAGAGGTCTCTGCGACGGACGGATCACTCGTCCAGAGGAGTCCTACTGAGTGTAGTGTCTTAACTGAGCGTGATCAGGTGCAACAATAACCCTCCACACCTACACCGGGTACGTAGTAAGAGGTCGGACAAAGAAAGAAAGAAAGAAAGAAAGAAAGAAAGAAAGAAAGAAAGAAAGAAAGAAAGAAAGATATAGATTTAATGACTTATTAATTACAACACAGATCTAACTTCTTTGGATTCTGCACGAAATTTCCTCCGTGCCCGAAGTGATCGAGTTAAAGCGCCAAAAGTCAACGTCCGAATGCCAAAGGGAAATTTCCGAGTAGTCGCCAGCCACAATTCTTCGGTCGCCGATGGCGATTAGGTCAACGTATTTTTCGACCACTCTATACAGGTCTAACACGACTGATGATTTAAATAATGGATGTCATCACTGAATTTTTCACGCGTGTTTTAGCCATGGAGCTTGCAAAATGCAATTTGCCTACGGTAGGGCATACCATTTTCGTAAAAATTTTGTTTTTAATTATGCAAGATATAAGATTAAAATTATTCTACTGGAAACTAAACTGCAACAGAGCGTGAAAAGGAAAGCTGCTTTCCGCATAAAGACACGTTCGAATTAAGCCCACCCATCGAAGTACAAGCCGTAACGCATGAGCAAAATACTGCGTCTGTAAATACGTTTCTGAAATTCTTGATTCTGTAAACGAGTATTAAGCTATTTATGCACCGTTCTCATAGCAGATTCTTAAGTCCAAACACCATACAATTTTTTTAGCAAATTGGTTACGTCCCTTAACTCCGTACGAACTTAATGAATTCGGAGAATTTTCCAGGGAGAATTTTCCCATATTCCGGTTATTTTCGGTGTTAATAATTCCGACACATTGAGTAGTCTGTTTAGAAATGTGATACTACTAAAATTAATATGAGATACAGGTATGAAAAAAATGAGTTCAACTGAAAGGGTTCAGGAATAGATCCATTGTTAACCATTCATGTTTGTGACGATTACTTAGGCTAACAACATGAATCATATAGACTTTGTCAGTTCGTGAGCTTTCTTTTATCACATTCCAGTTCTTTCTGTTGTACGACGCAGTTAATCACCCATATGTTGTGAAAAGCAAGTCACTACACATCGACCTGCAGACATGGATTATAAGTAATAAATCATACGCTTTTAGCTTGAGCATTACATTGCATGTCAACACGCTCAGTAAGGTAGTTCAACATGCCCGAAAATTCCGTCCATTATCTTACAAATCAAATTGCCTGTCTGCCACAGAGAGCTAAACTCGGTTGTAGAACTGAGTCGCCATTCTATAAAACTGCACTGTGGGGCCCAAATGTAGTTCTACAGACAGGTAACATTAACCTTTTAAAGCCTAGCGGTAACTTTACATACCACCAGGTTTAACATTAAAAAATTCTACGTGGTGCCCACATTGCGTTTATGTGTTTTGTACGGATCTCAGAACAAACAGCAACTTTTGCCTTATAAAACATCAAGAGACTGGTTTTTATAACCGAAGTGGAGAGTGTTTACAGCGCGGTACGCACTGAGTCCTTATATAAAACAGATACGCTTCGTCTTTAAAGGGTTAAATGGCTTACAAGAAGCATGTACTATAAGCCTTATGTTTTAACACGAGTTCATACGCTCACATTTGTTGCAGAAAGATCTATAAAACAGTAAATTTCATCCCTACGAGTTTATGAAATGTTTTTCGGCAGGTATTAGGAAAACCACAAGTATTCTACAAGTGTCTCTGAAATGTTTTGCCTTTCTTTTAGAATCAATGTACATCTGCAACAAACTCTGTAAAATAACATGCCTGTAATAGATCAAGCACCCAAATCTTGAAGATCAGCGATTATAGATCTTTTAAAGTACGGATAAATTATATTATATACGTAACTGAACAGAACATGTGATCTGCAGAAGATCACTTCAGAGACTTCGGCGTAAATCAGATAATGAAGCTGATAATGAACAAACAGAGCAACAGTGCAAACAAAGCCCCAGTACATAATACAGCCATGCAAACAGAGGCACTGTTTCTGCAGCTGGTGTTCAATTGTGCATTTAAAAAACATTTTCTGGAGTAAAATATATGTTTTACTGATAATCTCACAAGGATGTGTTGAATTTCAGTCTTGCATACAAAATATCTACAAGGACGACACTGTTCTATACACTTTGTTCATTCATTACAATTGTTACGTATGGATCCATACTTAATCGACTTTCCTTCCAGCCAATCCATTTCTGTATGTCACAAAGTTTGTGCACACGTTAGGAAACCAGTTCTCCATATGAAGATCAGAGCATCAAAATAGTGACTTGAGTTGATTCAATTTGTAGAAAAGTCACTATCATTAGGTTCTGGCTTTTGATCCCATGGCTTCAAAAATCACAAGAAGTTTCGGTTTATTTGTGAGCGACTTGCACATACGAAAATGGCGTTTATATTGAGACTCAATGGTGTTGCTTCAGCTCTACGCCCCAGTGCCTCCGGGTAGGGGGAGCTAAACCCTGGCTGCACCGTAAATTAAATCATGGAACTGAGCGCCAGAACTAAAATGCGGGACGGCCTATCACGGGAAGTCCCCGAACTATGAAACTTACAGTTCTCATAGTGCAATGGTCTCTTTGTATTTACGAGAAACGACTCCGTAATTAGTTTATGGAACACATACTGATTGATGACAGTTATGGCTCCAAATTATAAGAAGTTCACAGATCAGTCAATAATTAAAAGTAGGTTACAATCCGCACGGCCGAAGTTAAAAACCGTACAATTTATTGACATATTTCTATCTGAATTTCGCCAACACACACTCCCACAATTTGAAATTTGTCAAGACTAGCTTTCAAGATAAAAAAATATTTCTGCTTCACTTTCCGCAAGCATAGATTTCCAGCACTTCAGAAGCAGTCAGCAGGCACGGCTCTAAGTATGAAGATGTATCACACGACGAAATCTTAAATAACAATGAAACATTTCATGAGAACCTGTAAACACGTAGTTCGCCATACCCACACTTCACACGCCTAGCTGCAATATGCCATCATTTAGCTATATTACACCGAAAAGCAAATATACACTTTCAACAGCAGCCGTCTCAATTTACATCTTTTATAAAAAGAACACATTTTCCAAATATCTGTCACCGTATATTTTACAAACAAACGTCAAAACCTGTGGTCACATCAGGTAGTAGTAGTAGGTACGTCCGGGTTAGGCTAGGTTTCGTGAGCTTAGTGTTTGTTGGCGTCACTCCAAATCCGATGGTATTTCCATGGATCTGACATGACATACAGTAATCGACGTCGAAGAGTGCATTGTAGTCACCATTCTCTTCACATACCACATGATCATCCAAATTCGACGTAGGCGTCGGGTTAAACGTCGGCGTCGAATTTTAGCTCTGTACAATTTACGCACCTACGTAGCATAAAAGCGCTCTAAAAATAATTCCTCCATCCGAAGCGCCTGTGTCGCCACAGATGTTGTACTGTTAAGGTAGTTCGTTTTGTGCATCTGCACACGCACCTTAACCTTTTAAAGCCTAGCGGTAACTTTACATACCACCAGGTTTAACATTAAAAAATTCTACGTGGTGCCCACATTGCGTTTATGTGTTTTGTACGGATCTCAGAACAAACAGCAACTTTTGCCTTATAAAACATTAAGAGACTGGTTTTTATAACCGAAGTGGAGAGCGTTTACAGCGCGGTACGCGCTGAGTCCTTATATAAAACAGATACGCTTCGTCTTTAAAGGGTTAACCATCAATATACCCATTCATTTACGCTGCAGAAGCAGAGAGTACGTAACCTTCTATTGGGCATGTTGCCATAGGTCTGGTATTACGTCAGATCAAGTTATGCTTGGTTACGTTGGGTTAGGTCAAGTTTCAAGAGTTCAGGCTTTCATGACGTCGTACCAAATGTGATGGGGATATGCAGTCCGTAGATCTGACACGATGTACACGAACGCGTGTAGACCAATACCTTACCGTCACTGCCCCCTTTACATATCACGTCATCCTCTGAAGCAAATCCGACGCCAGCGTCGAATGAATCTTCTGCTGTTTGTGTCTGTCTACCATACAGGAACGCATTCGAAAAGTAGCTTCTCAGTCCCAATGAAGAAACGGAATAAATTAAACTGTGTACAGACAGTACATAATACAGTGCCCCTTCGCCTCGCTTGTTTCCTTTTGGTTATCGTTTGAAATCCCGTCATTAGAAGTGCCACAGTTGGATGTCAATGTTCCACTCACAGCGCACGCTCTCGTCTCTTCGATATTCAAACCGGTGAACAGCCGATAACACAATTACAGTGTAATATTCAGTCAACTTCTGTCGCCTCACGCATTTTAAATGTGAACCTACGAGAAATACTTGCATCACACGGGGAATAAGTTCACATTTTTGGGATTATCGTTGTACTGGCATAGTTTTCTTCCTAATTATGCAAACAGTTGATAAATATGCAACCAGCGTCACATTTTTGTGCGTCTGATGTTTTCTTACATCTGGATCTTAAATTCGTGCATGAGAACCTGTGATGCTATGTTATAAACAACAGTACCGTAAAACAGACGTTTTAGGCACAACAATGACAGATGCGAACATTTCAAATGTGTGTTTCCACGTTTTACTCAACAACCACACGACGGCTGAAATAACGCACACTATAAACACGCAATTAAGACAAAAATAAATAAATAAATAAATATTCAAGTCGCGTGCAACAGTCCATTCTTTATGGATAATATCGAAATTACTGACAATTGAAACCTATGCCGGACGAATAAAGGATCGTCTTAGCCTTTTAAAGCCTAGCGGTAACTTTACGTACCACCAGGTTTAACATTAAAAAATTCTACGTGGTGCCCACATTGCGTTTATGTGTTTTGTACGGATCTCAGAACAAACAGCGACTTTTGCCTTACAAAACATTAAGAGACTGGTTTTTATAACCGAAGTGGAGAGTGTTTACAGCGCGGTACGCACTGAGTCCTTATATAAAACAGATACGCTTCGTCTTTAAAGGGCTAAACGGTATTACGCTCCCAAAATGAACATTCAATACCGCGTGCGAAATTTCGTTTAGCTCGCCGTTTAATAGCATGAGCTCAGGACGTGACATCTATTTATGGAAACAGATCACAAAAGCACCCACACATTATACATGAACCGTTGCTTGTAAGTGAACAATTACAAACACACCCACGGTGCGAAACTCTGAGGTTATGTCCCATACATCTATAGTAGCAGGGATAGCAGCCGTCAGTCGCAACAACTCTTAGGCCTATATACTGTAAAGTTTTACTACAACATGTTTCACCTCAAACATAAACAGCCATCATCAGGCTGATAAGGTACCAAAAAAAGTTGTTACGGACACCAGCTTAATTATTTTACACTGTGCTTATATACGGTTGAGATCTCAACTTACAATACCATAAAAAATATATAACAAGTCCAAAACATAAATTTTTAGAATTATATTAACATAACACAATGACACATTGAAAAAGGTGTTAAAACAGTTACTATTAAAAGCATATGTTACATTAGTGCTTCCAAACAGAAACACAGTAATGTCAGTGAAGTCGGGCCTTTAACGTACACAGAATCTGTAGACTGCTGGAGTAAGTTTTTCCCAAAAATAAAAAGCAAACAATACCAATAATACTCGTATATGTGCGACTAGAAGTCTAAGCCGTAGGAGAGCAGGCTTTACGGGTTCTACTCGGATATCCTTGTGGCATTACAACAAGAATGAACACTGGCATCGAGACACCTGCTCTCCTTCCAGACAGCTTCTGCAGAAACAGCTATGACTTACTTGTAAACAGACGGATCCAAGAAACAAAGGATTGTGCCGAATCAAAACACCTCACAGAATTTGGAGCTAAACGGTTTTTCTTGTTGCAAACCTAACGCCGGCCACTTTAGTTATGACTTACTTGTAAACAGACGGATCCAAGAAACAAAGGATTGTGCCGAATCAAAACACCTCACAGAATTTGGAGCTAAACGGTTTTTCTTGTTGCAAACCTAATGCCGGCCACTTTAGTTATGACTTACTTGTAAACAGACGGATCCAAGAAACAAAGGATCGTGCCGAATCAAAACACCTCACAGAATTTGGAGCTAAATGGTTTTTCTTGTTGCAAATCTAATGCCGGCCACTTTATTGTGCACTGTTTTACGTCCGTCGCAAATATTAGCTGCATAAATGTATATGAAACATGAGCACAGTGTCTGCCTTACTAAGCGCGACGTCGTCCCCTAAAGCAAGGGAATACACAGTCCGACACATGGGTCTCCAACATTTTATGGCAAAGGGCCACACCCGATACCGTGGGCTGGTTCGCGTACCGAACGTGGAGAAATAACAGTACGTTGTATACCTAACTGCCTAAATTATTGCGAAATCTTTATGGTATATACACAGTTTACAAATGTGGCCGCGGGCCGCATAATACAACCTGGCGGGCGGTGGGTTGGAGATCCACGGTCTAACAAATCAAACACAGGAAGAAAACAACGGGGAAAGCATTGAAGAAGATGAAAAAGGTGAAGAAGACATCAGGGTATAAAGGACAGTCCCAAAAAAGAAACACACAACGACACAAATAGAACGAAGGGAATGAAAGGGCAAATAGAACAATAAACAAATATGTGAGGAAGGAGAAAAGCAAAGGCAGGTGGAAAAGAAAGAAAAAGAACCGGAGAATTAAAGAAAAGGTATTCCAACTTGCACGTTATGTGTCAAAATTGTGTACGTCTAAATGACAATTACATGGAACGTAAAATGTGTCACTTAACCTTTTAAACCCAAGCGGTAACTTTACATACGACCAGGTTTAATATTAAAAAATTCTACGTGGTGCCCACATTGCGTTTATGTGTTTTGTACGGATCTCAGAACAAACAGCAACTTTTGCCTTATAAAACATTAACAGACTGGTTTTTATAACCGAAGTGGAGAGTGTTTACAGCGCGGTACGGACTGAGTCCTTACATAAAACAAACACGCTTCGTCTTTAAAGGGTTAATCTGCCAGTAGGCTATACTCTCGTCTTATCAGCGCCTCAATATTCTGAAAATAATAATTTATTTATCGCAAAAGGTCATCCATATTTTGACCTTGTGCTACACATTAATTTATTAAACAATTCACTGAGGAAATAGCAGTAGACTGCTTATTCCCGTGTTATAGCAGTTGAAGCACAAACTCATCCTCCCCCACAACATTTCCGCATTTCTCCACCTTCACTGTAACAATTCATGCAACAATCGCAGGAAATGTAATTGCGTGGCTCACAGCCAGCGTCCACTCGGCATGCCATGTTTCGGGTTCATATAACTTCATAAACCTCAGACACCAGGCAGGAGGTCAGACCTAAGTCAGCGGTATCACGCCAAGGTGAAATTCAGGTAAAAAAAAAAACCTAATAATCCAACAGAAACTCCTCTCTCCCTTCCCTGCAACTGTATAACAGCAAGAGAGGGCCATTTACCTAGTTTCCACACGAGCACCAAAACTGTATTTAGGTAGTCTAACGTACAAAATTTGATGCCAGCTGTCACTGGAGGGATGGTGATGATGGGGTATGAAACCTTAGTGATTATTGTGATATTTTTAGTCCCAGTACCTGTCCGTACTAATATGTTAGAACGAACAGTAGTGATTTACCAGGAAGCCTGTGAAACAATCCAGCAGAAAATCAATGCGTCCAAGAGCAACAGTCGGGAGGTCAAGGTGAGCGTGACGGTATAATAATAAACGGCAAAGCAGGCTTCAGTTTGAAGTACATAATTATGTACAATTCTGATTGGTCTCGACATCTTTATATTTCAAATATCTAAAGCTAAAACAACTAATCAGGCACACGGAATGGACGTAAGTTATAATTTCCATTAAAGAATGACATTTTATATTTGTATATTTACTTACTGCTATTAAATAGAACAACAGCACAACTGTGGCTTATATGAAATCAAATCTTTAACATTTCCGGCGTATTGTTAACGATAGGATCGATCCGTAGCTCCCAGACATAAAAGCAGTAGTTCAGCTTTTTCATTTACGTTTCTATACATCTGGGGTAACGGCAACTGTAGCTTCCAATAGCTTTCGTTTCAAACTGTTACAGTGGCCTCCCTTCTACTCCCACTGCATTTTATCATTCAAATAAACCAGCGAAAATTTCTGAACTAGTAGATTAAAGCGGGCTTTAAAATATGCAGTTAACTCTCAGATTTGCCGTTTAATTGGAATGAGTCCTTACTATTTCACTGTAATCGTTTACTGCGGATTTTAAGGAACCCGTCTCAAACCAGTTCAGTGTCATAAACAACGCTGTTGTATCAAGGTCTTACTAAATTTTTATTCTCAGCATTAACTATAGCGTCTCATTCAGTGTGAATATGGGAATCTCAGTGTCATTTCTGGATCTGAGAATCAAAATGGTCTACGTCCCATTTTATCACATCTGACATAACACAACATTTTTCTTAGAGTTTCACTCTCCCAGATGCAGAGAGTTGTTAAGCCCAAATACTGTCCCAGAGTAGCTGTACCAAGAATTAACCCTTTAAAGACGAAACGTATCTGTTCTATATAAGGATTCAGTGCGTACCGCGCTGTAAACACTGTCCACTTCGGTTATATAAAATCAATCTGTCAATGCTGTATAAGGCAAAAGGCGCTGTTTGTTCTGACAGCCATACAAAACACAGAAATGCAGCGTGAACACTACCTAGAATTTTTGAATGTTACTCCTGATGGTACGTACAGTAACCGCTAGGGTTGAAAAGGATAAACAGCACTAAGTCACATATTTGTCTAAGTTATCTCAAATATGATAAAGCTGGACTTTCGCATTTCTGCTTCTCAGGTCCAGCTTTGTTTCGTAAGTTACTGAACGACCCTTTATCAGGTGCTGTTTCTAACAACAGCACAAGAAGATTACGCTCTGTGGCTTGTTTCAAGGTAGATCTAATACTGTGTCATTCGTTCTGGAAGGACTGAGAAACACCACGACCAATTCAGCCAGAACAGCCACGTTCCGGTCCATATTCGAAAGTCCGAATGTACGCAAACCTCGTTATCGGTTGTTACGTTTTCTGACCAAATGATGAAACAAATGACCACTACACGGTGCCGAAAAGCAACAGAAGACCCTCACTGCAAACCTCGTTACTGTTTGGGCTAACCATCGACAACCATCTCTGTGGCACAGCGCGTTCTTCAGATTATGCTTGCAATACCTCAGTTTATCACAGCAGTGTTGCAGAAGATTTAAGTCTTCTGGGATGTCATGTCGTGTCGACTGGTAAATAGTTAACAACGTTCCAAAGGAACATAGTGCCTTCATCTTCATGTTTAAGCCGTTGCCTTATTACGTCCCTTTACAATGAAGATGAAGGCACTACGTTCCAGTCTTCTCGAACTGCTTGAACCTGAAGACATTGACGCCAGTTAAAGTCTTCTTTGACTGCTGGACCCTGAATATAACACTAGTTCCAATATTCTTGGACTGCCTTACCCTGAAGATGACACTATTTCCAGCTTTCTTGGACTGCTTGACCTTGAGGATAACAGTAGTTCCAATCTTCTTCGACTGCTTGACCCTGAAGATGACAATAGGTCCAGTCTTCTTGGACTGCTTGACCCTGAAGATGACAATACGTCCAATCTTCTTGGACTGCTTGACCCTGAAGATGACAATAGGTCCAGTCTTCTTGGACTTCTTGACCCTGAAGATGACAATACGTCCAATCTTCTCGGACTGCTTGACCCTGAAGATGACAATAGGTAGTCTTCTTGGACTTCTTGACCCTGAAGATGACAATGCGTCCAATCTTCTTGGACTGCTTGACCCTGAAGATGACAATATGTCCAGTCTTCTTGGACTTCTTGACCCTGAAGATGATGACAATAGTTCCAGCATACTTGCATTGTTTCACCCTGGATAAGAATTTACTACGTCCCTCCGAAACGTGGGAGCTATTTGACAGTCGACACGATGTAACATCCCAGAAAACTCAGAATTCCAGTTCATACTTGCTCAGATTATTATGCAGTTCTTCCTCCTTTTACGGAACCAAAGTATTTACTGCCATGTTCACAAAGTCCGCAACCGTACTCTACCGTCAGTCAGTTTCATCCCGACCAAATCTACTTCATCAAAAACCCACTGTAGTATTACACTCGTATATATTTCTAGGTCCACTACGTGGTCTCTTCCCTCCACGTTCGACCAACGACGCCAATGTTTTCCTATCCCCTTTGCGCTACGTTTCTCCCAAGACACAGAAACGACAATATCGATGCTCGAAGTTTCTAACATCTTAATGCCGCTTTTGCCTGCTCCTGTCTCCTATATAGGTCAAAATACGATTGCGGGTTCCACCGACGGACCGACCCGCCTGCACGCTCAGCCAAATGCCATGCAACAATTACAATACCGCTGTAACTATTACAATTCGACCAGACACGCGCTCACGCCATGCTACTGTCTACCTGCCATTGAACAGCTTCCCAGCACGGAAGAAAACTAGCACATCTTCTGCCAGACCACGACTAGGAACCACAAATTTCTAGCAATAATTAATTTGGTACTACAAACACAGGATAGAAGCGAAGCTGGTACAACTTCACTCCAAGAGCCCTTTTTTTATACAAAATAAAAGCAGCTGGCATCAGTTTCGTGTCTAAAAACGAACTTTTAATTCCCATGCTATGAACGGTTCCTGCTTTCACCACAAAAAGAAAGCCACGGTTTAAGAATTACATAAATGAAGATAAACTGTGCAAAAAGAAACGAGTCGAAGTCCTGCTATCGGAAGCTTGAGGCTACACACATACGTGCAAATACACATGCCTTATGGCTCTTAGTAGTGTAGATTTACCTGAGATATTCAGGTTGCTGTTAACCAACGCACTAACTAACTAACTAACTAACTAACTAACTAACTCCATGGAGCAGAGCCCTTCTTGAAAAGCTAATAGGTCCTCAACTAGTCAAGAAATTCCCCACATTTTATGGAACCCGAAGGTTCATTACCGCATCCACGAGAGCCCGCCACCTGTTCCTATCCTCAGCCAGAACAATCTAGTCCATGCCTCCCCGTCCAACTTCTTGAAGATCAATTTTAATATTATCCTCCCATTATGCCTGAGTCTTCCAAGTGGTCTGCTTCCCTCGGGTCTCCTCACCAAATTCCTCTATGCAGCTCTTCTCTCCCTCACGTTACGAAAGTAAAATTCCGCCACAGTGTTGGTCTCCTCACATCCAACTACACACTTTCTGCCACGAAAATGGGTTTCAATAAATTAAGCCCACTGGTTTAATGAGTCCTGAACGCGGTGAGTGGATAAGGGTGGGGGTCAGAACTTGAAACGGTTCCAAGTAGAACTCATGAAGTAACCCTCCTAATGCAGAAATTTTCTTTTATTTTATTTCTGTGAGAAACCTGCTGAGTAGCCTACATATTGGGTACGCGTTGAATTTGTCACAGTTTCGCATCGTCACAGTGTACTGTTCACTCATAAACAGATTTTACACATGTATATACACAAATCTATATATTCACGTATACGTTTATGTACTGAAGAGCCCTACACGAATCATACTTGACACGTCGTGTGTGTGTGTATGTGTATAATACGTAGGTATGTTTATAGTCTAGCTCAGTAACAAATATCGCTTTTCTGCCTCCAAAAATTCATCAGTTACCGGCATCAAGCCCAGAGCTAATAAATATTTTCGTACGGCCGCCACCTTCTTATTTTACATTCTACAAAAATATTACCTTAATAAAACTTACACTCTTCTAACATCGATTACATTACGTAATTTCAGGATGCCAACGTACGTGGCGCCAGTGTGCCCCCCGCGTTAGAAGTTCGCGTGCCCGCCATGTTGTTACTGATTGTAGGAAATTCAAAAGTAAGACAACTGGGTGTCACCGAATGACATATGTACATAAAGTTTCGTGCAAACTGGTCACATGTTCAAAAATTAATGACACACACACACACACACACACACACAGGCGCAAGGTTGTCACAAGCGTACTATCCTTCCTGCACCTGAGAAACGAGACTAGCAGACAGCAATACAATAAAACGAAAAAAGATTCAAGTGTTCCGGTATGTCACGCTGCGTCCTTGCGTAAATACTTCCCGACGTTTCGAAGAATCGTTGTGCCTTCATGTCTAGCGAACAGCGGCCTTAGGATTGCCCGGCTCCGCCGGCGACCCTTGACGATGCAGGCATCACGATCCCCCCGGACAGATCGGTAACCATTTACCCAGTGACACAGCCCAAAATCTCTTAAGACTTGAACCTTCAGCAACACTGCTGTTAGAATCTCAAATCTTACTGTAACAAGAAAACCCTCACAGTATATGACAGATATATAAAAATCCATAAATAACCCCTGAAAACCGAATCCCGCAGCCTCTTTATCAATAAAATACGAAAGGCAAAACATGGGAAGGACTTTTGACAAAATAAAGATCGAGGGTTCGATCTTCTGGGATGTGACGCCGCGTCACTGGTAGAGTGGTTTCCGACGTTTCAAAGGGACGTGTCACCATTTTCACAGCATTCTTAATGGACCTCGAACCCTTGAAGATGATGGCGATACGTTCAGCGATGAATCCTCAACCGGAGGTCAGGTCTAGCGGCAGGGTAAGCAATGCCTTCCAACTATCCTTCCGCCCGACCTGACCAACGGATCAGGATTCGCTACTGGACACGTTCCTTCAAAATGTCGGGAGCCACTTACCCAGCGACGCAGCGGAACATCCCGGATGACCAGACTTCACGATTATAAGAATACGAAAACGTCAAGATTCGTAAGATGTTATATAAATCGCCCACACCTTTATCGATGTAAAGACTACAATAATAAGCTACAAGAAATGCAAACCTCTGCACAATTCGTAATGACCGATTTCCCTTCTAGGGGATACAAATATAAACTTATACCAGTTTACGAAAAAAAGCTGTTAGCTGCTTATGGTTCTGCCTCCTGAATCCACATTTTTCACGTTGGTTATGATATATAAAGTGTCTCAAAAAAATGTACACATTCATTGTTGAACCAAAATTTAATTCGCCTCTAAGTAGTGTGGCATGAATTTAACAGGTAACGTTCGTCGTAATGGAAACTACGTTATCTTATCCATAATTCAAAGCGCAATACAAAATTGCGGAGGTTCACTTGCCACTCAAGCAAAGCAAATTAATTTTGAAATGGTGCTAGAAATTGCAGAATGCGTGATATGCGATCAGTATCGTCTACAGCCATTACATGTAACAGTCTCGACATATAATATTTCACACAGATCGTCACTTTTATACGTCTTGCACAACAGTACCTTCTGTGTCACATGTATCAAGGATTCTTGAAATTGCTGGTGGGCGAGATAAACACGCAGTTGCAATTTCACGCCCATACCGTCTTTCAGATTCTTTCCCGAAATAGCAGCACCATTTCGAAATTAACTTGCATGGTTCGAACGTCAATCGAACTCTGGCCACTCTGTACTACGCTCCGAAACATGGGTAAGGTAACACAGCTGTTGACAGGGACTAACACCACCTGTTGAGCGAATACCACACTACCTTAACAAATGGGACTCCATTTCTTAAAAACCAAAATCCGGGATACTTAATACCATTACCGTGGACGGAGGGAGGAGGGGATTGAAAACAAAACTTTTAACCCTAAACCAAAAAAGCAGAGTAATTTAATAATATTAATTCAATAACACCGATAACAAAGTTATAACAGATTCAAAAAATGAAAAAATAATACTACTAATAATAACAACAATAATCAGAAGATGAAGAAGAATCCTAAAACTCAGACCACTTACTGGTTTTTTTTACATATATCATCATCATGGGCTCTGAATTATTAGGCGTAGTGCCTGTTCTCGAGGGATAAAGAACAGGCACTACGCCTAATAATTCAGAGCTCATGGTGGTGGTGGTGATGATGATGATATCTCTTCCTAATCCTTCGCAGTTTCTGTCCAGGCACTACAAGCACTAATCAGCACATCGCCCTCTCCTTGTTCTATCCCTTCCTCTTTGTGACGGGTTGATTGCTGTCCAGTACCTATAGATCTTTTCTCCAATTGTGGCAAAGTCAAAATGCTAAAACGCACAGTCAGAACGTCGTATTTTTATGAATTTGAAAACCCCGAGACATATGGTGTCCCGAACCGAATTCTGCTGGACAAATGGACAGAACACTTAACCCATAAAACCGGAACTTTCCCGGGAAACCCGGTCAAATTGAATCTCTGCCTACAAGGCACATTAAAATCTGGTTCCTCCATTAATATGTAAAGACGCATTCCGTATTAAAACACGTATTCATCTTTGAGACATACAATTTGCGTGAAACATACGCTACTTCTCCTATATACATAATTTTGTCTGCATAGATCTTCATTATATTCGTATGTTCTACATAGCAATGTTGAACTTAGCCCTGCATATGGGCCTTATTATTTTCCCGTGCTACAGGACGTAGCCTAACCCTTGACAGGAGGAAATCCTGTTACCTGCAACAAGCTTAAAATATAACCACATAAGGAGACAGACACAGTGCCAGTAAATGCCATCGCCTTTTAGAAATTCCATAAACCGCTACCAAGAGCCATATTCACAGACTATTCAACGCAATGTTTCTCACCAAATAGAAAAGAGGACTAGCTGAACAATGAAGAGAAAAAGACAGCGAGTAGATTTAACCAGAATGAGGAGAATTAAGTTAGCAAATTCCTTTAAAGCTAAATTACTCAAGCAGTTTCAAGAGCGCAATGAACAAGCGGCAAGAGAAAAGGACAGCCAAAGAAAATGGTTTAGAACTCAACCGACAGACGTGTTTCCACAGCCCGCCATCAGTGAATGGAAAATACATGTTGCATCAGAAACTGAAGATAGAAAAACGGAGGGACTAGACACACGCGAACATACTGCTTTGTAAAATGAAACAGATGTTTCGTAAGTCTCAAGATCGGTAGACCCAAACGAAACTATACTGTGGAAGGTACCACAGGACTAAGCCACTAAATATTTTATGTTAAAATGAGTCACAGCGTGACATACTACTGTCACATAGGACAGTAACTTCTCTTCATTCTAACCAATAACTACGCAGCCCATAACGTCCCTCTATATGTCAGTCTAAACAATTCTAAACTTCACTGTCACTTGCTACTTTGTGAGTTGCATCTAAAAGCAAAAAGAGGACAGAAGCTGACCTCTCATTTCCATTCAATTCCAAAGCTAAATATCAGTGCCTATCCACTACCAAGAGCAATATTACAGTTTATAAACGCGCGTTGTTAGAACTGTGATAATTTGTTTTACAGTCGTTTATTTCTCCGGCCACTATCTAAAATCTAGATTAAAGTTAAGTACAGAGGACTATAGCTTTATCAGTTGCTTCTGACGGGTGTGAAACTCGAACTGTCATCCTACAGGAGGAACAGACACTGCGGGTGTTTATGAATAATGTGCTGGACAAAGGGAGTAACCGGCGGGTACAGAAGATTACACAGCGAGGGGTAAAACTTGATCCATATTACATTATCAGCATAAATATAAATCGAGGAGATGAAATGGATACATGGTACACAAAGAAAATACAAAAATTATTTGGAATACCTGGAGGAAAGAGACCACTTAGGAGACGTAGGCATATATGGTAGGATAATATTAAAGTGACTGTTTACAGAAACAGGTCTTCTGTATGGAATGGATCAACTGGCTGAGGAAAGGGTCCAATGGGGGAGAGGGAATGGGGAGGTGTTCCACAGAACACTATAATGAAATCTGGTATTCCAAGAAGGTTCGCAATTAAGGGGCTAGCTGAAAGAATACCAGCCTGCGCCATGTAGTTACTTATAACGAGTTGTAGCGCCTATCCTAGGGTACCGTGTGGCGTAGTTGGTTGAAGCTACAAAGCAGGAAGGTCGCTGGTTCGATTCCCTATGGAGTCACTGGGATTTTTCATTGACTTAATCCTTCCGGCGGCACTATGGCTCTGGAGTCGACTCCGCCTCTAACAGAAATGAGTACCTGGGGTATCTTTTAGGGGCTTAAGGCGGCCAGTGGGTAGGGCTAACAACCTTGCCACCTTGTACCGACTGTCTATAAATTCTGGGAGCCTCAACCTGCTGGAGCCCTACAGGCCCGTAATGGGATAGCTTTACAGCGCCTATCGGAACTAATATAACTGTCACACGTTCTAGCTGAAATCTGCACGACAAAGAACAAATTCAGAAACATAATTCTAGTCCACGGGTTCTCAATTTCAGCGCATTGGAAAGACTGGCTGACAGCAGTGATGAGTTATATAATATTGCCAGCAATGCCGTGTATTAGCAAACGACCCCTATTTGGAACTCGAAACTTGGAATGAATCCACACTGACACACCCGACTGGAGGAGATGCTGTGACAACTTGTAATGACAAAATAAATTTGTATAGTGCAGTTAGAATTAGACGGCACATGCGCAGAAACCAGATTTCGTCTTTCGGCGAAACGGACTAGTCCACGTGACTCGGCGGGGGCGACAGTTCAGTAGATTACTTGCAGCCGAGTTGTGCGGGTCAGCTGGTAGCATTTGTACTGTGCTGGAGGGGCAATGCTACGCGGTCGTGCGAGGCGTGCTGAATACCCACTCCAGTCTCCTCCTGCCCCTTCACTTCCCCTCCCACGCGTCGCCGTGCCATGTCATCTCAATCGTGCTCTACAATATATTTATAATAGCGTGATAGAAACTCTATCCACTTGTATCATTCCCGATTAGGATCAAGACTTCAAAATTTTAATAGTTTTAATCGCATTTTACGCATTTATATTCCTTCCTCAGTGTGTTTTACACACAGATTGTGAACCTGAGGATGACCCAAATAGGTCGAAACACGTAGCTCTATATAATAAATATAATTTAGTTGTGTTTGGACGGATTTCGACTTCATTTCTGCCCAAACATATGTAGCTTCTGCTCTATTTATTTTTAGACCTTTCATTCCTTTTTGCATTTCAATTTTTTTTGTTAAGACCGCGTACCAGTACACAAAAATTAATGCTTCCAGTAGTGTTATGCGTACCATAGTTCCAGCAACCACTTTCTAGTCTATCAGAAAATCTAACCTGAGAAACCACCTACAAATGGAATGTTTACTTGTGACAGAAACAAGGGAGAGTATCCGCCGATGCCGTTTGCAGGAGCCCTCGAATGCAGGCAGCCTATAGTTATGGGAGGAAGCAGGAAATACATCAACTATTCACCTGCCGTTCCAAGTCAAAACTCTGAGTAATTAGGACTAGCTGCATAAATTATGCCGTACTTCCCCCCCCCCCCTAAAAAGTGAAATCTCTAGCTGGGTTAACAGATACAAACCTTGAAACACGGGCAACAAGACAAACATGTTAGCGAAGAATACCAAACAGTGAGTCCAGAAACCCCCAGCACAATAACCGGCAACTCAAATAACTGCTTCAAACCCGCTCTTTTATCGCGCACTTTTATTCCCAGATATTTAAAATTACTTACTTTCCCACAATTTCCTACTCTAGTATTTGTTACTAATACAATAATACTGGCGCGTCCATGGTGGAAAAAAAAAACAACCAGGTGGAAGTATTTTTCCACCCAATGCTCCCCGCTTTCTGAGCAGTTTTATGGAAAGTTCCCACACTTCGCCTGTTTACCTTCTGGTAAGAACAACTTGTAGCTGAAGATAATTACGGAGCATTGGTGGAACGACACAGGCGGGGGAAACCCGAAATACTCCGATAACAACGTGTCCCAATGCCACCCCGTCCAACAAACACCTCACGTGGACTAATCTGGGGATCCAATCCGGGCCTCCGCGGTGAAAGGCCGGCGACTAACCTACAAATGTATTTATAACTGCAAGCAGGACAGATCCGACCCAAACACGACTCAAGTCTATGACTAATTTCAAGCCAGTCCGACACATCCCACAAGGTAAACCGAATTTTATTTTTCAATTTCAAATATCCATTACTTACATGAAGCGTTAAGAACACAAAATATCCAACACTAAATGTACGCAACAGTAGAGTAGGATTACAATGTCTGCCTGGACTCTCTGTCAACATTATTTCAAGAAATCAGGCGTATATGACACACACTCAGAAGCAGGAAGCAACAAAAATAAAGACCTACGATCTTCTGGGGTATTACTCAGCGTCGAAAAATCCTTTACCGACGTTTCCGGACAACGTATCGGTCCCATATTCAGGGGTCAGGAAGTCCAATAAACCTTTACCGACGTTTCGAGACAGGGTATCGGTCCCATATTCAAGGGTCAAGAAGCCTAATAATCCTTTACCGACGTTTCGGGACAACGTATCGGTCCCATCTTCAAGGGTCAAGAAGTTCAAGAGCCTTGGATTTCTTGACCCTTGAAGATGGTACCGATACGTTATTCCGAAACGTCGATAAAAGATTATTATACGACACTGCGTAATAACCCACAAGAGCGCAGATCTGATCAACATAGCTGCGGCAGCTTGAAATGACGAACAAAAATAAAGTTTACTACAGCGCATGTTCCGTTATATAGGACAATAATAACAAGCCTGTATAAAAGCTCTGAGATGGATAAAAAGTGTAAACAGGATTAGACAGTAAATGCGCTCGCATTTCTTACACAAAAACAAGACAAGAGACCTCTCTGAATACTTCACCCAGCGTAAACTGGTCTATAGCGTCAAAATATATTCAGGAAAATAAGTTATGAAAACCTGCACTAAATGAGCCAGCTACAACGACGGGATTGATGACCATGGCGATCAACTTGCGGGTTCTGTAACAGCAAGAACTCCCTTTCCCAGCTGCTCTAGAACGATACTGTGCCCAGAACTTCGTCAGTGAAAGATGCAATACTTGAATGTACTCCATAATCCACCGCTTGAAAGCAGCGCCGCCTCACTGTAAGTTCGTTTCTGTAAAAATTTAGAGTAATGTTTCTTGTTGTGCTAATCGCTCAGTAAATTAAATAATTTACATCTCAAGAACTAAGGCTTTTACTGCATCAGCAAACAAATTTAAACTACGTACTGTGTTGAGACCAAGGATCAATGAACCGAGCCACATAACGAACTAATCTCCCGTAGAGGCGGAAAACTGCACGGTAACAAAAGTTTCGCCACGTTTCCTTACATTTGATTCCACGAAAGAGTAAAAGGCGAATAGGGAAATACCTGACGTACTCAAATAAGAAAAACAAAACAACAAATGTGACTCCTGCCATCATGCTCTCGTAAGCCTCTAAAACACTGGCAGGTATTACAGGATGTTCGTAAATAACACGACTTACACTTTATGCGACACTGTATCATCTCCACATTTCACTTAACGAAACAAAAGCAATTCGCAAAATAGGCTCATGAAACATTCCTCTGAGTATAAAGGTAAGGCAATCCTTGTACATGCCATAAAGACATAAGGAGGGGAAGTGGAGGTACATCTCCAGTACTTCGTAACTTCGCAATAGGAGATCAATGATTGCTTCACGCTCCGACCGCTTTAACCCCCGCTGGCACCCACTGATTTCGATCCTAGATCGGCTTCCGAGCCTGCCTAGGCATTTTGGAGAAGAAAAAGCACTCTTGTCCCCGACGGGAATCGAACCATAATTCACTGGTCGACCAGTTACTGCACAGACTACGCTATTCCGGCTCCGAAACCAATTAAGCATTTATTCATGAAGAAGTGGAGAAAAACCGACCGTTTAAACGTACGCAATCACAGTGCAATGAACAGAATTTCGTATCCGTGTCACGTCGAACTCTATGCAAGTATAAACCATAAGTTTCGCCACCAGTTACAGGAGTGCCCGCCAATACACACGACCGTTAGCCACCGAAGGCTGCATCCATCTTAACCTCACAACACATGCCACCAAGATCCGTGCCATTATTCCACATCCATCTTGGTCTTCCAAACGGTCGCTTTCAAAAAGTCTTCCTAACAGAATTCTGTACGTATTTGGCCCTAAAATCAAACCCATAACCTCCAAAATACAGAAACAAAAAATCTTTCAACCATTCAACCAAGACGAATGGTTATGTCCTCAAGCCAGAAGTCTCTCTATTACAAAAACAGTTTTATTTAAGCACTATGGCGGCGGGCGGCTGAGGTCGTCGTACTTCAGTTTCAATACACACAACTTCGCAATAAGCCCTTTCCAATTCTGTGTCAATAATTGATGTTCACGTTCATTCCTTATAGACACAACACTAGTGCTGACGAATTTCGACGAGGAATAGACAGAAGCTTTAGCATTTCGTAAGATACTGATCTATGTTCGACGAGGAGTGTTTCAGCCCCACGCAAAACCCCCAAGGTTTACGGCTATGTGCGGTATTCAAACATAGCAGGATGAGATATGCAGCATACGTATCACACGTGGGAGGTGTTCATGTGGGTGGGAAACGCTTGTCGGAAAAATGAAGGGGAGAGATCAGTTGTAAGAACAATATTTTAAGTCGGAAGATACTGTGAACTTGTACATTAAAGTAAGTGGGTGGAAGGGTATTGGCTGGATTCATCAGGCTCAGCACAGGGACCAACCGCGACATCTTATGAACATACCTTCACGTTCCATAAAAGCCGCAGAAATTCTTGACTAGCTGAACGACAAACAGCTTCTACAGAAGTACTTTTATGTGGCATCTTCTACCTGTCGTAGGTGAAAAAGGTTATTGTTGTACCTGATGACACCCGGACACAACACACTCGGTAGGACTGCCATGGACGAGGGATCGGCCCATCGCAGAGACCTCTACCTGACAACACACAACACTCAAAAGTGGCAGACGTTCATGCCCCCGGCGGGATTCGAACCCGCCATCACAGTAAGCGATAGGCCGCATACCTACGCCTTAGACCGCGCGGCCACAGAAGGACGTTCCTCCATAGGAATCTTTAATTAATTGAGAAACCGTATTCAAATCAAACGCATCTATGGCGTAAGACGAAATCACAGCCAAAGCTTCAAATTCTCCCAGCTATTTGTGTAGGTATTAAAATGTGATGTGTGCATATTACAGTACATAACCTTTGATGACAGCAAGGACAGAACACTCCACGATCAAAAGCAATCAAGCCAAGCCCCGCACAAAACTACGTGAAAGGGTTGTGCCGTACTTTCTCTCACACAGATATTGAAAATCTGTCGACTCAATATGTTATTAAGTACAATATAGTTCCTCGATGTCACATTACACCTACAAAAACTGTACACTGGATACGCCCATGCAAATATGAAATAACACGAGGGTGGTTCAAAGGAAGGCTCCGAATAACGTTTCAATTCAGGCCTACAAAACCTGTTACTAAAGTCTGCGCTGTTTTTGTTTCGTGTATTCGACAATAAGAAAACTGAGCCAAAAAATTTCTCTACCACATCACTGAAAAAACAGGGGTTTGTTTGTAAAGTTTAATTCCCGACAGCTGCTAAAAAGAGTGCAGCAAAAACCTGCACCATTTTCAGTTTCAATGCTTGGAATATAAGCAAAACCCTATTCGCCGAACAGTACACAAAGCTGCAACCCTAAGGTCCAAACGAACTTACGAGTTTAACCCTTTAAAGACGAAGCGTATCTGTTTTATATAAGGACTCAGTGCGTACCGCGCTGTAAACATTCTCCACTTCGGTTATAAAAACCAGTCTCTTAATGTTTTATAAGGCAAAAGTTACTGTTTGTTCTGAGATCCGTACAAAACACATAAACGCAATGTGGGCACCACGTAGAATTTTTTAACGTTAAACCTGGTGGTATGTAAAGTTACCGCTAGGCTTTAAAAGGTTAACACTTTCGTTGCCAATATTTTGAAACTAGCTGTACAAAATTTATGAGAATCATTTCACTACTGGAAATATGAAGAAATTTACGTCTAAAATGAACATGGTGTACTCAGAAATTGCCCAATTAAAAATCTATCGAAAGAAATTGCCAACAGACATAAATTTCTGAACAAACAGAAACTCCAATTGTGAATGTCTGAGCGCCACGCAACTCAACCCACAGGCCGACGGACAAACGAACAGAATCCACTGATATTCGCAAACTGTCGCTCCGACAGGCATGTGTTTATACACTCTCATTCATCTGCCTTCAGACTAGCGACAGTTTCAAAGTTCGGTTTATTACACCCAGAGAAACGAATGAACTGTAGCAACATTAAGTCTACACAGCTCTCTCTTCGTCCTCAGAGTCAGTTACATACAGTCTAAAGCGTATCGAACAAGATTGCAAAGGGTGAGCTAGATAACACAGTACACAAAATTCCCAGTAATGTTCTTTGAAGTTGAATGACTTTATTTTAAGAACAGGATAAAGGAATGCAAATTAGTCCCACACATTCAGTTTAACAAACTCTGAGAAAGGTTCTATGTTGCACGTGTAAAAGTCCATTTACGGCCTTAAGCAAACTAAGCTTTATTATGAATCAAAACGATTAAAAATTGTAAGGGCCTAGAAACATTTTGGTGAAAGTCTCCCAGACAGAATTTCAACAAAAACCTGTGAAATGATTTATGGCAAACAATGAAAAATTTATCTACAGCTCTATGCAAACTACGTTATTCGTCGGATCAATATGGCAAAAATCCAGACACTCCACAACTTTCCCTAGAAGTTTCCGGCACTAGGTTACGACGAAATCTGTGGAATTGTTTACAGGCAGCATGCGCAATTCCATTCATGCATCTATGAAGAATAGGGTTTATTACAAATCAATGTGGCTGAAAATTGACATTACGTGGCTCACTCGAGCAGAAGTCGCCCATACCGAATTTCAACAAAATCTGTGAGGTGGTTTATGGTGTACACAGAAAAGATCATTCTTGCTTTACTTAACCAGAACCTGTTGCACCGCAATACACGCCTGAAAATCAAAAACAGAACCGCCCAGCAACATTCGGTGGCGGTCCCGAAAATCGAAATTTCATATAAAATGTACCTCAGTTTCGTGGATGCCCGGAGAACTCCAATTCCAGACATCTAAACTAGGCGTCATGATAAACCAATATGGTTAAAAATCAAAATTTACCGATAATCTTAGTGAGCTAAAATGTCAATTCAAAGAAATCTGTCCATCGGTTTACGCACCGACATTAGGGTGGTACAGACGAGCACGACATCCGCACATGGCGCAACTCTTTGTCACCTTTATTTTGTAAAGAATGCTTACGGAGCTTCAAATTAGAGTCACAGAGTCACTGAACTTACATGCAGTAAAGTCTGATTTAATGATACAACCAAAAGACTCGCAGACATTACACCAGACTCTGTCGAAATGACACGGACAAAATCAAATTAATCGAGACCAAGTTCAATCGAAACCGCTAAAGTGGTTCGGCTGACACATACATTCACTTTATGCACTGCTTATAAACACTTCTCAACAAGTGACAGTTGAGGCTAAATAACTACACCGAACACAGCCCCGTTTCAGAAACTAAAAGTCTCTCAACTACTCAAATAATTCCCCACGTTTATGGAGTCCGAAAGCTCAACTCCGTGTTCAAAGAACCCAGCCACTTTAACTCATCATGCGCCAATTCAGCCCAGTCCTCACCTTCATTTCCTATTTATTAAGATCCATTTTAATTACACACTGGTATCTCCATGCAGCTCCTTTACGTTAACACCTTTAGATTACCTGCCTAAAATCCTGTACGCGTTTTGTCTTCTGCCCCTTGTGGGTCAAACGTCCCGCAATTGAGTTAAAGTTGATAACATTTTGTGAACAGCACAAATGATAAAACAGGCTTCAGCCGCCTGTCCCTTACTCTCCCTTAGATCCAAATATTCTTCTCAGCACTCTGTTCTTGAATACCCGCAATCAAAATTCTTCCCTTCCGGTGAGGGACCAACCATTACAAGTGTAAATCGTCGAAAACGAATGTCGGAGACAGGCAGAGGTAAGGAGCTAAAATAAATTTATGACAATATCACACGCTACTTCTCGATCAATATGCACTAACGCATGACTTTACACAAAAATAAAATTTTACTCCATCCTTTTCCACATAAAAGATTACAGTGGTCCACTGTAAGTAACCCTCAGATATTTCAGACCTCCGCCGCGCTGTAGTTTGAGGCCTTCGCTCTTCAGGGACGTTAAGCAGAGTATGTTGACAGTTGTTCACCGACGTTTCGGGAGAGTACATCTGTCCCATCTTCACAAGCCAAGCGGTCCCACCTTCAAGAGTCAAGCAGTCGCTTGACCCTTGAAGATGGAACCCACATGATGTCCCGAAACGTCGGTAAAAAAACTACCAGCATACGCTACGTAACATTCCAAAACGGCAAAGACCTCAAGGCCAAGATCATTCTATAATATTTCACTCATTACTATCACAATAAACCCAGTACAAAATTAAACTGCAAAAGACAACTTTTGTAAGGTAAATTTAACGTGTTAATCTCCGTGCACTATATTATACAAAAACACTAATCACCAACAAATGCATAAAGAGAGTTTTATCATCAATCGTAACACACTCCTACATGTTTCGACCCTGCTGGGTCATCTTCAGGGAGAACTTTTTTGTTATCGTTACACTAAGGTTGCACTTTATAATTGACTGAGAATGTGCTGTTGACTGTGTACTGCGTTGTTTTTGGAGGCGTGAACTCTCTGCGGTCCCGGCCTGCACCGGCTCCAAAAACAACGCAGTACACAGTCAACAGCACATTCTCACTCAATTATAAAGTGCAACCTTAGTGTAACGATAACAAAAAAGTTCTCCCTGAAGATGACCCAGCAGGGTCGAAACATGTAGGAGTGTGTTACGATTGATGATAAAACTCTCTTTGTGCATTTGTTGGTGATCAGTGTTTTTGTAAGGTAAGTTGGACACAGTGTTTTGGAAACTGACGACACGGTTCTACGTAACATTTTAGAGCACTGCAATCGTGTACCAAACGTACACACCTTAGGCGCCAATACTCAAAAGCAAAATCATTCTGCAATAACATCGACCGGTTTTAAATCACGAATAAAGCACAATTTACGCTGACCTCTAATTCCAGATCACTTACTGAACCTCTCATGCTTAACACACTAGAGGAGTAAACGTATTGCCAAGAAATGCGACAATTCAGCACAAGGTCAATACAGAACTACTGGGCATATTGAAGCCAGCCATACATAACTCAGTGGGCCAGTCGGTCCGTCCTTCCGTCACGTTATCTGCAAAATTAAAAACGATGCCGGAAAAGGGTCAATACGAAAGTCGTTCGTTACTGAAAAAAATACTCCGACAGATCGTTAAGTTTTCTGTCACACACCCAAGTTCGAGAACGTCAGTTCCCCCCCCCTCCACATATGCAATTCCTGTCACACTCATGGGAAATTCGCCGCTCGGGAAAAAGCCAAAGTGGCGCCGTTGCTAGAATACGAGACAACCTAACCAGCACCGTTAGTATGACGCACAGAAACCACACACACACACACAGACAATTCTTATTAAGCTAGTGGAAAACGTAACATTCTATTACAGCGCCGTTGCTAGGATACGGGGAAAAACTATTCCCACTTGTCTCTGATTAAATCCTGAACGATACGGCAATCACTTGTGTCGGAATTACGGATCAACAGTCTAACAAAACGCTGGTTATAATCTACCGCTACATAAATAAAACAACAGGAAAAATACAAGGTTACACCTTAGGAACCTTCCAACAGCGCAAACGTCAAGCCACATTTCGTTGATACAAAAACCATTCGAACCATATTTCTAAATATGTTGCTCCTTAAAAGTTAAATCTAAACACACACTTAAATTGGCTATAAATAGAGCTCTGGTTCCAAACCCACACCGAAAATTTTCAACTTGTTGGCCTACGCAAACATTCAGCATCTGTATTTCCTAATTCCGTTAATCTTTTTGCAATTAACTCTAAAAAATAACACGTAATAGAACAGTACACAACAATCAACTCTTTTGCCTGCAAGTTTTACTTAAACCATCTGCCATACACTCGTCACGTCACAGTAGTAATAAACCATGGTTGTTTTTTGTACTCAGGTATCCACAATAATTTGTCAGACTTCTGGAGCCAACCCACAACCGATACAAATGAGCCACGTCACCAGTTTAGCTAGCCTACCTTAAATCGCCACATCTGGCCAGACTGTACCGTGTACGGTTAGAGAAACAAGACAAGTTAAATATTCTACCCATCCTTCCTCTGACGCAAGCAGAACCAATTAAGAAAACTTTTCACATTCCTGACTACGTGCTTTTTTTTTCTGACCTGTCTTTCCTTCTTTTCCGTTTTCAACATTTTTGTTCTTTCACAGTATAAAATTAACTAAATAATGAACTTAACAATGCATGAATTACAGCGAACCAATTTCCAATTCACTCACATCACTGACGACATTTTGGATGCAGTTAGGGCATAAGTAAAACTAAGTCTCTGTCCGTAATAAGTTTATGTTCCACATCACACTGCTATAAGATTTAAGTCAAAAGCAGCTCGCGTTGCCAACTCAAACATTGCCATTTCCGTATAAGGCACATCCAGCACGTATATCATAAAAACATGACTACAGTCGCGGCCACAGCAAGTGAATATTCACGTAAAACGATACGTTGTCAGATATGGTAGGCTACCTAAGCAGCCAGACCAAGGCTTGTTCCCCATAAACAGCAACGTTACTCAACCCACACTGCCTAGTGCACTGCATTTTTTCAGCCGATTGAAAATAAATGGAAAATGCAGATAAGAGACATGTAAGCTCACACCTGCATACAAATGTTATTCTGCTCACTGTTCCTTTCTTTAAGCTACGTTGGTCATTATATCATACTGCATTCGCCTGTAGAATGTACCGTTGGCAGGGCAGATCAGGCAACAACGGGGAACAGCCCCCAGTTACTCTGACCGCGGTTACAGCTGCTGTGCTAAGCATGTTCCAATGCTTCTTTATTAACCCCTTAAAGACGAAGCGTATCTGTTTTGTATAAGGACTCAGTGCGTACCGCGCAGTAAACACTCTCCACTTCGGTTATAAAAACCAGTCTCTTAATGTTTTATAAGGCAATAGTTTCTGTTTGTTCTGAGATCTGTACAAAACACATAAACGTAATGTGGGCACCACGTAGAATTTTTTAATGTTAAACCTGATAGTATGTAAAGTTACCGCTAGGCTGCAACACGTTAACCAAATTAAAATAATCGGAAAAGGAGAGATTTGGTATCCTACTCACCCGGCACCGTTACAGACACAAGTTACACCACCAACTTAAAACTGAAGCGAACTCTATTTACTTATAAAATAATAAAATCCATCAAATACAGCTATTCAGAAACAATACAGTATCATCAAATCACTTAACGCGTTCGTGTGTAAAGACCAACATGTTTAGGCGCTACTGTATCATCCCCGGGGGGGGGGGGTACCTTTGGCACCGGTACGTATCTCAATCTTTCTAAGCTTTGCATGTCTGGCATATTGAAACCTTTACGTTTCTTAGCGCATTTTGTGATTTTTATAGGATGAGGTCAACATCAGGCTAAATAAAAATACCTGATGCTTGTACTCTGCTACAATACATTTCTTGGCATATTCACCGATGAATAATTTATAATGCATCAGCAACTTTTTTATAATTTTAACATAAGGCGTAATGTGGTATTTTAACAACATGTATTACAACGAACTCCAAACCAACTACGCTTGTGTACTTTAAAATGTATCCTTAAGTGTTCCGTGTGTCTCCCCTGAGGATGGTGTGACGTTACGCCAAAACATGTGGGGAGTTCTATAAAGTTTGTTACACTGTACTTCAATGTGTACGAATTGGTGGTAATACATGTGTTGTAGCTTTTACGTAATTTCAATTCAACAGAAAATGTATGCACAACGAAACGGAACAGACTTGCTTCGTTTAAAATGAAGTTCACTGCAACCTCTTCCTTTTGCCAAACGTAATTCCAGCATTTATGGAATACTCACGGTGAAAGCCTGAAAACCTATGGGCCTAACCCAAAAGACATTCCCCATACTCATGCTGTGAGAAAGTAAGATCTCCCTTAAAGTTTGTCGTTAGGGAAGGTGTTTACGTTTTCTCTAGCAAAACTTCACAGACCCCTTCAGCATCACAGAGCGGAATCAGGGAATAATTTTGGAAGAGTGTATATTCCTTCTTATCATACTCGATAATCCACTTCACATCATCGATTAAAAATGAAATACACGTTAATGCACAAGACAGAACACAATCTCGATACACTTGAGACGGATGGTTAAAGTTCATCACTTTCTGTGTTATCAAATATTCACTAAAGTATTCGCTCTTCTGTTTCTCATACAACTTGATGAATATTTTAAGTGCGCTGAGTGTATGAAAGAATCATGTAGCTAAAACTGAATCCAGCGAGCTACAGAATAACAGTTGTCGGCTAATACAAACTCTACATTCGTGCATGCCGAAAAATATGGCGCGATGCGTAAATAAACAAGAAAATGAACTGTCATAACAGTAACAGCATCATGGTTTCATGTATGCCACAATATGTTACTAGCACCTGCATTAAAAATCTAAAAGTTTGGAGAATTTCAAGTCCACATCAGTTATAAAGTCTTGCGAAAGAAAAGGGTATTACATAATTAACATTATTGGTTTATTTTGTAATTAATATTAATACTTCACTAACTTGAAACACCTCGTAATTCCACAGCCCTAACAGGCCCTTGTCATTTACGTTAATATGGAATAGTCACATAACCCTTTCATTAACTTATGTAGGTATCCACCTACTTACAGAATTTTCCGATTTATCAACATGCTTTTTCTCATGGCGCAACAGCCCCTAGTGCATCACGGCCTCCTCAGTAGCGAGGCTTCACGATCACACTCAGACACGCACCACATTAGGTAGGACTCCTCTGGACGAGTGATCAGCCCATCGCAGAGACCTCTACCTGACAACATACATCACTCACAAGAGACAGACATCCATGCCCCGGTGGGATTCGAACCCGCAATCCCAGCAAGCGAGCGGACGTAGACTCAAGCCTTAGACTGCGCGGCCACCGGAATCGGCATTTATCAATATGTACTCGTATATATTTGTTTACCTAATAGGTATTTACTTGCTGCATGAAGTGTTTGTAAGGGATAAAGACGACATTCACGATTAAATCTGTCGAAATCTGAAGCAAAATGCAGGAACAACTAATATAATGTAGATTTCCAGCTCGAGTCAAGATATCACATTCGGATCTGCTTATGTGTAATCCTTCAGTGACATCCTTCCTACCGCTAAAAAACATAACGTGGCGGCGATGGTGGATGTCGATCAGTTCGACTGGCAACATAAATTTGCTAAATGACACCCTCAGTAGCTCTCGCTAGCAAAGTTGCATAACTGGCTATTTGATGGTGGACAGTGAACTGGCAACGACGTTACCGAAGCGGTAAGGTGAAGGTAAAGGTAAAGGTAAAGTAGTCCATCTCCACGCCATGAAGGCGTATAAAGGAAGCAGAGGTACAGCTCTATTCATTCTTAACAACAGCACTAGATAGAGATGAGTGATCAACTTCATGCCCCGGCGGCTTTACCCACGGGGAAAGCACCGCGGTACTCACTGAACGGGATGCTAGGTGGATGCCACAGCAAATCTGGAGGACTTGGAGACGAGAAAGACCACTTGTCCCTGACGCAGTTCGAACCCCAGACCGCCCAGCCCGTAGTCAGTCGCTATAGCGTAATTAAGCGTAGTGTCATAGTATCGGTCTGAAGAATGAGAGAAAAACACTGAACCTTCAGTAAGGATGGTGTCCAGTCTGAGAATCGAATTGGGAACAACCAGAACAAAAGTACAGGGCGTTACAGTTTCGGCCACCTTGCTCGGTCTGGATATGAACTATGGACGTCAGAATCACTTTACACCTACCACATTCAAGATCAACACAACAGCATTTGTGATCTGCATTCCTCACTAAGCACTATTCAAGCCTTGAAATAAAGACGAGCAGGGCAAGTGCCACGTATGGGGGGGGAGACGGAAGTGCGTACAGAGTTTTGGTGAGAAAACCTGACGGAGAGCGAGACACCACTTGGAAGATGCAGGCGTACATGGGAAGATACCATTAACACGGATCTTCAAGAACTAGTTTGGAGGTGCGGACTGGATTAATTTGCCTCAGCATAGCGACAGGTGGGTGGCTCTTGTGAACACGGTGACGAACCTTCATTAAGTTCCATAAAATGCGGCAAATTTCTTGACTAGCTGAGGAACTGTTAGCTTCTCAAGAATTCTTGTGCATGTAGTCAGTCGGTCGGTCGGTCGGTCGGTCGGTCGGTCGGTCGGTTGGTTGGTTGGTTCGTTCGTTCGTTCGTTCGTTCGTTCGTTCGTTCGTTGGTTGGCGCTTGTAATACACGACTGTGTACTGTGTAAATACCTGAGTAACATGAACTGTCGCGAACGTTATCGAAGCGGCCTGCAATGTGCAGATGTTAATGAATGCTGTCGTGGAATGATCTCTCGTGTTCTCTATGTCCTGTTCCTCCACCATGCGTCTAGTACATACACCCATCTAACGCTAAGTCTTCCGAGCCTTCACTTCCCTGAAGGTTTCCTGACAAAATTCTGTACATATTGTCCATCACCACCACGTGTAATAATGCCTCACTCATCTCATTCCCGGTGACTTATTCACTGCAATGACACGGTAAAATGTAGAAACTGTGACTCTCCTCAAGATGTACTAGCCTTCAGAATTGTGTCGACTTGTTCCTTCGTCCAAATATTCTCCTCAGCACACCGTTCACACACACACACACACACACACACACACACACACACACACACACACACACACACACACAACTGCAGAAAATTCAAGTCCTCTGGGACGTAATGACGCTGAATAATAAACAGTTATCGACGTTTCCAAGAAGCACAGTGCCTTCATATTAGGGTCAAGCAGTAGAAGAATATCAATATGCTACTTCGAAACGTCGGTAGCTACTTAGAAGCCGACAAGGCGTAACATACTAGAAGATTTGAATTTTCATCAGCACCGCTATGAGAATCTCAAACCTCGCACAACTTCCATTCTTCACCCACTGACAGACAAAGTTTCAGATCCATGTCAACAAGCGTGTCCACGTAAATCCATCAACATCATAACACGGAAAGGTTTATTTGCGACATGATCTACCGAACTACCGAACTGATCTTTTGAAGACAGACATCGTTAGAAAGCTTACGATGCGGCATTGATGGCAATATGCTTTGTTTTTATTATTCCCTCCTCAAAAAATTGTTTTTAACAAGAAAGTCTGACGTTACCAATTGACAGTGCTGCCTCAAGCCAAGGACAAGGAAAGGTAACATATTTCCAGGGCTGTGGAGCCGGAGTCGGAGTCGGAAAAAATTTTAGGTGGAGTCGGAGTGGGTAAAAATGTACCGACTCCGACTCCGACCCCAATCTAAAATATTAACTAGATACTCCAAACCCAGAGCCCTGATAGCTACAGTAACAATTAGACTTATACTTAAAAATAGGTTATAAGTCTAAAAAGTAGCCTAATGATTCACGTGGTGGTGATGAAATGGCTTATTGGTTTACCATTATTAACCTTTTAAAGCCTAGCGGTAACTTTACATACCACCAGGTTTAACATTAAAAAATTCTACGTGGTGCCCACACTGCGTTTATGTGTTTTGTACCGATCTCAGAACAAACACCAACTTTTGCCTTATAAAACATTAAGAGATTGGTTTTTATAACCGAAGTGGAGAGTGTTTACAGCGCGGTACGCACTGAGTCCTTATAAAAAACAGATACGCTTCGTCTTTAAAGGGTTAATACATATTGAGATTTTACGAAGGAGTCGGAGTCGGAGTTTTAAAAAGTGAGGAGTCGGAATAGGAAGCTTCGTGTACCGACTCCACAGCCCTGCATATTTTATCTACTGCTCTTGGCCTCCGCTTGAGGCAGGACTGTCGAGTTCAGCGTTTTGTTTATTACTTAAACGTAGCAGGAAGCTACTGCGACTTATCTAAATGCTGCTTCTGAACCGCTGATGTCCCAAAAAAATTACCTACCATGAAGCATTAGTAAGTACAATTTTTAATGTTTATTAAGATTAAGACCCCGTAATTTTTGTTGATTAAGTACATTACTGTTTCTACGCGCGAGGTATTCACACGGGCACCACTAATCTTAAAATATTTACTCACCATTGCTCGCAGGAATCTTCGCAAGTCCGCCACTTGCTCCCCCCGCACCGCCACTCTCAGCTCCGCCGTCCAGTGGCTCGCTCTTGAAGAATACACCCCTCACGGAAGTGTTCACAGCCTTAACTCCTGAAGGTTCCATGGGAATTGTTCTAGAATTGTCACTACTGCTGTCTCCATTCTCTAACAGAACTGATGTCCTCACAACCTGCCCTTGTGTGTCGTCAGGAATGTTATGAGAAGTTCTATCATTCAGTAAAATCACGTTGTTTGTGCCCGCTGACGAGTTACCGCCAATCGTGCCAAGAATGTCGTTAATAAGAGGCGAACTTCGGAGACTGTCTGCACATTCAGATAGCGCTGAAGTGTTGTGTCTTAATGTATTCTGAAGTTGTCGCTGGCCAGACGATGCGACTGTCGAAATTGAAGGGCTGTTTGACCCCACGCCTGAAAATAATGACAGGTATTTTAGATAGAATATCAAAAGTGGCCCAGACAGTTTCTTGCTGACTAGTCTTTAGCAACTGTATACTCGTAGATAATTGGCGTCCAACCATATTATGGCAAAGGGTAAAGCTATCCCTATACAGGCCTGGATAGGTCCCTACGGTTCCAGGAGGTTGAGGCTTCCAGACTTACAATCAGCACAGAAAAGTGGTAAGTTGTCAGCCCTACGCACTTTTGCTTTTACACCCAGGAAGTATTCCTGAGTCAACGCCAGTGCGGCCGGAAGGATTACCTCAGTGAAAAATTCCAACGACTCCATCGGGAATCGAACCCGCGACCTTCCGGCTTGTAGCGCAGAGCCTCTACCAACTGCGCCACCGCCAGCCAAAGCTGTGGGGTGGTTCGCGGGCCGCACGCGGAAAAATAACAGTAAGTGGTATACCTGACTGCCTAAATTATTGTGTCATTTTTATACTATATATATAATTTACAAATGTGGCCGCGGGATTCACAATACAACCTGGCGGGCCGCGGCTTGGATACCCATAGTGTAGATTGCATAACGTCTAATGCCAGAATAAATGTGGATAGTGGCTAGTGAAAGAGTATCACGGTGGCCACTCTGCAGCCCAAAATACCAGTCTGGGACCTCACGAATAACAAGCAAGGCATCAATTACACGACAGCAACGCTCGTGTCCACGGCTAAATAGATGTAACGCATGTTGGTGCAAGGAAGTTCAGATGAAAATAAAAATGTAAAACCACCACCACCTACTTCCAGGAGCTGTTTCGTCCGCATTATATTTGCTTTGGTTAAACATCTTTCTTGTGGCATTCCAATATTTCCTTCCGCCGGTGGGCAATAATTTAAAATCCTTAACAATTATAACACGCCTGTCACGCACACGTGTCAGTATTCGTTTAACGTTTGATCACAAAGATACAATTCATACGTTTCAATTTAAACATACGCCACAGACCTGATCTTCCCTGGGGGTCCGTACGTTTAAAACATCCGCTCACACAGGAATGTCAGTTCATAAATTAATGATCAACACAGCCGACGCGGTTTCCGCCACATCTTAGTCTGTTCAACGATGTTTCAATTGCACATGTTACACAACGTCGAATGGAAGGGTAAATGGCGGGAAAAAAGGAATACAGCGGTCAATGCTTAGGTCGTGTGGTCTACTTAAGGCTTGCAGGGTTGAAAAAAAATTACGAAAACCCGTAAAATAATCGTCCACGCGCCAAAGTCGCATTCGGAAATTCCGTGATACGAAAGAGGAATGCCATCCTCACATCCGTGACGTTTCTTACATTTTTACTCAGAAACGGAAAATTCTGGGGAAGGACTTAAGTCTGCTACTTCCCTGCAGATGACGACGCTGGCACCAACCACACAGTTCAGTGTTACAAAATTCAGCCAGCTAAAAATGATGTGCAGAATTCCCACTCCTACAGAATTTCAGTAATATGCCAGATACAGCCTTCAAGTTTCGCATCGTCAATGTGCTTGTGACTACTCTTATAAATGCACACAAATGTATCATACGTGAGTTACAGGCTCATTTATGCTACACTTCCATGCACAATTTAACCTTCCAAGGTCCAGACGTAATTATAACGAAAGCAAAGTTCACCATAAACACCATATAAATAAAAGACAAGTGATGAGTACCTATATATCTAAATGTATAGGTCATATACAGCTGCACGCAGGCAAGCCTAGACGTTCACGCCATCAGTAAAACCCACAACTTCAACCCTTGTAGGATAACACCCCTTCTAATAAACTGCAAATATTTACTTCTTTTTAATGCGCACTTTACTGAGAGTGGAGTAAGCTATAATATTTTGAGTTGATAGCTTGTAATTTTCTTACCCCCTTCGAGTATTAAATAAAAAATAAATGTAACACGCAAAGCCTTCTTTCAGTCGGCAGCACATTTCCGCATTCTTTAAATTAAATGGAAAGGTTGTGGCCATCATAAAAGCGGATATTATTAACCCGGTACTAAAATTATGGCATAAAAAGGGAATTTTGCGGGAAAATCTTATAATTTAAAATACGAGCCTGTAAATTCTACTAAGAAATGCTATAAAATACACTCATTTAGAAAGAACGTGACGTTGGCACAAACATGCAGCTATGGTGATGAAATGATCTCTCGGCTAGCAATATTCGAGGGGTCAGCAGTCTGGCAACGCTGCAGTCAGAAAGCGTCTGATGCTGAAGATCGAATACACTGTTTAACCTTTTAAAGCCTAGCGGTAACTTTACATACCACCAGGTTTAACATTAAAAAATCCTACGTGGTGCCCACATTGCGTTTATGTGTTTTGTAAGGATCTCAGAACAAACAGCAACTTTTACCTTACAAAACATTAAGAGATTGGTTTTTATAACCGAGTTGGAGAGTGTTTACAGCGCGGTACGCACTGAGTCCTTATATAAAACAGATACGCTTCGTCTTTAAAGGGTTAATTTTACTATTACCCTCGACGACAAAAACTGCCATTGATGAATTTCAGCTCGCTTCCAGTGGTGGTGTTAAAGCAAGTATGCTTCAGAACTCGGGGAGCAGGGCAAGAAACATTTACCTCCTCCAAAACACAAGTCTTCTGTTCAATGGGAACCGGTGTCCCCCCCCCCCCCCCCCGAAGACCGCGTCTGACCACTCACCTTCATCTAGGGGCCGGGAATGCGAATGAGTGCAGCTATACATCCAACCTGTATCACAGATCATCTAGTATACCAGCATACACCTTCACGGACTTTACCCGGTCAGGTTTGCGTTGCGCTCCACCACTGCAACTGAATACTCCAATTCTGGTCGGAGTACAGACGCACGTGTTTTAAACGTTTTCTTGCGTGAATGTGTATCAGTGTAATGTCTGCGATGCCCAGTCGCACCAAAACCTACACTGGAAGCAAGAGTTCGAATGCCATTCTAGTAAAGATAATCGCGTCTTAATATGCTGTCTTGCGCTAGTTTAAGTTGAAAATCTGCCATGACCAAACCCCAAAAATGGAAGCTACAAAATCTAAAGGGATCCCTATACCGGCTGAAGGCCCAAGGGGGACTAGAGGCATAGCTCTACCCTTCCATCAGTCTCGGCAATAGAAGCGGTGGAGTGGCTAGCTCCACGCCGCGGCCGCGGCCGCTTTACGACCGACAATGACATGGTACCCATTAGACAGGAGGTTGGGTGGGCCCCCACAGCCGGTCTGGACGTGTGTGGAAAATCTCGCCCCCACCGGGATTCCATCCCCGGACCGTCCAGCCCGTAGGGAGTCGCTATGCCCACTACGCTAACGCGGCCCACCAAAAATGAAAGGGAGGGTGATAATTCTCTAACACATGAAACATGTCCCGGCGTACATGCGATGGTCAGATTAAATTGGTCTTAAAATACAGGTGGTGTCTGCGCATCGCAACTAAAGTAATTTAAAACAGGTTCAATGGCGGGCTTTTGTCAGCAATGTAATGAAACCTTAAACTACATACAAGACAGAGAAACTCCCACCCATCTGAGCAACTAGCTTCTCAACAAAGACTCTAAGAAGTTATGTGTTTCCATACTTGTCCATTTAAAGTTGTCCCTGTGCACGCCGTGAAGGCTTATGGGGCAACAGAGGTACACCTCCACTAATTCTTAACCTCGGCACTATACGTGGATGAATGGTTATTTCACGCCCCGGCCAGTGAACCCCAGAACGAAAGGCCCCGGTATCCAACGAAGAGGAGTCTGGGTGGACCCCACTGGCTCCAGGCTCCATATTCATTTAGTCAATGATAACAAGTGCACCTGCACCTAACACCACCCTGTGAGAGCGTAAAAGGAGGCAGACGTGAAGCTCCAAGCATTCCGGGTGCTGAACAACAGAAATGTAGTTCTGTTGTCAGTCTCCAGATTATGTACGAAGAGCTCTATGTAACGGGTCCAACGGAATACGTCTCTCTCTATATTTTCACCTGAAAACGGAAAGGGTTTCAAGTTCCGAGATGTTCTTTTGTTTTATTAAACAATGTCCGATGGACAAATTTCAACAACTGTGTGCTTACCAAACGGAACAGAAGTGTCAGCACTACACCTGCAGTCTTAGTACTCCGACAACAGGGTCCTCGTTATCGTCATATAGGAGACGAAATGTGATGGTAGCAATACAATCCACTCATTCCTACAGAGAATGATATCTCCGACCGCCAGGTTAGCAGTTTCACCAATTTGGTGACTAATATACGATGACTTTAACTACACGTAATGTTCTACTTCCAAAAAATGACTACTTTTCAGACACTGATATTTCTGACGTGCAACCGTAATTACGTTCAGAAAGGTGCATCCAGCAGTTCCAAAATAAACTGGGCGGAGCCCAATGTAGTTCACAAATGTACCCTACTAAAAAAGTCAAGAACTTAAAATGGTGACATGATTATAAGCACATAAAACTAACGTGATTCAAACACGCTCTAGCATTAAGGGCGGAGAATTATTCCATCTTAAGACCTCTTCATATCACAGAAAACATAAGACGAGAAGCACAAACATTCGTGTAGGCAGCGTTAACACTGCCGGCATTGTTCGAAAGCTTAAACTTCTCAGGCGACCAACAATGTGTGCAGTGGGTCATCGCTACATACACGTATGTGAACTCAATGCAAAGATTACAGCGCTGCAGTACAGAATGCATCGAACACAGATTACGGACCTCGTATATCACTCAGACTCTCAAGAGATGACATGAAGGCCATTCCTCACTCCTCTGCCAAACAGAACGTAGTAAAGAACAGTAAAATGCCCCCCTGCGGCGATTAATGGTACTAAAATGTAACGTACAGATAGCATTTTAAAGACAAATGGACCAATCTAATAGCGTCAAGACATAAGGGAGTTATATAACATGACAAAGGGGGTTAATATACCTGCTTCCAACAAGACCTTCCGTCATGTTCGAAATATCATGAACCCCAAATTAAAGTTAAATGAATTTCAGTGGCACACACGGTTACATCCACACAAAACCGGCTACCCTTCGTTCACTTCGCCATCTTCTTGCAGCACATGCCACCATGGCGACCACGTACGAAGTCGGAAATAGAAACAGCCGCTAAGTACATGGGGTCTGCACAAACAAAGAATGGAACTGTGTAAGTAACAGGCTGCTCGAAGTCTGAATACGCCTATGCGTATCTTCCAAGACGCTTTGCGATTCTGTACACCTCTTCGGTGTGCACAATTGCCGAACCACAGCTAGGGCTATTTCTTAATAACATTAACTGCGTCATCTCATTGGCGCAGCTTACCTCTCTGACAAGACAAGAACTCCTGTACTTCAAACATTTCCTCTTTCAATATTTTGGTTTCTATAGCCAACAGCAGTTCATATAACGAAAAACGGCCTACTCAAAACCGAATTATGACAAAATAGCTACCGATTTAGAAAAAGCTTCGGTTTCTTTTCAATAAAGCTCACTTCAGATGTCAATATCAACCTACGTACTGTATATTCTCTCAGTTCACGCACTTACGACGCTGCTGCCGTATTCGTCCTTTCACGCTGCAACTTGAGCCGCATATATAGTCGAACTCGGTTATAACGCCACGAAGGGGGCTGAATATTTTGTGTGGTTATCAACGAATGTTGTTACAACCGAGGAGTATAATGTTATGGTTAACAGTGAAGAACTGATTGGTACCACAGAAAATCTGACGCTATAGCCCAGGTGTCGCATAAACCGATATCGTTATACCCAGGTTCGACTGTATTTGCTGACAGACAAACAGAAGTATATGAACGTCAGCGTTCTGTTGCTGCAGAATTATTCACATTACAAACTCAAAAATTAAGTTTCGTGCGTTCTTACATGCGCATCGCACTGAAAAATGTTTCAAACAAAATTTGCAGAGCACAATAAGTAACAGGTTCCATTTTGTTACGTGTCAGGCTTCCCACTGTTTCTGAAAAATGAACTGGAAAGAATGTGTAAGGTACGACTGAGTCTTGTGGGCTTCTAGAACAGGTGCAAATAAAGGCTCTGCAACAGTCACGGCATCAAAGCCATGTTCAGACCGTGTTCATCGACTTTATTATTCTCTGTAGCCCGTTAAAAGGAGCTCAAACATAGGACGTTAATTAAATACTGAATTCAATTTCGTCCATTACTTAATGGAACGAGCCCCTCTACACACACACACTATGAAGCCCACATCCATCCACGAAACAAATGGGAAAAGTACTACAGAAGGACTTTCCCTGATACTCTTGTAGTTACAGCATCCTCTGACGGCGTAGCTTACAGCCGTCAACGCACTGAATGGAACGTGCTTCATACTCGATTTATCTGCGATACAACAAAATTCCTAACAGAACTCCAACCCTACTTTCGCACTATACATATTTAAGGTCAACATGTCGATTAATATTACTACTACTGTTCTGTTTTATGTCTGCACAGAACTCGCAACGTAAGTACGCCGTACTACAGACTACATATATTAAACTTGTTGGACACAGTCTCAAACCTTCGCATCGTCGCCATGTTTTTAGTTACCGACCTACAATTAACCCTTTAAAGACGAAACGTATCTCTTTTGTACAAGAACTCCGTGCGTACAGCGCTGTAAACACTCTCCACGTCGGTTATAAAAAACCAGTCTCTTAATGCTGTATAAGGCAGAAGTTGCTGTTTGTTCTCAGATCCACACAAAACATATAAATGCAATATGAGCACAATGAATAATTTTTCAATGTGAAGCGTGGTGGTGCGTAAAGTTACCGCTAGGCTTTAAAAGGTTAATGGTGCCTATACAATTTAGATGTATGTATACAGTTTAAGTCCGCATAAAATTTCGCATGGTCGGCTACTTTGACTCATTAGTTCTTACCGTCAAACGAAATATAAAGAAAATATTCGTACCACCGTCACCTTGTTACTACTGATTACAGACTGTTAAAAAGTGGGTCGTTCAGAAGTCCTCTAGTAGTACTCATGCAAAGTTTCGTGAAAATCGGTCGACTGGTTCAACACCTAAAACGAGGCACACAGACGCATACAAAGACACGCTGGCAATATTAAACATCTGCCTTTTCATATCCAGGAAGAAAAGTGGGTTAAACCTGTAAAATCACCTAATAGCTTCGTCGTGTTCGTCCTTCCACGAGCAACTGCGGCAGAAATACCTAAACGGCTTCGTTGGAACGTAATACGGTAAAAAATTATGCCTTAAATGCTCACCGACAGCTTTGAAGCAGTTTAATTTAGTTTAAGTGTCACTTTTACTTACGGACATATACCGTAACGTTAACGTGCATCTTTCGAGTGCTGTAACAGATGTCGATAAAAAAAAATACACTGTAAGCGTGCGGTACACGGTACTTCCATTAAGGCCACTTTACTTAAGGGCCTAATTACCTTCTTACAGTCTTTCTTCGGTTAGGAGCCAAATTTTAACGAAATTACTACGTAAATACGAGTATATGACGCTGCTGATACTCGCGTGTATTATCATGTAGCCCTGTAAGTTACATTGACTCTTTAGTCTATTACTTCACAAGGGCCGTGCTGCAGAATACTTCACACCTATTTACAAAGTTCTGCATAATTTCCTTCTGTTAAGTGGTTATTATCACGTATGAGTTAAATTCCGTTTAATGTATATCTGTGCCTAGACTACTTATAATATCTAACTACATTTATATTTGATATTGTTACTACAAGTTTTCAGTACCTATTCCTAATGCTTCGTTTAATTTCAATGTCTGTACTTGCCCTTTTTATTCCTGAAAATAAAGCGCGACCTGCCTTGAATTTCAAAATCATCCCCCTGGCCCGCTCACTAATTGCCTCAGACTCGGGACCTAGAATAAACGCCAGAGGAATCCTTAAGATATTCCCGTTACTTCTTACAGCACTGCATAAAACTCGGCGATTTCGCAAAACAACACAGTGACAATGAAGATGACGAGTGTCACGTGAACGCCATCCAAACAATTGACCAACTCGCCGCTACGAAACACTGACCGCCCCATTAAAATGCATTGTCTGTATAGCAGCTAACGCCATCCCTCTAGCTGCATCTGTGTTATCATACTGTTGGATTGAATTTTGCTTCATGAAATAAGCGTCGCATTCACAAAATGAGAACTGACTCTAAACAAAAGGTTGTATTTTAGGATAGCCAGCCTGATGAAAGCCACGAAAACGCCAAGTAACAATGCCTAGTGTCTGGATTTGATTAATGAAAATCCAGTCACGATAACAGTCTCATAACCGGAACAGCGATGAATTGTCGGCAGTGATGAATCGCCATGCAGCATATCAAAGATATTATCGGACAGCACCAGCATAAAACAACCACCAAGCCGCCAAGATCAAGGTCTCTGGGTTTTCATTTCGGCTGGTGTTTTTAGAAAGCAGCTAACAATGGCTACATTTTAAAATAATTTCCTTATTTTACAACAAAAGACAGGCGTACTGCATCATCATGTCCACGTACAAATCAGTCGCTAACAGCTGCAGAGCCAAGAGGCATACTGTAACTAAACTTCGTACAAACATCACACCATTACAGGACAACTAAACAGAACGCATTTTAATTTTATACTACACACAGTACCACTATGGATGTCGCGCGAACTGAGGTCAGTACAACAATGACTGTCATTGAATGCAGGGTACTAAAATATGGTAGGGTAATAGATTTATGTAACAGTAAGTCAATTTCGTTGAGGAGATGATTTGAAGAATAAAGAACATGATTGTCGCGCAAAATATATTTCAGTATTTCATTTGAATACATAAACTTGCAAACCAATGGGGCAGTGAGTGTATAGAGACACACGTGTGCTTATAACCACGTCTCTAGCCTACTTCCCTTCGTTAAGGGAAAAAGTAGGCCTATGAGTTCAGCAGAAATCAGTGTGAGCGTGCGTGCGTGCGTGTGTGTGTGCGAGTGTGTGAACTTACTTCAAGTTTTCAACCAGCATACCAATTTTCACGAAACTTAGTACGGATGCTATGCCATTAAATGTACCCAAATGTCATAAGTTGTAGTTTCCTACAATCTAAAATGACAAAATGGCGAACACACAAACCACAGTGTGCCTAAACATCCCATTCACAGAGACTTATGAATACCTCGACGGTCCAATGTAGTTAGCATACACGCTGTATCCATGTGCTCCAGTTTATAATCCAACCATCACCACAAATCACAAATGCATTACGCCAGATTTGCGGTTCACATCCTGTCTATTCTTACGGCTAATGATACGTACGCCAGATGGCAGTGATTACCGAAAAAAAATCTGCCGTTATGAAGCAGTCACAAGGTACAAATGCTTCGGTCGGCAAAGCAGCGTCGTGTTTAGCCGATAAAATCAAGCTGTCGCTTAAGAACTTTGCAAATTCTTCGCGTGAATATTCGGAGAAACTGTGACCATCTAGGCCTATAACGTATAAAAAGGAATCATGTGACGGTTATCTGTGGAAATCACAGGTAGAGACGGAAACTAGCAAATTTCTCGTCGAAGTCTGGACAAGCTCTATACTAGGAATAAGACGGGAAAGTAACAACAGATCCTTTAGTGTAATGACAATGTTCTGAAGACGAAAGCAGAACCAGATACCGAAACGTCATCCGCACAGTGAATCGCTATCTGAGGATGCAGGCAACAGGTTCTGCCGAAATGTTAGCAACAACCTACGTGACTTCATAACCTAGAAGACCACAAATAACTGTTTCATTGTCGTGGAAACCTCAAACCCCTTGAGAGAAATAACGCTTTTTTTAAACAAAGTGTAGCTCTTTTCGATAGCGACGTAAACGACCTGTGTCATTATTTGATAACTACTTCCATCTAAAGTATTTTAGATGGACCCCATCTGTTGTGTGAGCACAAACTTAAAATTCCTCTTCAAAACGGAGCCAAGGCTACAACCGTCATCTACTGCCAACAGTACGCTGAACCATATCGATAATTTTCGGAACATCGGGGTATAATGCCCGTTATCCTTACGGAATGCTCGTCACAGGGCACTCAGTAGCTGTAAAGAAAAATACTGAAGGTGGCCTTACACATACGGCTACTAGTAATAACATGCTTAACCCTTTAAAGACGAAGCGTATCTGTTTTATATAAGGACTCAGTGCGTACCGCGCTGTAAACACTCTCCACTTCGGTTATAAAAACCAATCTCTTAATGTTTTATAAGGCAAAAGTTGCTGTTTGTTCTGAGATCCGTACAAAACACATAAACGCAATGTGGGCACCACGTACAATTTTTTAATGTTAAACCTGGTGGTACGTAAAGTTACCGCTAGGCTTTAAAAGGTTAACCGCGCTGTTGTATTCTCTGTGGAATCGGGACAGCGTACTCGATATAGTGACCAGGCAATGCATGTCTATCTATATAAATGAATTCGTGTGAATTAATTAAAGTGTTTGTTACTCATCCAAAGGAAAAAGGAAAATTTTTGTGCAACAGATCTGATTTAAAAAAAAAATAAAGCCACTGCATTCAAAGTAACTGAGGCTGGGGTTCGCGTAGTTGAAAACCGGATAGCTGGCTAGAAGTCAGTGCATCCCGAGGTACTGAAACCGGCCAAATCCAAATCCATCAAGGTTCTCCATAGTTGTTCTCGGTCCTAGAGCAAATTCTGAGTTTGTACCCATAATCCGCGTTGCACTTCATGCTTCTCATGCTGCTGTCCCCAACACTAACTTCAAATTTTTTGTCAAAACGCAGTCTTCACAGCTCAGTCAAAATTTCGTCACAATGTCCACCAAATTCAAAACCTAGTCCAAACGCTCAGCTTCTTTCCTCTGCTCCACACTCCCAACAGTCGACTTCCCAGCACGCTACCTTCTTCGCTTCTCCACGCTTCTCCTTGTTTCCAGCCTACCTTAGCCAGAAGGACGAGCGGGCTCTGCCTCGAAACCTTCAGAGAAGTAAACCCCTTTGTCCCCCGCAATATTATAATAATAATAATAATAATAATAATAATGACAACAAATGCAGTTCCTCTCACTAGAGCACCCCCCCTCTCTCTCTCTCTCTCAAGCTGGACGACCGAGGAATGGTGGTTCGTGGGCTGGTAGGGACAAATCAGATTTCTCTTCTTCAAAGCGTTCACACCGGCTCTGGAAACCACCCAGTTTCCTATTTAATCAGTACCGTGGGCTTTTTCGCCGGGCAAAGTAGCCGGAGCGTGTAGCTGATCAATCATCTACACCGGTTCCAAAGTTAGAAATATGTAGAGATATACACATACTATCATACAGCGCACAGGGACAGCGACCTGTACTGTATGTTACTGCTATAAAACTACACCACAAATGCAAGTAATACTTCAATCTAACAAAAAGACAAATTCAAACGTATGGCAAGAATAGACGTCACTAAGCACGCAGTTTCCTGTCCTTTTATATTTAGGCTGGCCATGTGTTTAGCCTTGGAAATAGGTATGAACTTCCCCATCCTATAAGAATAAACTACATGCAGCACAATATACATAGCCTTAGGAAACGAGTTGCTGCCTTGGGATGAACTGCTCTGCCGTGTAAGAGCAAACTATATGTAGCAGAATATGCCATAAATCTTTGTCTCTACCCATCCACGTAATGAGGTTTCCTCATGCCTTGAGAATCAGTTTGTGCGAGAACAGCATATGTCTCAATTCTTGCTAAATTCTATTCGGCAAGCGCTTTTCGTACATTCTCAAATATCAACAAATAAACTTCCGTACACTTTTCCCGGAATTTCGAAATCTGCTGAACTTAAACCATCGGTGCAATGCATGACCTGTTACACATGCAGCGTCTTGGGACAGGTCCATAATCTCTTTCAAAGCAAGTTCTCCACAAAATGCGATCCAATGCTTCCTCTTTCACGTTCCAGTACCTTCTCTTTTCCTTAAGGCCATCCAGTGGCTGCTTACATCTTTTTCCTCGTCAACAATGTTTCAGAAGGTAGTTCCTACTCAAGATGTGTCCAGTCCAGTTAATCTTCATTTTATCATCATCATCATCATCATCATCATCATCATCATCATCATCATCATCATCATCATGAAGCTGTCATGGTTGGGCCACTTGTTGACCCGTTCCGATCTCACTTATAGAGAAGTCTCTTCAATGGTCTTCCCGGGGTCCTCCTGCCTTTTGGTGTGTAGTTTTTAATTGCTTTACTGTAGGTAGGATATTCCTCTCCTCATTGACTCTATTTAATACGCCTTCATTTTTTACACGATCGGTCCATCTGATCTTCTCCATGCTTCTTGAGCACCACATTTCAAAACTTACAAGATTTTGTAATCTATTTTCCGAAGTGTCCAAGTTTCAGCACCACACAAAGTTGTTTTCAAAATGCAGCATTCCACCGATTTCTTCCTTAAATTTAGATCCAATCTGCTATCGAAAAGAGTCTTCTACATACTGAGTGCCGCTTTTGCCATGGCAATCCTGGATTTAATTTCACGTATACATCTGGCAGCATTCGTATCGTATTAAAACTTATGTCCAATCCTTCGGAACTCTTGGTACTCGACCACTGCTTCAGTTCTTATTTAATGTTTCCTTAGTGTTATAGAGTACTTAAAATACGTACGTCGTCCTAAAATACAAATGAAGCAACATGGGTCTCGAAGCAATTTAAATACGTGAGGAGGTATGGGGATCTTGTAGAAGAACCAAGACTGCGTAAGGAGGATGGTGATGCACGTGTTCGTTACTCGGCATTCACGCACTACGGCCGTCAGCCCTTTAAGATTCAGAATAAATTGTGAATCTTGGAATCCTTAGACTTTTTGTACACCCCAGAAAAGTAACAGTCCAAAGCGAAGCGCTTACTTACACAGAAACATACAACAAAGACAAAATCTGCCCAGCTAATGCACTACATTCTAATGTCTTTATGTTACAACATTTACAATATTTATATATTTACCTTTTAAAGCCTAGCGGTAACTTTACGTACCACCAGGTTTAACATTAAAAAATTCTACGTTGTGCCCACATTGCGTTTATGTGTTTTGTACGGATCTCAGAACAAACAGCAACTTTTGCCTTATAAAACATTAAGAGACTGGTTTTTATAACCGAAGTGGAGTGTGTTTACAGCGCGGTACGCACTGAGTCCTTATATAAAACAGATACGCTTCGTCTTTAAAGGGTTAATCCTACATGTTTCGATATCGTCAGATCATTCACACGGACTCATTCAAAATTAAAAATTAGAAATTAAAAGTTACACAAACAGCATTAACAGCGTTGCATATATTACAAACAGCCAATTAAATAAAAAGTTCCTCTTGTAGTGGATCTTTGTTTATACTGTGGATTAGCAGTTGAATGTTTCCGGGAGGAGGTAGAGACATCAAAGAAATATGTAACACTTCTTACTTTTACGCCTCAAAAGAAGTTCGAATAGTTGTCCATGAAAGCTAAGCTTCTTAGTCAGCACGACTGACGCGTTTCGCCATTAGTATTTCCCGTTCAATTGTTACCTTTGTACCAAACTCCTCCGTGAAACTGTCATCCTGGAGCTGTAAGCTCCCCCTCCCAAAGCACTATCTTTCTACTCGTAAACTGACTCGCTTGGCTTCCTGCTCCTATTTCCCTTCCGTCATCCGTCTTTTCCTTCCGGAGTCGGATCTTATTCTTTACTTCTGTAACATCCATTCTCTTAATTTCTCTGTCTTACTGTTCCTCGCAGTTCTAATACAAAGTTTAACCGCCATCTCAAGTTCATGCACAACGAACCATGTTCAAACTTACACCACAGTGCAGTCACTGCTTCTTAAATGCATAAGGGCGCTTTATATTCCATCCACGACGTCTGAACACAACAAGAAACGACTTTGTACTGACAGTTACCAATTGTGTTAAAATCATCGTTACCTTTGACGATACATCTGATGATTTTAATTCCTATACAGTGCATAACAACAAGGTAATGTACGTATACCGCAACACTGAGGCGCGTTCGAGTAAGCACTGTTGCCGTGGAAAAGCAATAAGTATTACATATTCTGAGTGTGCGTCTGTAGCCTTAGTTATCCAGCATGCAAAGCGCATGCGCCATATTATATTGTCATCTGTGGCTTGTCGGGCTCGTGTCATATTTTTCCATACTATCTTATAAACGGTACAGTTTTCGGGAAATAGTCACGGAACATAAAATGTGTTTTGATTTTCTCTACAACTTTGTCTGAAATACTTCTCATACCAAAAAGAATCCACCGAGATATTATCATAAATGTACACAGGTCTTCATGTAAAGTAACCGTTATTCTTGTCACATTTTAATGAAACTCGTATTTTCTCAATAGATTTTCGAGAAATAACAATAACTTCATGAAAATCCGTCCAGTGGGAGCCGAGTTGTTCCACGCATACGGACGGACACACAGACATGACGAAGCTGATAGCTGCTTTACGCAATTTTGCGAACGCGCCTAAAAAAATCGATTTGTTTTCACGATTACAACAATCGCGTTCAATAACCTCTTTCTCAGCCGGTGGTTATATCGCCAAGAAACTTCTGCTACTCCGCAAATGCGTATGATTCGTGCGACCAATTCAACACATTTGCAACTTGCTTATTAGAAATGACTGCAGACCCATCATCGATGTTGGGTAAAGAGTGCAACTGTGAAGCTCTTGGTAACCCGCCTTTCTTCATCCCATAGTTACTTCACAGCTCGCAGTCTCAAATATCCTCGTACCACCTTGCTCTTATTTAATCTACTCTCATCCCTCGGAATAAGGGATTAAATATTAGACGCTGAACGTCGTAATCCGTTTACAGATATTGCTTGTGACTGCGCTGAGCACCGGTAGTGTTTTACGAACTACCAACATTTTATTGCTCATTAGCTACGCTTCCTTATTTACAAGGAAACATAAACTTAAGGTATCATCATGTCTGCGTGTTTCCTCTGTATTAAATCCTGAACTCTGTAGATGAATTCCTGTATAAACATGCCGCGCCTATACTTTTTTAACCTCTAGTAACATGGCCGTGCGAATTGGTGAGGAAGAGACGCCACTTGGTGTAACTTCCCAAGTGCAGTGTCATAACAAACGACAGATACGCACTGTTTCTGACAATAATTTTGTTGTGGAAAGTAAAAGAACAATACAGCGACAATACTAAACCTAACAGCACAACATGCTTCCCACACGCACGTTAGTTTTCATGCCATTAACCTACCGCGCATCTAATAAAAATTTCAAAACAAACTATGCGTAACTACATCACTTGAGGGTAAGTTTATTAACCCTTTAAAGACGAAGCATATCTGTTTTATATAAGGACTCAGTACGTACCGCGCTGTAAACACTCTCCACTTCGGTTATAAAAACCAGTCTCTTAATGTTTTATAAGGCAAGAGTTGCTGTTTGTTCTGAGATCCGTAGAAAACACATAAACGCAATGTGGGCACCACGTAGAATTTTTTAATGTTAAACCTGGTCGCACGTAAAGTTACCGCTAGGCCTTAAAAGGTTAAAACCTCGACATGTTTCGACCCTTAAGGATCATCCTGAAGAGGCACTTTCATAGACCTTACCACACCCTTCGAAGCTGTGCAATTCATAAGGTAAAACCGCTTGCAATAATACTAAAATAACACGACACAGACGGCTGAATACCCACAGAAGCAGAAAGGCAACCGGCGTACTGTGTCAGCTGCTAGGAGAAATAATACGGAAATCTATTTGACATTGAATATAAGGGCAACAGAATGGAATTTTCCACAACCATGCGTCTCCAGCACACTGTCGCAAGAACAGACGGAGAGTTACAAATTGAGATATCTGAGGTTTCAACGGCGGTGTAGTTGAGGATTCAAGTCTTCTGGAATGTGACGCTGTGTCGCCGTGTAAGAATACAAGATTCCTTCACCATGAAGATGAATGCACCGTGTTCCTTCGAAACGACGGCACAGAGACATCTCAGAAGACACGAATACTAAATGACGCGACAGAGCGACACATCCCAAAAAGACTCGAACACTCAATGATGCCACACAGAGACACATCCCAGAAGACATGAACACTAAATGACGCGACAGAGCGACACATCGCAAAAGACACGAACAATTAATGACGCGACACAGCGACACATCCCAAAAGACTCGAACACTCCATGATGCCACACAGAGACACATCACAGAAGACACGAACACTCAAAGACAAACTGCTTTCAATATAATTTTAACATCATTTTAACACACATTCCAGACGATTTTTATTTGCATTTCCTGTTACAGTTTAGTAAAATTCATAACATCTTACTTCACGAGGTGTTACATAAAATCATGCTAGCATTTAACGTGCCTTCAGAAAACAGGGACAGTGGGTGAACCACAGGACACAAAGCCATCAGTATCATCTGACAAAATACAAATACGCCCAAGCACTATATCGTCTCCCATAATATCCGAGAATTCGGTGAATCCGAACACTTGTACGCTCGTTTGGGTGTTTAACGATACTGGCTCATCTTTCGAGATTACATCTGCAGATTTTACAGAACCTGCACCCATTTCCAAGTTCCAAATAACAGGCACTCTCTACACTGCTTATATCGTGTCACAGCATTTGTCAAAATCTGTCGTCTTTTGAGGCATTCCGTAGCTAGCACGACTTCCACGACTAAGTGTTATTAGCGCCATGACCAACCCCAAACTGAAGTGCCACACAGTATACGCAGACCACGACTTCTTATTCAGCATACTCCCACCTACCGTCTGTATTCTCAGACCGTCTCCGCCATCTACAATCAGAGGGAATGCCATGTCGTGGTAATTCGTGATTCAACATAGCAAAGAAAACTGTATAAAGGACAGTGGGAAAGCTATCGCAAACTGCCGTGTTTTTGCCAGAACCTGCAAATGGCACATCAATCCTCCCCCTTTTCACACTGTAATCACTGAAAGTTGAGAACCTTCTGAGAATGGTCCTGCCTCCTACAGACAAGTTAGTAGGCTCCTGCTGCTGACGACGGAAGGCTAGCGATTATCACCACACTGCACCTGTCAGATGGTACAGAGTCGCAACGTTTCACCAAGACAATCAACACGTACGGCCCAATAGGTATACGTACAGCTGAATAAGGGGCAGACAAATACACACAATTCTCCAACACGGTTCCGAGCGCTCCTTCCTTGTGCGATAAAGCGCCCAGAGCGTGACGCTGACCACTGAGCGTCATCTCGTGCCAAACAGAGAATTCAAAGTGCTATATATTCACACCTGTCAAGGCCGTGGTTCTTAATCAAAGGAACAACTTTATCTTTACGCGTCAGCCGGGATAACGGATTCGATAGAGACTAGACAAGGGACTGGACGACCTAGGGATCGTGGCTCGATTCCCGGTGGACGCAAGACATAATATATCTATATTATCCAAAGCGTCCAGATAGGCTCCGGTGCCCACTGAGCTTCCTATTGAGTGGGTAGCGGGAACTCTTTCATCAAAAAGTACAGCTACCGGGGAGTGAAGCTGACCGTTCATGCCCAACCAGTACTGAGGTTCAGAATGAGTGGAGCTGTACCTCCATTCCCCAATATGACCTCATTAGTGCACAAGAACAACTTTAATTTACTTTCACTTTAGCTTTATGATTCATACGTATATACGGCCTAGTGTCGTGCTATCACTTATTTCCAGCAGTTCATCCAACATTTAATTCCTTACGAACTTATACAGAACACAATAAAAGAAACACCTTTATTTTCATTACCCACGTCCAAGGTTTAGTACCTCAGTTGGCATATACTCGTACTTCACACTACCTCTCAACGTTGAAGAACGCAGTGCTGAATCTGTACTGGGTATATCGGCCACTTTCTACGTTCATGGGTTTCGGGTTTTATATCTCTATTTCTTTTGTTGGGTTCAACTCCCCCTCCCCCCCCCCCCCCCCCCGTGTGTGTGTGTGTGTGTGTGTGCGCGTGTTTGTGTAGTTGGTCGATCATACAGAGAAGAAAGCAAAGAGGTTGATATAACCGAGCTTACTTTGCGAAGTGGGAAGGGAAACCTTGTCGTCAGGTGTTGGAGGCGTCTTGGGACTCGTAAAATGTCGTCTAAACCGTGAACACACATCTGGGGTCCGGGACCCTCTCCTTACTTCCAACCCGCTAACCTGCTCCGTGACCCTTGTGATTCTTTCCGAACCCGCCTAGCAGAGGCGGTTAGTCCCGTTCGGACTGCAAGAAACTCCAAGCTCCTAGAACAGCATCTAGAACGTGAAATGAAAGAGCATCTCTAAGGGAGTGCTTTTCAAACATTTTTTCTCGCGCACCACTGTCACAAACAAAATACGCACGCGTACCACGATGTACTAAAAATCTTAATAACGGACAACGTATACTTTCAGGATCCTGGTCTTCCGGGATGATTCACTGGTTAGCGGGTCTTAACTCTTCAAAACCGCTAACCAACAAAACAACGAATCTGTGGAAATTTCGCAAATTCTACTGTTCTAATTGAAAGTTTTGTAAGTTAACATTCATTTTACAGCACTTTAAAATACTAATAAAACATCAAAATAAAATAATAAAACATGAGATACACCTAAAATATTTTCATATCTCTTCTGCGTAGTAAGAGACGCAAGCTTATTTTGATGACCATCAACTTGTCGAGGGGCCGCGGTGGCGCAGTTGGTTGAGGCACTGCGCTACAAACCGGCAGGTCGCGGGTTCGATTCCCGATGGTGTCAGTGGATTTTTTCATTGGCATAATCCTGTCGGTCGCACTGTGACCCTGGGGTCGACTCAGCCTCTAACAGAAATGAGTACTAGGAATATTTTCTGGGGGGTAAAGGAGGCCGGTGCTTAGGGCTGACAACCTTACCACCTTCATGTGCCGACTGTCTAGAAATCTGGGAGCCTCGACCTCCTGGAACCCTAAGGGCCTGTCCAGGCCTGTAATGGGACTGCTTTACCTTTTTTTTTTTTTATCAACTTGTCGATTCTCGGTGGCACAGCGCGTGCAAAGTCCGATTCCAGCTGCAGAGTTTCTCTGTCTCATTTTGAGTAATGCTCAGCAGAAATTTTTTTCGCACAAGCATGTTGCTCCAAATTGTAGCAAAGCATTAACTGCACTTCGTCCAAGGGAAGGATATTCCTTGCTGACTTCATACCAGAATTCCGAAGTGGACATTTCCTTGAAAATGGTCTGAAACCGGAGGTCTGTCGTCACATCAACCAATTTCTCTCAAAGATCGTCCTTTCATACCGTACACACAACAGTTCTCTAGTGACTGCTATCATAAGCCAGCTAAATCCAGTACACACAGTCACAATGTACTTACTTACGGCGCACTGTAGTAACACTTAACATCCATTTCAATATCATTCTCTCACCTAGACCTAAGATCTCCAGAGTGATTTCATTGTTCATGTTTTCCAACATCTACATAGTATCGTGTATTTTACGTTCATTCTTAAACTTATCCCTCCCAATTTAATCACCCTAATCCGAAGTCCTCATGCTGTGGTAGTTAGTACTATTAGGGTGACCAAATCGAGAAGAATCAGACAGACGGGACATGTGTTACGTACGGAGCAGACGAAGGGTTTGGTCGGGAAACCTAACGAAAAGAAACCACCTGAACTGCCGATACACAGAAAAGAGGATAATATTAAAATGGGCCTTAACTAAATTGGTTGGAAGGGCGTGAAAGGGATTGTTCTGCTCCCGGACAGGGCTAAGTGTCGGGCTCTTGTGAACACGGCAGTAAACACAGAGGTTCCACAACTGTAACGGACTTTCTTGCCTAGCTGAGGAACTACTGGCTTCTCAAGAAGGACTCCACCTCATGGATTTAGTTAACAGATAGTCATTCTGTAGTTTCCCAGTCCCGTGTCAAATTATATATACAGCTCACAGATACAACTCCTACGGAACACCGTAGTATACGTATATTCCGGTCTAGTTATTCAAGAAGCCGCCACTGACATTTTATTTTCTGCCAGTTTGACTGGGGATGAGGCAGCTGTCCCATGTCGTATTACTCTTCCGTCGGACAGCCTTCATGAACCCTATAGGCAATCTCATATAAAAGAGAATGAGACAAGACTTCGATACGGTTAGAGTTTTATAGTATCTGCCGTGTAAGTCATCCTGTCACTCAAGTCACTCACACAGCAGTAGAATCAACTGATAGAACAAAGCCATTTTGTTTGTTGTAGGAATGGCTGACTTCATTTACAGTATTATAGCGTGACTTAATATTCTCACTAAGACATGTTTTCCACACAATATGCGTTTAGGAAATGGCACTACCAAGCGACAATCGCACATTAAAATTCAAGAAAATACTATCAGATGCAATAGATTACAATATAAAGTTTTTACAATCAACCCTTTAAAGACGAAGCGTATCTGTTTTATATAAGGATTCAGTGCGTACCGCGCTGTAAACACTCTCCAACTCGGTTATAAAAACCAGTCTCTTAATGTTTTATAAGGCAAAAGTTGCTGTTTGTTCTGAGATCCGTACAAAACACATAAACGCAATGTGGGCACCACGTAGAATTTTTTAATGTTAAACCTGGTGGTATGTAAAGTTACCGCTATGCTTTAAAAGGTTAAGGATTAAAACTCCGACATGGTGCGGCCTTTTGTAGGTCATCCTCAGGGCGTGTATATCAATATTTTTATAAAAAGTAGCTTATAAATATGCAAAATAAGATAAAATTGTATAAAATCGTTTGATTATTGAAGTCGGTGCTGAAAACGCGTAAGATTGGGACTACATTAGGACAAAATGTACAGTAATTGACTTATTAAAGCTCAGCCGAAATGGAGAACAACCTTCCGTGGGTTTCAAAGAATTACGGCTCTTGGCATTTCAAATAAAATAAACCGCCGCCTCCAGTCGTCGTAGCATTCCGAGCGGAGGCAGTTCTGTTTGTGTTGCGTGCCGAAGCACTGTGTCAACTGTCGCAGCTGCCTCTCCGTTCGCAGTTTCGAATCAAACAGTTACTTTGCTCAGTAGGTTGCATGTTCGCTGTCGTCTTGTGAATACGTCTTCTCCGTACCGTCACTTCGTCACAGCAACCGTGCTTTTACTCTGCAAAGTGGTGAAGTGGGAAGCTGTAAAACTCGACAGTAAAACTATTCTGAATTATATTTAAACATTCAGTTCGTACCGCACAGTAGACAGTCTTCGTTACAAAAACCAGTCAGTTAATGCTGTATAGAGAGATAATTGTTTTTTGTTCTCAGAATCACACAAAACACATAAATGCACTGTGCGAAAACCGGGTAGAATTTCTGAATGTTACAACCTGGTAGTAAGTAAAGTAACCACCTGGGTGTAAAGAGTCGATGCGTGTTCTGCGTGAAATCGTTTGTTTAATAAAATCCATCGCCGAGAAAATAAAACAAATAACCGGAACACCAAAGAAGAGAAGAGTGTTTGAACATAAACTAGTACATAACTATCGCGTTCTTCAAAATAAAAGTGGCAGGATATGCATGATACTAATGTGGGTGTAGCTTCAGGTGGACTGAAGTTGCCACTAGGTTTAAGGACAATTTGTCCGTTGCTTTAAATATTATTAAAGGGAACGGACACATGGATGACGATATAATAATCATACTAACTAAAATAAGGTAAGCTAAAATCAAAGAAAGGGAACTATAACGAAATACGGATGTGCTGAATATGGAGATATGAGGTTGATGTCTTCGGCGGCTTAGCGTTTAATCATATGTACAAACTAGCCGGTGTGGACACATGAGATTGTATGCTTCACATTACATGTTCCTCTGACCACATAATGCACGGTATAAATACCACAACGAGTCACCATGTCCCATAACAAGAAACGCGAGGACGATACAAACAAGACAGCATCCGCTGGAGTACTGCTATCGTCTGTTGTGCTTGTTTCGAGGTTCGATTTTTGCGTCGTGAAAGGCAAGGAAAGCGTGATGAAAGAGAAAAGAGGAATTCCAGGAACTTATTTCAAGGTTTTACGCTATATAAACCTTACGTCTCAAATAACAGCGAAATAAAAAAAAACGAAACCTGCGATTCTGGTATACGGCTTATCCCTTTATTTCCGTCACTAAACTGTGGATTCAGTCAACTTAAGAGCAAAACCTTGCCACGAATTATACACATACTTACATATGAGTTCAGCACATCCTTCTTTTCTTAGTAGTACCTACCGATGTGTCACGAATTATAAAAAACTGAACGCCTTTCAACTTCACGAACGGTGTACTTTACGGTTGACTTTCAAGAGAACTGGCTATTTGCGTCGAAACAGATAACAGTACCGTTGCATGTGATGAAATGGAAAGGCTGGAGGACGAGGGGATCACAACCTGATACAATGCATTCTACTGGAAGGAATGTATCAAATCAGTCAGCACAGCCATGTTCCGGATAGCACTCGAAACGTGAAGTGTCAGGAGTGTCAGCACTATGCTAACCTGTTAGATGATAATGCATTTTAATGTTATCCGAAACACGTATAACAACTGTTAGTGCAAGGCGCTTGGTAGTTCTGAAACACCTAGTGACTTAGGTTAATTTTTCCTTCTAGAGATTAAGACGTTGATTGTGAAAATTACTAAATTTCTGCGTCACTCAAAAAGTAACTTATCGTCAGTTTTTTTTTTCTGTGACACAGGCTGACCAAGAATACAACAAAGGAGATGGCTGTTGAATTTTTTATGGTGAAAGGCCCCGCAGCAGACGCTAAGGGCGCACCGCAGCCTTGAGCCTTACTGTACAACCCTGTGATGAAGATGATTAGCTTTTTCCATTTTTCCAAATAATAGAGCACCGGTGGAATGAAACTGACAGGGAAAAACCACAGTACTAGGGAAAAACCTGTCCCAGTGCCACTTTGTCCACCGCAAATCCCACATGGACTGACCCGGGATCGAACCTGTGCCTCCACGGTGAAAGGCCGTTGACTAACCGCCTGAGCCATGTCAGGGCCTGGTTGTTGACTTCCATTATTTCATATGCCTTCGCGTATAACATTCAATTGTAAATGGGCCATGTGCGTGATATTTGTTACACTTTAATCCCATACACACACGTTAACTGTTATACCGTAACTAGCCGTCTTTAGACGTGGCAGTAATAACTAGATATCACGACACATACCTCCACCATGTAATGCGACACAGGATACCGCTCCTTCGCAAGCCGACTGTTTTGCTTTACCGAGGACTGCAACCGGAAATGTTCAGAAACCTTAAGTGTCCAGCTCGAGACAGCGTAGTTCGACCGGGCTACGGGCTAGATGATCCGGGGATCGATTCCCGGCTGAAATACTTTTTTCTACATTGGTTCTGTTGCCCACCAAGCCTCATATTTAACAGGTACCGTGATTCTTTCCCTGGAGGCAAAGCGGCCAGAGCGTGAAGTTTACCACCCACTTCCACCTAGTGTCGATGTTACGAATGGGTGGAGTTAACCTCTACTACCCCCGTACGCCTTGATGGCGTAGGCCTACACAGGGGAGAGTTTACCTTTTATCTGACGCGAGCCTCAAACTTCTCCGGAAATCAGGACCGATTAGTTTCACACTGAAATCCCTACACACCCTCGACAAAATTTTACGTTAGAGTTACATTATTCATTCGGATATACACGTCTTGTATTTACTCTTGGTAAAGTAATGTGATTGCCGGTCCCAGTGCCCGCGTGGCCTAAGGCGTAGGTCTGCGGCCGAGCGCTTGCTGGGATCGTGGGTTCGAATCCCACCGGGGGCATGGATGTTTGTCTCTTGTACAGTGTTTGTGTTGTCAGGTAGAAGTCTCTGCAACGGGCCGATCCCCCGTCCAGAGGAGTCCTACCGTCTGTGGTGTGTGAGTGTGATCAAGCGAAAATAGACAACCTCGACACCTACTTGAGTAAGTAGAAGAGGGAAGGACTACGAAAAGAAACGAAAGTAACGTGACTGCCAGAAGTAATGTCAGAGGTCACCTTCAAGTAAAGTAGGTTTCACAACAGAACAATCCGCGCTAAAATAACTAGCCAGCATAACATCCTGTGAATACCACTGGTATGTACGTAATTCCGTACTTCAGGTGTTTCATAATTACTCCAACAAAGAACGGAAGATAAATCAGACATATCAGCTTCACATATTAATTACGTTGAACCAAATTTATTTCACTGGGGTAGTTTTCGCCTACGACGAGTACATATATATACATATGAGGACCCAACTTGCTCAGAAATACCTGCAATTCATTCAAATACATACAGCCTCGTTACAAAACGCTATGAGTTTAAAACAGGAAAACGAATAAAAGCCAAAACGCCATTCTGCAAGCAAAGCAAACATTAAAGAGACCTTAAGAAATATCCATACTTTATACATTGCTGTCTTGTGGGATGGACGCTGGGTAGTCTGGTAGGAGCCTACAGACGTTTCAGTGAAACCTGCCGCTTGATGATGAAGGCAGCCGTCGATATACTTCTACCAGAATGAACAGCGACAGCGCCCAGCAAAGAGCAATCGTCATGTCCACTGCTGTGATAACCTCAAACGTCTACTTCAGTACGAACAGGGTACGAGGGCATGAACTGGATTCAAAGGGCACAGGTTGGGGTCAAGTGCCAGTCCCTTACGAACACGGTAATGATCCACCACATTCCGCACAAGGCAAAGAATTTCTTCACCTGGTGACAAGGCTTTACAGTAGCTTCCGTGGACTGTCCCTCAAGTTAGTTTTGGTCGGTTGGTCGGTCAGCATTCAGTCAGTTTCCTGGTTCAAGAAAAAAAAACACGGAGAATTTCTTCACCAGCTTTGTCATTATCAACGTTCGAAGGTGGAATCCGCCCCACAACGCACTGTAGTTATATAATACGTGGTACACAAAAACAACCACAGTACGTAGAGTTCGGATCGAATAACGAGACAATCCTTGTGGCAACATAATTCCAATTCCATTAATTTCTAATTCATGACACTTCGACATAACTTGGTTATTGATGTTCTCATGAACAGTCATCAATTACAAAGGCTGTGGTTGTATACGTAATGATAAACGGATCCATCCATCCAGTCAGACAAAGCTTAGCTTTAATTTGTCTTTGTCCAGCTTTGTAATTATCTAGGTCTCAGCATACACTGTATGTGCTGGAACAAGCAGCGTACTAACACTTCAGTGTTCTTCTTTATTGTGTGTTGTACAGGTTTCCACAGACGGTGTTATCTGTTAAGCCTATTTCATTGTCGTTTTCACAGTAAAATAAACCAACAGTTCTAACAAACAAGAGAAATAAAACAGCAAACTTCATTCCAAGCATCCAGCAGTAACCACTTAAAAATAAAAAAAAACAAGTATTAAAAATTCTACTTTCCTTAAACAAGCAATCTTTGTAAAGGCCTGGACAGGCCCTGAGGGTTCCAGGAGGTAGAGCCTCCCAGAATTTCTAGACAACCGGAACATTAAGGTGACAAGGTTGTTAGCCCTACGCACCGGCCGCCTGTAACCCTCCACCACAAACACATTCCTGGTGCCCATTTCTGTTAAAGGCTGAGTCGACTCCAGGGCCATAGTGCGGCCGGAAGGATTAAATCAATGAAAAATTCCAATGACACCATCAGGAATCGAACCCGCGACCTTCCGGCTTGTACCGCAGTGCCTCAACCAACTGCGCCACCACGTGCCCCACTTTCCTTAAGAGGTTTGGAAAACTGTCTATGAAACATTTCGATGCCGAATTGTTTCACGTCCCTTCTGCGAAATTAAATTACGATGGCAAGTGAGGTGCAGAATGTGCTTCAGACATTGTTGAGTACTGTGTGAATGACGTCATGGCTAAAGACAAGGGAATAAAAATGTAGAGACTAGTTTTTGGCCCACGGGAATATACGTACAGAGAGGATGCTGTCAATTGGCAATGCCAACCACGAACTAGGCTTCTCCTGTCTGTGCCCTGAGGGGACACGTCTTGAGACTTGCTGACTCAGTAACTGACTTACTGAAGGCGGTACACTCCAATACACTTCAAAATTCTATGGACCATCCAATTCTCTTATTCCCAGAATTTCTAGTCCGCCCGCAGTCACAGAACAATACAGGCAGATCATGCATCAGCATAATGACTTCCGTCCAGAACATGAATTTATTGTAATTCTGCCCACTACTCGTTCTTCAATTGTTGATCTGACTAACCCACGATCCATCTATGCATGCACCCATTATCTTTTCATATATGTGTACGTCTGTTTATTTACACATATAGGGCCTACACCAACGTGCATAGGCGCGTGACTGCACACACACATCGCATACACATACAGGATGTACCTAAAACGTTTGGGCAAACTTCAGGAGTGACTTCGCCACATCAAAACACGGGAAACTGTTCACATCAATATATGTCAGCCCAGCAACGTGTTGATCTCAGCCCTTTAGATGTTCATCTGTGGGCACACTTAAGTGCCAACTGAAAATGAACAGACACTTCACCAACGCACTTTTTATGCCTCTCAAACCACCCGAAACTGCGCCCGGACCTTTGCAAGGGTGCGACACTCCATGATCACACGTGTCTCTGCGTGCACTGATTCAGGTGGAGGACATTCTGAGCATCTATTGCGAACTGTGACTTGATAAACAACAAGAACTCAAACAGTTATTATATTGGGAACGTGTAATTTAAATGTATTGCGTCACATGTATGTACAATATCACATAGTATTTATTGTTCAATGTAATCCTTCAATTAAACCCAAAAAACACTCGCTTCCGTACACGATTATATGAACTTCTTTCTCTAATTTGATGTGAATTCACACTTGAAGGGTCCGAACATTTTAGATATGGCCTGTATATATAAATAAATAAATAAACAAATGCATGCGCGCGCACGCACACACACACACACACACATACACACATACACACATACACACATACATACATACATACATACATACATACATACATACATACATACATACATACATACATACATACATACAAAGAACAAAATGGTCTTGCACTATTTTTGTCTTTGCAAATGACTGTCATTCTTTTGATCAAGAAGGCTCTGTTAATCATGACATCCGAAGATTCGTATCCGTAAGAATAAATACGATTAAATTCTACACAAAAATGTTGTCACAGTGGCAATACTAAACTGTAACAAATATGAAGCGTATTTGACAACACAATTATAGTTCGTATGATGTAAAACACCAGGAACATTGGAACAATGTGACATTCGCCGCTGAGGAATTATAAAATAACGCAATTAATCATCCGAACATACTGGATGAATTAATTTCATTTTCCCAGATAATACACAGTGCGCGACCTATTGTGAGACTCCAGAGATAAACCTGCAACTGTTAATTCCCAAGTTCAGCCTACACTTTGCTACCACACCTAGCCTACAATGAGAGACTCCTGCAGCAAAATGATTTTTTCAGAACAAAGATGTTCTTCCAAACTTATTTTATAAACAACCCCACCGAGTTCACTGACACTTATTCCGCTAATCAAATAGAGCCATCACTAACGCAACGGATCGACATGAATCTTACTTTCATATAACAGAAATGTAAAAACTTCGTACGTATTGGAATGTAATATATATCTTTACGTGAAGAGCCATGTGCCGGAACTCTAGTGGAGTCTGACAGAAATCGAGACACGTGAGGAATACAGGATCAAGCGTACGAGAAAGGTTTCTCGGATCTACAGCCGTAACATAGAAAACTAGAAAGAGGGAAGGAGAAAAGCGAAGAAAAATATACGAGAAAGCTGATTTCAAATTCGATCCACGTCTCGCCAAAAACTGCTCTGCCTGGTGGTGCACAGCCTTTTCCGTTGCAGCTACGAACCGTTCAGGACTTCCGCTTCCTTCCCCATGACTTGTTTCTAGTCCAGCATCACGTAAGGCTGCCCGCCCTCGCATGCAATCCGTGCTTCCCCATCCAAGATAACAGGTCTACTGAATAACAAGAAGAAAACTACGAATCCTTTATATTATTCGTCTACCGGTCCAGCAGCAAATAACTTAATAACTGTGTTTCGGAAGGTAAAAGGGTTGGAGCTGGTTTTCGTACGTAAAACAAAATGAAGGAATAATGTGGACATCATGAAATCTCGCTTCCTCTCCGATGTGAAGCAGCGTCACTGGGTGATCGGAAATCATCATACCTCCCGGAAGTTTCATCTACTCAACTGCTCGACGGGTTTCGACAAAATTTTAGTATCAGGAACCCACATTAGAAATTCCTCCGGCGAATTTCCGAAATTTATGCATTTAAACCACCTACAATGCTACTAACTTACAAATAAGGAATACGTACCGGAACTGAAACAAGAAAACCTATGGGGCATTGGATATCACAAATAACGAATCTAGAAGGGAAAAAAACTTGTATTCAATTGCAGTTTGCACAATTTTCCTTTCTTTTTAAATTAGACGATAATTCTGCAGCTGCAGCGACCAACAGTAACAGCGGTGGCAAGGTGACACTTCACACCATGCTGCAGTGTTACTATCAGTCGCATTATAGGCGGTTATGACGACAACGGGCAAATAAAAACAATCACAACCTGGGCCGGACTAACGGGCGGCCAGTGGGGCGGCAGCACGGGGCGCCAACCTACAGGAGGCGCTAAAACGTCATTGGAATAGTCGAAAACATGGTACTGGTAAACTCAGCCTACGTGTACATAACCAAAGCCTGGGTTAGACACAGCCCACATCACAGCTCACGGAACTTAGCACTGACCAAACCCACCAGCATTCATATTTAACGCAACTTCAGAAATTTCGAGGAACGAGTACCAATTGTCCCTGCATACTGCGGACCACAAACACAACCGAAATTAAAATGAGGACTTAAATTACAGCCTGCGAAATCGCAACAACTAATATTGCACCGGGTATTGAAATGTGATGAAAACTGAAGTTTCAAAAGGTGTTATGCACCAGTATTCTCCGATGCAGGTGTTGTAATAAAAGAAAAACAATACGAAATCACGAATATTTAAACTTAGGAATAAATCCGTTCTGTCCAGTTACACGGTTTTAGCAACAAATTATCTCACATCCGTATATAGGCTTACATACATTTGTACTTCTCTCATCACTTTGCAGTCAGTCAATTGCGATTACACAAACAAGAAATAAACTTTCTAATACATTCCTTCGCCTTCACGCGCTCCTTATTCCACCTTATTCCCACTCGACAAGCATCAAATTCTCGCAGAATGTGTATTCTCGTAAGCAGAGAGTGCTCTACGAATATCCCAACAGCCTTTCCCACAGGCCACCCCTTTTTACACATTCATTTTTTCCCCTTCCTGGTACTAACGTTCCATCGAGTCTGTGAGCTTTCGACCTCTTTTTCCTACGTCATTTTTATAAGAGGCTTTTCCATCCCAGCAATATAGCCTTTCAGACATGTAATTCCTGCCTCCACCATTCATCGTTAAGGCAGACAAACAGACCCTCTCTACAGACACGAAAGCAGACAATGAACGGACAGTAAACGGGTCTCATCTCTTTAGCAGTTTGTTAAGCCTTCATGCTAGGTTGCAGACACAACACTGAGACCCTTTATGTCGCGCAATACGTTACACAAGACAGACAACTCGGGCTCGCTGAACATCATTTCAGCAGCTTAACTTTATTTTCACTCCGACTGCTGCCTTCCGGTACCTTTCGCTTCACGGGCAGCAGACATGCTGAGACAGTTATCATTTTCGACATATTAACAAGTATTTAACTCAGCGAACTGGGTACTAACACACAGGTTACATAGAAAGGGGGCATACATATTTGGAATGCTCACACCCTTCTGAAATGTTAAAATTTCATAAACGGTAATTAACATTTATAACATTCAGATACCACTTCTATGCGTAACGCATATGCGGATGGAATCCCTCTACAGGTTTTAAAACTGTCACACGTCTATAACCACAGCACTTTACATCGTGTTAACGTTTGTAATCTAAAACACAAAACGTGTACAATTTCCGACTTACATAATGGTTTCGTTCCTACAATTTTTATGTAACTCGAAATTTAGGTAAGTCGAAATTGACCCCAACCCCACTTACATATCTCACTTTATTTGGTTATGTACATATGTCTACAATGTCAGTGTACTTGTCTAAAATGTTATTTCTACCAGTCTTTCCATACGAAACACACAAGGTAAAATAATTTAATGCTTACAGTATAAATCATTAATATTAATATTATATGAAATAATTAATAAAAATTTTTGCGCAAGTCGGTGTTTACGTAAGTCCCATATGACGTAACCCGGAAACTCCCTGTACACCAACACGTAAGTATAGGGTGTTTTCTCCTGCTTGACCGATAAGCGCCGGCCCAACGCTCTGCCCGACGCGTATAAGGTAACAGGTTATACTGTAACCTTAATAATCACTGCCAGGATAACCTCAAATATCTGAACCTTCTGACGCCTAACGTCGCCTACACTGTGCTGATGAACATGCCAAAGGTCGCTTGAAGTCGAAGCCAAGAAAGTGCCAATTACGGGAGGCTTTTGTAGAACCTTGTGGGACATACACACCCCTAAAGCTGATGCGCTGTGTCAACCCAAGTGAAAAGGGAGCTTTTATAGTCAGCGGGTTCCACGCTTTTAGTTAGCATGTCTCCAACAAAAAATCTCCAGAGTGCCCTTAGCTGTTACTCTGAACTGAAGCAACGACTCGGCTAACAAGGAATATATATGAAGCGTGACCGGACGTCATGTCTGAGGGCAGTACTCACGTTTCATCTTCGAAAGTTCTTAGATTCAAATCCCCGCTACGAAGGCCGGTTAAAATGAGATTTACTACAACTTCCCTCGATAACACAGGCAAATTCTGGAATAATATATCATAATTCCCAGCACTGAGTCAGTCCATATTCTTCCTAATACATCATTCATTATCATTCAACCGTTTGATATTATACACATATAGCCTAATATAACTACAGGAATCGTTAAATAACCAAAGAAACAATCCTAAATAAAATGTGTGTGCATACCCACAAAACTCACACAATTTTTCACATGCGTTAAACAACACACCGCAATTAACCCTGCTGAGAATTCATAATCCTGTATACAAGCATCTGTTGAAAACACGTAGTCAACACGTTTCAGACAACAAGCTTCATTTCCCTACTTAAAATAACACACACTTGCACCACAGGATATTATGTCAACACAATTACAATCATAATATGTTGTAAATAATCACGTAATGTTCTGTAATATTGTGTTCTATTCACGTCTCGCACTCACGTTCCCCGCACGCATATCAAATCTGCAATGCTTTCACATGCTATCTGCAGGTCTAAATTTAAATCATTTCGCCCTGCACTTCAACTGCACATTGTTCACAGAAATCTCTCATTTAAAAGTAGCTACTAATATCAATGGATCTGTACATGACCCCCCTTGAAAGACACCGGCTTATAGGTACAAACGCATCAAAAAAATATCCTTCCTGCTATAGCACATACGTACCAAACGGTAGTCACAAAATCTATCGCTAGGTGCTTTCAGTCCGCGCCTTCATAGCGTACTTCTCTACCATACATTTACACTCATAATATTCTCCACTCTATGCACTGGGCCTTCAAGTATTACCTGTAAGCTTTCGGACTTACACTGTTTTGTGTATTTCATTTTCTCGTGACGACTGCATGACCTGGCTACCCACACGCCCTTGGTACCAAAAGGTCTACTGGGTAACGGCATGAAGTATTAAGTTTATGGTTATGAAATTCTTGTTGTGCGAGATCTCAGATCCTCATAGCAGTGTCGAAGAAGGTTCGAGTCTTCTGGGATGTTACACCGTGTCGCTGCGTGATTCCTTCGTGACGTTTCAAAGGATCGTGTCGCCTTCACCTTCAAAGGTGTTCAGTCCAGTTCTTCATGTACTGATCACCCTTGCAGCAGAGAGCGACACGATCCTTTGAAACGCTGGGAACCACTCACCCAGCGACACAGCTCACATCCCAGGAGACTCGCAACATCATGAAAACTTTACTACTATTCTATCAATCTAAAGTCTAAATTTAGCCACGTACTGTGTTCTCAAATATCCCCATGCTCTATACAAACAAATCACCTAATATTAACACTATCAAGAAGCAAAATTTTAAGCGACTATGTTGTGTTTAAAAGTATAAACTAACTCCATGGTGCACCGTCTTCATTCACAACCTGACAGCTTGTCACCTTGTCAAGGTTTACCACGCCTGCGATGGAAACACAAGTTTTATTATTGTAAAAACCAGCACCCCCAACATACCCTACTCTGCGCCACTTCACTCCAGCCCACAACTTTATTCTCCTGAGATTTCCGACTAAATTTATTTGCAAATTTCTCATCTCCCGCACGCATGACACGTGACCCGCCAAACTTCCCTGTCTTCATGAACCATTTCTGTTGTTTATAGCATACCAAAGAACAGGCAGTGGGCGTCCCTGGATAGCTTCCACAACACGATAGCTCTGTTTGTGGTGAGTGGTTACTATGTTTCAAGTACGTACCACAAACTGGAAAACCAGCACTTCACAGCAACTCATGTTGCACACTCAAAACATTCGCAGCTACCCTCCACATTACGCAACTTAATATGTGCATCTGTTACGACTAAACTGCGAAATCCGGCTACTGTTGATATTATCCTCATAATGCTGTCAATAGCCAAACTCACAGGATTGCGTCCATAAATAACAAACACAGCGATCCTGGTTAAGCCGGCTGATCTCGGAAACGATGAAACGTCATGTACGTGGTGCGTGCGTAGGGGATGAAGGCAGCTGTTTCCCACGTAACATTAATGCACTTTCTACCGCACCACACCGCGTTACATCATAAAAGAAAATTATTTTGAGGGTTAAGGTCACGGAAACTCTTCTACGAACGCTATACCATGAAGGTAATACGGACCTTGGGTAACTACCTACCAGTAGACAAGGCGTCACATCTCTTAAGACCTGACTCTTCAGCACCACCGCTGTGACAATCTCAAATCTCGTAAAGTAAACCTAATACGCTTAATTTGCACAATTCCCTTAAATATATCGCGAAATCCCCTCGAGCAGACCATCTACGACGGCTTATGGCCAATCATCCAAATATCAGAAAAGCGTGTGTTTGCTACCTTATTTCGAAATCTACCCGATAGTTTTGGCTCACTGCGACATCACTCCATTGGTCTTAACCTTTTAAAGCCTAGCGGTAACTTTACATACTACCAGGTTTAACATTAAAAAATTCTACGTGGTGCCCACATTGCGTTTATGTGTTTTGTATGGATCTCAGAACAAATAGCGACTTTTGCCTTATAAAACATTAAGACACTGGTTTTTATAACCGAAGTGGAAAGTGTTTACAGCGCGGTACGCACTGAGTCCTTATATAAAACAGATACGCTTCGTCTTTAAAGGGTTAATGTCAGTCAGTATGTGACTTCAGCCACAAACTCCTAACCTAAAGACAGATAACAAATCCTTTGAAAGGGTGGAACAGTTCAATTATTTGGGAACCCTAACAAATAAACATTCCATTCATGAAGAAATTAAGAGCTGACTGAATTATGGGAATGCTTGCTATCATTCGGTGCAGAATTTTGTCTTCCAGTTTACTATCCAAAAATATAAAGATTAAGATATACAGAACTATAATTTTACCTGCTGTTTCGTATGAGTGTAACACTTGGTCTCTCACACTGAGGGAGGAACAAAGGCTGAGGGTGTTCGAGAACTCGGTGCTGAGGAGGATATTTGGGCCTAAGAACGACGAGGTAACAGTGGAATGGAGAAGACTACATAACCAGCAGCTTTATTATCTGTACTCCTCATCCAACTGTATTCGGGTTATCATATTAAGAAGAAAGAAATGGGCACGATGTGTGGCAGGCATGGAAAACAGGAAAGGTGCATACAGTGTTTTGGTGGGGAGATCACAGAGAAAGAGACCACGTTCAAGACGCAGGCGTAGATGGGAGAATAATATTAAAATGGATCTCCAAGACGTTTGATTGCGGGGGGGGGGCATTAACTGGATTGATCTGGATCACGACAGGGACATGTGCCGTGCTCTTATGAATGCGGTAATGAAGAACTGGGTTCTATAAAATGCACGGAATTTCTTGACTAGGTGTGGACCTGTGAGCTTCTCTCGTCCATGGACTTTACTTAGTTGTTAGTTAGTTAGTCTGTTTCCTTGTTTCTTTGTCGGTCGGTCGGTCGGTCGGTCGGTCGGTCGGTCAGTCAGTCAATCAATCAGTCAGTCAGTCAGTCAGTCGGTCGGTCAGTCAGTCAGTCAGTCAGTCAGTCAGTCAGTCAGTTAGTTAGTTAGTTAATGACTTCAGCCTAACACGTTTGTCTCAATGATGATTAACACAACGGTCCAACCGTACATGTCACGGAAATTTCAGAGTCATGGACGGACAGTCGTATTCAGAGCCAGCACACCAATGTAACTACATTCACACGCCACATTCGGTGAAGCAATAATTTTCCGGAAGCGTACTCTAACTGATATGCGCAACTTTTCACTTGCTTTGCACCGCAAAATGTGACCAACTACTAGGTAAGCCTGGTCCCTCTCAACCAATGAGCTGCACCTCACGCACGGCACATGACGTCGAGTTATCCGTTTCCCTTCCGCTGTGGGAATTACTCAAACCAACAATATTTCTTCGTAAGAACAAGTTTCTGAATTATCTCCGTTCAGAATGAAGCGTGTGGCTGTGAGAGACCGGCAGTCCAGTCTCAGCTATCTCCTATGTAACGAATAAAGACAAACACTTCCCCTGAGACAAAGCGACCGAAGTGTGAGTCTTACAAATCACTCTCATCTAAGATCTGCGACCTTCTGGGATGTTACGTAGCGTTTAACCTTTTAAAGCCTAGCGGTAACTTTACATACGATCAGGTTTAACATTAAAAAATTCTACGTGGTGCCCACATTGCGTTTATGTGTTTTGTACGTATCTCAGAACAAACAGCAACTTTTGCCTTATAAAACATTAAGAGACTGGTTTTCATAACCGAAGTGGAGAGTGTTTACAGCGCGGTACGCACTGAGTCCTTATATAAACAGATACGCTTCGTCTTTAAAGGGTTAATTGTAGTTCTGTACCATCGTTTCGGGACAACCTATCGGTCCCATCTTCACCGAAACGTCGGTACAAAACAACTCAACGTTGCGTAATATACCAGAAGGGCGTAGGTCTCATCTCCATCGCGGCGGACGCCTGAAATCTCTTTCCCATATAGTTACGAGGTGTACTGTCACGCACCCCGTACGCCTTCCCAGTGCGATATTCTGGGGAAAGCGTTGTAGATATTATATAGCACGAGCGCAATAATTCCAGGAGCACGGTTGCCTGGACGACCAAGTTTCTTACGGTTGTGCCTAATAGTTTCAGCATACTGACTGCAGGTGTCTGATTTGGACGAATAGCGCACGAAGCGCCAGTTAACAGCGACGCTGACAGGTCACTCCTAAATTGTGGGTTCCCAGTACGGGACGTGCTTCTTGTCACCCTTCTGGCGCCTAGAATTTGGAGCCTCCTAGATTTATGGAAAATTTGCGGACCCCTCATATAATCAATACCGTACAAGTATTCGATGCCACCTACTCTTAGTCAAAGAGAAACCAGATTCTGGATTTACCGACAAATTGGCACGTGTAATATTACAACACTGGTTCTTTGAAGCATAAATCCCTGATTATACTTACGGATTTGAAGACTGAGGCAGAAGACTGCAGAAGAAGCCATGGGGTGCACACACACCGCAGCAAAAGTTATGTTGCAGCGCGCCTTACGCTGCAACTTGCGTTGCTTTTTTCGGTTACCCGAAAAGACCTGCGAATACAAGTAGATGGCCATCAGATGCCTGTACGCTACCAATCTCCATCAATCCCCTAATTCGAACAGGGAGCACAGACATTACATATCTATGTGCGCTACCAATCTCCATCAATCCCCTTGTTCGTGCAGAGGGGGGGGGAGGACGGGGGATTACACTGGGAAGTATAAAACTCAGCGTCCTCCACCCATCGTGACTGACATCTCTGTTGTTTTCGTCAGTCCCTTTAAGCCAGCGTTCTGAACTAGAGATACACATTCTAGTTAGCGTCACATTATATAAGCCTACAAATATTACAGTCAAGAAATAAAGGACAATGAGGTGGATGGAACGTGGAAGAGAATAGATAAGCACATAAAATTTGAACCGGTAAACATAAAGGGGATAAGCACAGGTATATGCAAGCGTGATATAAAGCGAATATAAACAAACAACGTGCACAGCTCTAACTACAACAATGAAACGTCGGGCTCCTTAAGAAGTGGAGAATTTCTCCAAACGATAATGAACGCTACTCCATAGACGTCCTTAATTACATACTCGTAGTCTCCCCCCCCCCCTCCCTACCCTGTTTATAACTATACGCTACAACTCGACATTTGCTGGAAACTAAACGACAATACACACTTGTTATTTCACACTCACACGCGAGATATTATGGAAAGACTCTGATGCAGGAAAACTGGTGTGCTTCTGCAGCTGACCTATGAAACTTCTACGTGGCAGTCAATTCCTACCCGTTAACCTCTACTAAACATTTCAAAACCATTAAACTTTATAATGTGCATAGTGTTGTGATATTTGAATATCATTCAAATAAGAAGTACCGTCACAGCAGCTTGTTTAATGTTTATTATAAACTAGGAGGCTACATGTTTCGACCGCATTTTGCAGTCATCTTCAGGCCGTTATAAAATAAACACTAAACAAGTTGTGGTGACGGTACTTCTTATTTGAATGATATTTGAAAACCAGTTTATTCGGGGAAGGCAGTAAACACACAAGTGACAACACTGATATTTTGAGATATAAACCAAGTTTCCACACCGACAGTACAATTTACTAACAATGTATGTGCGTATGTGTATCGCTACCGCAAGAATGACGACTTGCACACAGCTGTGAAACAGAAGCTCGCCACCATTACATCACGTCACGCAGAACATGGCGGCCCATCAGGCTGTGTTTGCAACATAATGGTGCACTTGATAAACAGTGACTCTCACCATACGGTAAGTCAGACACGATTACAGTGACTTCTCGGCCACTATGCAATAGGGCGATAAGCTTTATAAGTTCCGTTCTACGTTTGTTTTCGCCGCAGTGCACCTGAGGACTCCCTTCTTTCACGATACGACGCTGCGTCAAAGAGTAATCGGATCCCGAGGTTTCGGGGCAAAGCAGTATTCTAATCTCCAACAGTTGAAACGTCCTTGAATAATACTGTTACGCTCCTATTCTTGTATGACATTTCGTTGCTTCAAGACGAAAAAACTGTGTAAGTCCTAGACTTGCTACGGGATGAAAGGTCCGGGGATCGAACCCTGGTGGGTGAGAAATTTTTCACACCCATCCAGACCGGAGCTGGAACCCACCCAGTCTCCTGCACAATGGGTACCGGGTCTCTTGCCCAGGGGTAAAGCGGTCGGCGCGTGAAGTTGACCACCCACCCCATCTAGAGCCGAGGTTAAAGAAAGAGTACTGCTATACCCCTACTCCCCCTCTGCGTTTCCACGGCCTGTTATAGGATGAAAATTAATTTACTTTACTTTACTTACTCACTGACTCTCACGTTCTGCTCCGAACCGCCTGCTCACTTACTGTTTCCAGTTCGCTTACTGACATATACGCTAACCACTTGAAAAGAGCGTTTTATTTTACCACGCAGCAGACACTGTGACAAAACGGGCGCGTTATCCTATTCAGTTACATTTTATAAATTTCGGAATTCAATTAAAATCGAAATCCGTACTACATCACTATATCAATTACCAACATGTTCTAGGTACGACGACGTTAAACTAACTGCATTTGCTTTCCCTTTCGTATTTGTTTTTAACTTTACATAACAATAACTTCTCAGCTGCACGTTACCCTGCAGGCCTAACTATCGTCAAATGGAAGGGGGGTTTGAAGAATTTGAAAGATGTGGAAAGAGATGGTCCTTGACTATTTTAAGGTACTATACCATTATTTTCCTGAACTGGCTGACAGAAACCACGAATGACGTCACGACAGCCGGCTTCGAGACCAAGAATCGAACCCGGCTTCGAAACCAAGAATCGAACCCGGTAGCTCCCGAACAAGACACACGAGAACTAACCACGCCAGCCAGCGTTAGGTGCTCCCATTTTTCCTCCTACTGTTTGTCAGGCGTTAGCACATTCATCCACTCGCAGAAAAAGAACGCAGCTGCAGAGGCAACTGTGTCACTCTCGAGTGTTCCCTCTGGTCCCTATATCTCCAGCACATGGTAAGGGTCATTCTTTATTTCACGCCTTCCGACTCCGTTTCTTCCATTCCTGTCTTTTGCTTTTAATCAAACACTTTCCGTTTGCACTGCCAGACCGCGTTAAGATCGCCATTTTTCTTCACTTGTATCTTACAAGACTTATTTTCCGTCCTAACATCCACTGTAAAATATTTGTTCTGTGCCCCATAATCTATTTTGTGTTAACCTTACATTACACATAAATACTGGCACTAAATCAAGTACAGCTGAGCCACTACAACCTGAGCGTAGCATCTTTGGGGCTGCCATTTTTATTGGGAAGTTTAAAAGATACATTTATCCAAAAGGTCTGAGGAAAATTATAACCCTCAGGGTAAAAGAGAATCAAACCGGATACCCTCGAAATACGTATAAGTGCCAATCACTACAACGTGACGTTTCATACCACGGATTATCTCATACCACGGTCACGCGTTGAGTGATGTTAACCCACGTAAGACCTACTTAACCTACGCATTTTACCCAGAGAGTACTTATGTTTCGTATTATTCTCATGGCCGATCCCGGTGACCGCTCCGTCTAACGTGTGGGTCTGCCGCCGATCTCTTGCTGGGATTGCGAGTTCGAATTCCGCCGGGGGTTTGGGTGTCTGTCTCTTGTGAATGTTGTTTGTTGTCAGGTAGAGGTCTCTGCGATGGGCCGATCCCTCCTCCAGAGAGTCCTACCGAGACACAGAGTGTGTGTTGTGTACGTGTGTGTGTGTCATTGTGTGATAAGGTGCAACAATAACCCACTACACCCACAACGGGTAGGTAGAAAGAAGTCAGAATAAGAAAGTTATTCTCAGAATTAGTTATATACGACGGTGAATCAAAAAGTAAAGGCAATTTTTAAATTACGCGGTAACCGGGACAGAGAGGAGCTGGCGCATTGCGCAGTATTGACAATGCCTGTTGAAGAGTTCAGCCATTTGCAGTACAGCGCTCTGCCTTCAGTCGAGTGGCAGCAACAAGGGCTAAATCATAGGCGCTCCTTTGCAAGATTGCACCATCGAAGAACAACGTGGTTTCTTTGGGCAGGAGGAGTCAAACCTGTGGAAATTCACCGTCGTATGTTGGCTCAGTATGGACAGAGCACCATGAATCAACGAAAGGTTTATGAGTGGGTGGAAAGGTTTAAATCGGGTATAACACGTGTTACTGATGAAGGTCGTTCTGGTCGGCCATCAACATCGCCTGGCTTCGAGAGCAGCCGAAAAGCTTCTTCTCCGCAGGAATACAGAAACTAGTTGAACGATATAACAAATGCATTATGTTGCAAGGGGACTATGTAGAAAAATGATATGTAAAATTGCTCACAGTTACTTCTATTAAAGCCGTTAAATGTATTTTGCCTTTACTTTTTGGTTCTCCCGCGTATAAATAATGTCCCTAGACATCATTGACCAGTTCGCTTTTGTAACAGCAGGCCTAAACACACTGCATTCGCTGTAAGGTTCGAACTGAATTTAAAACATTATTTGCATTAATTTTAAGCTTCAAATTCTTAAATGAAGTCACATTTAGCACGCACTGCACACGGCATGGTAAAATTCCGGTAACAGTTTAAAGCCCGCTTACAAATCATACTCACTTTTCTCGAGTTGCCATCAATCTCCCTCCCCCCTCCCCTCTCACCAGATCCATGGACCGGTCACGATACTTCTTCCCCTTTCTTATCTTCACTGCCTCTTCTCTCCCTCGCAAAATCCCATCCTTCTCTGTCCCGCTCCAACACAGCAGTACGCTAGATATTCCAATACCACCATCCCAACTTGATCAAAGTTCCACACTCAGCACATTTATCCCCCCCCCCCTGCAGTCCGCTTCCATGTCTTCTTCCTCCTACCCTTATCTTCGGATAACCTATGAGTGCACACAAGGTCCTCGTCACTCCACATATTGGTACGACCTTCAACACGCCACCAGCGCCACTGCTATGAACACCTCCCTTCTGGACACAGTACTACAACCAGGCGTTAACACCTTGCAATCCGATTGTTGCAATAAGGCATTAACACATTATAATCCGTTTAACTCCGAAACACAACTGTCTCACAGAATTTCAGTGCCTTTATAAGGCATCTCTTCACCAAATCGGTGTACTTTTTTATGACACACCCGCCAGTAGTCATGACATTAAAAGCAAAACTTATGCCAATTAGAGCAGATAGTGGCAATGCCCTCCGTTGATTCGAACAGATGAACCTGTTCCTAGGGAACACCGTAAACGTCCCTTCGGTCTTCCGGCTGACCAACTGTGCGACATTCCGATCTGTAAACTTTTACTGTATGGTTCCTCGTAAGTAAAGTCACGGTCGAAGGGTGAAGAGAAGAAGTAATGTCCACAAGTCACTACAAATAATTCTGCTCCCACACGCTTCCCTCAATGCATCCATGAACGTCCTTCCTCTACCAGCAATAGCAGTCTTGGAAAAATGACTACCGGCTTTCCCCATCTGTTTGCAGCTCGATAAATGGGTGCAGTAGGCTTGTCTGTTACATGTACTATTCAGAATTAATCGTGTCCTGGAAGAAAATTAGGCCAATTATTCTATCTAAACGCACACAGCACCATACACCAATTACAGAATCAGTGGAACCGCGTTTGTCAGTCTCGGTTCGCGTGAATCCAGTATCTGCTGTTCTGTAAATTTAACCTCGCCTTGTAATTGCAACAAATCCCCACTGGTAAAGAAAATCACAGTGTCACGAAGAGAGCAATGCATCTAATTATAAAAACTCACTCAGTTAACGAGATCGTGCGTTTGCCACTGTTTCAATTCCTGACGTTCCATGGCAGCTTCTGTTGAGATTTTGAATGATTTAATCCATTCCTTCAGTGAGTACTTCGCGTTTCGATTCTTAATTCGACTTTTAAAGGATGGGGGAAAGCCCTGCCCATTAACAACGTTTTAATTCATCTGCCATTTTATGAATACTTTTACCCAGAATTCTAGGCTAATACCCTGAAATGTATACCGGAATCTTCTCATTACTTTCCTTACAGAACCACTTTCCATACAGAACCACTTTTCAAACAGCACCAGTTTTCACTAAGTAACCACTTTTCTTATAGAACCACTTTCCATATAGGATAACTTTCCTTACCGGATCACTTTTCAAACAGCGCCAATTTTCATTAAGTAATCACTTTTAATGCAGAAACACTTTTCATACAGAACCTTTTTCATATGGAAACACTTCATACGGAACCACTTCCCTTATGGAACCACTTTTCTCACAGACTCACTTTTCATACACAACCACTTCTCTTACAGCAACACTTCTACCACGAACCACTTTTCTTACACAACCATTCTCCATAGACATTATGTACCTCATAAATGAACACCCGCTTCTCTAATACGTTGTCTCATGTGGCCGTTCAACGCAGGAAGTGACATTATTAAGTGAATGTTCACGGCACAGGTGAAGTATAGTTGCGCACGTTAATATGTGGCTCGAGAGATGTCCATAAGACACCGCGCTTAACGGTAGCTATTCAATTATTCGCTAGGGCACTATAAAAAGTCTCTCCGTGCATAGCCGATGACCTACACAGTCTACATAACCTGAGAGGTATAAAAATGCAGTTCGTTAAACGAAAAAAAAATTGAATAATTGCTTCCTTGTCGTCTCAGAATACAGAAAACAATGTTCAAGAGTTTTCCATACAAGACAACTACATCTGATTTTGGCATTGCCTTAAACGTTCCACCTATACATAGAATAGGCCTATTATAGCGAAATATTTTCCTTTCGCTCAGTTTGTCAAGAAATTCCGTCTTATGAAACTCGGAGCTTCATTACTGTGAACCCTGTCCGAATATACCAAATCAAATTTCCTGAAGATCCATTTTAATATTACTCTTCTCTGCAGGCCTGTATCTCTGAATTGGCCCGTTCCCTTACAAGTTTTAACGTTAAAACTACGTGCGCGTCTGCACGTCTCGGCTTGCCACGCGTTCTACGTATCCTCTTCATGGAGAACATATTATGAAGTTCCTGTGATAAAAAATCTGTTCTGCGTCCTCTCCTCGTTTTTCTTTTTTTTTAAATTCACTAGGACTTGACAGTATGGTTACATTGGTTTAGAGAACAACTTTTTAGTCTACAATCGAAATTCTTCAACACATGCGCATTTATCACGTATCTGCGTAGTGCACAATTCGAAGAGTGGTAGATACATGCTTCTTGTTCAATATAACCAAAACTGGAACTCACCCGTTACTTCCATTAACAGTCAGGTTACCACATAACTGGGATGGGAGGGCAAAAGACAACATATTTCCCGCTGTTTTATTCAACTACCGTTACGAATCTTCTTTGAGATAACGTAAGAAACTGAAGTTCATGTTTTATTTGCCTGCCTTCCTTCCTTCCTTCCTTCCTTCCTTCCTTCCTTCCCGCTCCTCTCCTTTCATTCCCTCCCTACCTCCCTTCCTTCCCCTCCTTCCCTTCCTCCCTCCCATCCTTCCTCTTCTTCTTCCTTCCCTCCCTCCCTGCCTCCCTCCCGTCCTCCCTCCCTCCCTTCCTTCGTTCCTTCCTTCCTTCCCTCCCGCTCCTCTCCTTTCATTCCCTCCCTACCTCTCTTCCTTCCCCCTCCTTCCTTCCTTCCTCCCTCCCTCCCGTCCTTCCTTCCTTCCTCTTCTTCCTTCCCTCCCTCCCTCCCGTCCTTCCGTCCTTCCTTCCTTCCGTCCTACCTTCCTTCCTGTGTGCCAGGCTCTTCTTTAATTTTTACACGTAGCAGGATATACATTTAAATGGCCTCAACTGCGTTTCAATCATTAATCGGTACAAATTATGAACCAAGCATTACTGTCCGATTGTTCGGACCCATTAACATGAATGTCAGCCGCTTGATGCACTGGATCCTGAGTCAGTGCGATCTGATCCACACCACCAAAACTTGCTTCCTTAAGATTGAGTTCCATATTTTCATTTTCCAATACGGTTACCGCACAACATTCAGTCAAGTTTTCTTTCTACCGTTCCAGACCCATTCCAGACCACTGCCGTAACTGTCTCACTAACACCAGGAGGCAAGTTCCCCCAGCTGTCTCAATAATACGACAAGAAAAGCTCCCCGTCGTACAACAGTAACCTGACCTTCCCTAGTGGATCAAGAACACAAACTGGAGTCTTGTTACGCTAATTTCGTCACTTCCTGCTATTTAACTTCTAATAGCACCGAATATTCCGTTGCAAGCATTTTGTTCCCAGATACCCTCAATTCCTTTTCTGGCCTACACCTTAATTATACGCATACTTTTACATTAATATCAAAGAACTGGAAAAAGACCGCCTGTATGAGGTCCCCAAACACCTCAAGCCTTTTGACATAAATGTTAAAGGAAAATAATTTAAAAATAACTTTCTCTCAAAAGCGAGTTCATTTGGACACGTAGCACACACTATTTGACTCACTGCACAAGGAAGTAGCTACATAACACGACGCAGGTAAGCGCCGAACACACGAGAACACAACGCGACAACGAGCGACCCTTCCGGATCACGGCCCAACTTCCTCCTGTACAAACATCCATGTTTTGCAATAGTATACACCGAACGTATAACGGTGGCGCGACTGTATGGTCGTGTTCCCATCCATCTGTGCGTTTCACCTCCGCAACTATTCAATGGACTTGCACAAAATTTGGTGAGCAGCCAGAGGCATCAACAATAAAAGTTGTCGCGAGAATTTAACATCTTCTGGTCATATCAATTAAACACTGTGCTAGTAAGGGGGTTGGTCGAGAAGTAAATGCTGAGGAAACTAAGGATAAGGTCATGTCTCGTGAACAAAATGCAGGGCAATATCGCTACATAAAGATCGGTAATAAATCCTCTAAAAGTGTGGCAAAGTTCATATACTTAGGAGCAAACCTAACAAATCAAAATTCAATTTCCTTAAGAAATCAGAAGCAGAACGAATTCAGAGAATGCCTGCTACCATCCGGTTAAGAACGTTTTGTCTTCAGTTTGCCATCCAAAAAATACGATTGAAATATACAGAAATAAATGTTGCAAGTTGGTTTAAATGGGCGTAAAACTTGGTCTCTCACTGTAAGGAACACACTGCCCAGTGTGTTTGAGAATAGGGGGCTGAGGGAACTTTTTGGCCTGAAAAGGGACGAGGTGACAGGGGACTGGAAGAGACTGCACAGTGAGCAGCTTCACAATCTGACCCCTCACCAAATATTATTCGGGTAATCAAATGAAAAAGGATGAGATGGGCGGGGCACGTGGCATGTATGGGGAACAGGAGAGGTGCGTGAGGGGTCTCGGTGGAGAAACCTGAGGGAAAGGTACCACACGGGAGGCGTAGGCTGGAAGGGATGATAATATTAAAATGGATCTTTAAACTTCAGTTGGGAGGGCGTGTCCTGGATTTATCTGGTTCAGGGTAGGAACAGATGGCGAACTATTGTGAACACGGTAATGAACCTTCGGGTTCCATAAAAATGCGGGCTATCTCTCGACTATCTGAGGAACTGTGACCTTCTCAAGAACTCTGCTCTATGGATTTGGTCAGTTATCAGTTAGATATTTTATATCAAGACCAAAACGAAATTTACCGACATTCTCAAAAGCGGCCCATCGTATCAAAATTCGTGACATGAAGCAGGGTCAACATTCCCTTTCAAATGTACAGCCTCTATTTCAAACTGCCCTTCCATTTGGTAAATACCAAACGAAATACAAACAAAAATACTTTCTGGCTTGTATGCAGTGTATGTGCAGTGCGGGTAGCACTGTAGTAACCGGCAATCAAAGAACATCACAAACAGTGTCGTATGCAAAACATCACAGGACCCACTGGCGAAGAAATGCGTCCTCCGAGCGACAGTCAAGAAATTCAGCTTAAAAAAAAAGTCTTGCTTTGGAAAAGCGATGACAGGATTCAAGGCTGTGAAGCTGACGGCCGATCGAGTTCATTCTACTCTTAAATGCAGTGCAAATATTGTGAAACGACACAGCTTTTACAAACGTGTACTCTAAATGATGACAAAAACAGTGGCCGAACTAGGGCTCTTATTCCAATAATAACACAGCACGATACAATGAGAGATGTCTGTATCGAGTGTTCGATAAGATCCAGTCAAATGCACTTGTTAGGCACTACATACCTTGTTATATTATCTCCAACATGTTTGGGGTCAGAATAAGCCATCACCAGGGAGACAAAATATAGAACATATATACGTATAAGTGCACAATCACAATGGAGAGCGCTATATAGGCGTCCCTCTATATGTAAGACACAGCGGCATTAAATACAGTTTCTGTTCAACATTAATTTCAGTAAATCTACACATACAAAATAATGGCGGTTAAAAAGAAAAAAGTATAGAAGTTTTTTAAATAACAATAAGCTTGTTCTTGTTCGAATGCAAGATCACCATATGAATAAATATTCTATGACAACTGATGACATTAAATAAATTGATTGTTATTTTAAAAAATTTACACTTTTCCAATTATTAACCATCAATATTTTACATGTGTAGATTTACTGACATTAATGTTGAACAAAAAATGTATTCAATGCCGCTGTATCTTATATATATCAACAGACGCATATCCAGTGCTCTCCGACGTGATTGTGCACTTACATACACGTTCCCTCGTACTTTGTCTCCCTGATGATGGCTCGATATAACCCGAAATGTGTTGCATGTAACATAACAGGGTATATATTGCGTAATAAGTGTGCTTAGTTGCATCTTAACCTTTTAAAGCCTAGCGGTAACTTAATGTACTATCCGGTTTAACATTAAAAAATTCTACGTGGTGCCCACATTGCGTTTATGTGTTTTGTACGGATCTCAGAACAAACAGCAACTTTTGCCTTATAAAACATTAAGAGACTGGTTTTTATAGCCGAAGTGGAGAGTGTTTACAGCGCGGTACGCACTGAGTCCTTATATAAAAGAGACACGCTTCGTCTTTAAAGGCTTAATAAACAACCCAACAATACATGGACAATGGCAAATATTACACCTGGATTGATACCCCCTTCCACCAGCGGTCTTCATGCATCCGGCTACTGGGACAGCGGGTTGGAGTCTCTTTGCAGTGTGTGGCTCTTAGTGCTTTCATCTTGCTCTCAAACGTTACATATGTTACTTTGACAGAGGCCGAGCCAGGCATTCCTATCGCACTCTAAAACACAATCTCAGAACGAATCTGAACCAGCACAAAAATCCTGTCCTTTAGTGTACATTATGAATGAATTCTATAACACTGAAGCGCAGCATGTAAGCAACAGACTCGGCTTGCAGGCCGGAGAGAATATGACTTCCCGAAGCGCCGGCACGCCCCATGTTGTACAAGGCACACAGTGGGGCGGAGGGTACAACTTGGCAGCTTATGCAACATGCAAGAGCATAAGACCCTTGATCACGAGGATCGTGCCAAATAGGCGTTATGGACGGACACTAGGAACATGAGCCCTCGGAAACAAAAAGAGAAGTACATCGACCATTCGTATGCGTGTTATCTTCCCATTTCCAAAACTTCGCAGTGGTTTTCCTTTTAAACAAAGCGCACTACTGCTGCCCAGTTACAATTAACATAAAGCTAAGACTGAAGTTTTACAACTAATTTAACATCCTACAATTTTAAGCATTTCATTAAGAATGGAATTAAGGAAGGTTTGCCGAAAATAGACAAAGTTATTTCAAACCAAGATCCTTTCGTGAGTTGTTTGATAAAGAAGCGTATTTTTTAACGTGTTTTCACATACCCCCTTACTTACAAAGGCAATGAGGTTTACATGGCCAACATGTCAGTCTGCATGCAGCAGCTGCTGTAACTCTTAGACAATACAGCGAACATTATAGCTGCATAGCTGTCATCTTCAGTGTCCATTAGCGTTGTTCATACTGTTGTATTTCTAATCATTTAAAACATGTCTTTCAATTTCGGAAGCCCAAACCCAACGTAATTAAGACTGACTTCCGAACAGTGTGTCACTTTTTATCATATTGTAAGTCGTCGCGAACGCCAAGACCACCAGCAGCTTACATTGTCAAGGCCGATTCTACAGTTTTGTGTTCATAATTCCCCAGCACCCATAATCCTGCAACTCTCTCTACCATTCACTCAGTACAGTGAATGACTAATGACAACGACTGACGTTCTATTTCTGGCAGAGGCAATGATTTCCTCGCTCATCCGCAAGTGCACACAGGTTCTGACGCCCGCCGAGTCTCGTGTTCAAGGGCGACCAGGAAACAGTTCCCATTAGATAAAGCTGATGGAGCGGGAAGCCAACCAATCACCTTCACACCCCACTTCTCTGTATATCTTCATGGTGTGGTATTTCTAAGCACTGGGAAAACTTTACCTTTCTTGATAATACCATTCTCTCCACGATTCCATACAATAACTTACGACAGAACAGCGAAACTGAGAACATCGCTTATGGAGCGACGCGCCCTCATTATTCAGTACTTCGCGCCGACACCATTCTACACATGCGGAACTTCCGACAATGAAACGGGCTGCAAAGTTAACAGCCTATAAGAAAATGGGACCGAAAGAAATTAACCTTTTAAAGCCTAGCGGTAACTTTACGTATCACCAGGTTTAACATTAAAAAATTCTACGTGGTGCCCACATTGCGTTTATGTTTTTTGTACGGATCTCAGAACAAACAGCAACTTTTGCCTTATAAAACATTAAGAGAGTGGCTTTTATAACCGAAGTGGAGAGTGTTTACAGCGCGGTACGCACTGAGTCCTTATATAAAACAGATACGCTTCGTCTTTAAAGGGTTAAGATAGAGGAAAAGGAAAAGTTTCCCATGAAGCCATATAGGGGGAGCAGAAGTACGGCTCCACTGTTTCTTAACCTCGGCACTAAATGCATGCGAGTGGTTAACATCATGTTCTGGAGGATGTACCGCCGGGAAAGAACCCCAGTACCCGCTGAATAGTAGGCTGGGTCCACGTTTTGAAAGAAAGAAAATTCTCTTGACCCTACCGGAATTCGACCCCCGACCTTCCAGTCGATAGTCTAGTCGCTATACCAACAACGTTACTCTCGCTAGAAATCACGATAAATGGTAGGATGCATGCATGCATACATACATACATATACATACATACATATACATACATGCATACATACATACATGCATACATGCATAATGCATACATACATACATACATACATACATACATTACATTACATACATACATAAATACATACATACATACATACATACATATACGTACACACACATACATACATACATACATACATACATACACACACATACATACACACACATACATACATGCATACATGCATAATGCATGCATACATACATACATTACATACATACATAAATACATACATACATACATATACATACATACATACATACACATACATACATACATACATACATACATACATACACATACATACATACATACATACATACATACATACATACATACATACACATACATACACATACATACACATACATACATACTACATACATACATACATACATACATACATACATACGTACATACATACATACATACATACATACATACATACATACATACATACATACACATACATACATACACATACATACATACAAATCAAAGTCGTGAAATAACCGAATTAGAAACAAACGATTAAAGACCCTCACACAACTGACGCTCGGTTCAAACCCGTGGACAAAAAATGCATTAACAGGGATCGGGATGCACACACGTGCCAGCACTCTATGCCTTAGCAGACAGAAGCCTGAGGCTTGCCCTGAAGCACGCCCACTGCTTCACATTAGTACTATTTACGTAGCGAGAGACAGGCCTACCCAGTAGTGGTCCTACGACTCTAAGCCAACCACACCTGTTACTTATCAGGGCTGTGCAGTCGGCACACAAAAGTTCCGGTTCCGACTCCTCAATTTTGAAAACTCCGACCCCTTCATAAAATCTCAATATGTATTAATAACGGTAAACCTATACGACACTTCATCACCACCACGTGAATCATCAGGCTACTTTTTAGACTTATAGCCTATATTTAAGTACAAGTCTAACGGTTATTGTGGCTATCAGGGCTCTGGAGTTGGAATACCTAGTTAAGATTTTAGATTGAGGTCGGAGTCGCAGTCGGTACATTTTTACCGACCCCGACTCCACCTAAAATTCCTTCCGACTCCGACTCCACAGCCCTGTACTTATCAACTCGATGTCTGGGGGGTAGAGGGCAGATAAATATAGAGCAGCCCTGAGTTTCCTAGGTAACCAAGCCTACTTGCTATTACGGCCACCAAAGAAACTACTAAAAACCTGAAGCACGAACGTTACCCTGTTAAGGAAGTTACCCAAGACACTGCGATTACGGTTGTTATGAACTTGACGGCAGTCACACGTAGTAACATAAATGTTTCTGCGCGAGTAGCAAGATTCATGTTACCCTACAATTTCATACAAAAATATACCTAATGTTACACATGTCCGTATGTTAACTCACAAATAACAGTGGCAATTTACAGCAGTCCAGGAACCATACATATAGGTGTGCTGGCCTGGTGCTCCTTCGTCAGAATAACTCTTGATGACGGCACCTCGGGCCGAAACATGTAAAGGTTTTATAGGAGCTTTATACTCCTGACTGTATTTTAATACGTGCATGAGTTGGTTGATGCATTAATTAATTTAATATAAATGGAAGGTTGCATTTCATGATTCCGCAAGATCTATAATTCGGCCAATCGTCTAATTTACTTTGAAATAATTTCTGTGTAAAAATCAAATTTCAGGAATGTTCAGTCAGGGAAGTCATTACCAGAGTACAGGAGATTGGTACAAAAGTCTGTACAGTCGTCTCTAAATTGCAAAATATCAGCTCCTGGACAACAATCCAATTAACCCTTTAAAGACGAAGCGTATCTGTTTTATATAACGACTCAGTGCGTACCGCGCTGTAAACACTCTCCACTTCGGTTATAAAAGCCACTCTCTTAATGTTTTATAAGGCAAAAGTTGCTGTTTGTTCTGAGATCCGTACAAAACACATAAACGCAATGTGGGCACCACGTAGAATTTTTTAAATATTAAACCGGGTAGTACGTAAAGTTACCGCTAGGCTTTAAACGGTTAAACGAACTTAACGTTGTTGAGATCAGGAACGCTGCAGACTAAGCAGCTGTACATCATGGCTATTGTAATAGTCTGTACGTACAGGAGTAATGAAAACCAAAATTTTTACCGTAACTCAAACTCCAGTCACCCAGCAAATGCCCAGTAACAGACCAACTGAGGCATCACAGACTCTTTACGCACAGGCCTACCTACTGCCATGCAAAATGTCAATATCCTTCACTGAATTGCACTAGTGTTACTACCACACTGTTACTTCGGATGGCAGTCAAAAAGTAAAGACAAGCGCCAGAACACGTGGCTCAAAATTAACACAAGGGATCAAACACGAATATTATGAAATGGCAACAATCGCTTCTTTATTACGTTGGACTAAAATTCGATGAAGAACTATTGCCTCTCGCAGCGATTTCTCGGTTTCGCTCCTCAGTCTTAAGAAACATTTCTTTAGTCTTTTGGACAAAAATTCAGTAAAAGCCTACTGACCCTAGCAGTGATTACTCGGGTTCGCTGATTCTTAACAATCGCTTTTCCATAATCTTTCAGCAGCTCACTGTTCAAGTACGAACCGACCGTTGCTGAACTCGCGACGAGATGTTACGTGGAGTGGTATGTAATGGCGATCAGTATGGAGCCCGGTTGATGTAAACATCTATGACAGGGGCCGAATTCGAATCCACAAATTAAGCGTCCGTTCGCCCAACAAGGGTTTAGCAGTAACCTAAAACCGTAAGTAACTGCAGTTCAGAGGCAATCCCACCCGACACGAAAGCCTTTCTTCCTAGTAAAATCTGCACGGATCGTTACATCGATGTTAATACCCCTAAACCTCATAAAAGAAACGAAATGAAAGAAAAGGGAACAAACACAAGTTATCACTAATTCATGAGAAATATTTCTGATGTCAGAAATAAAACGGTTTGCAGGGTAAAAAAACAGCACCACCACCTAGGGGCATCAGCCGCCATAGCCCTATGTCTTGTTTTAAAAGCAACAAGGTAACAGGTAATAAATATTTCAAATCGTGGATACTTGTTAAAATTTATTTAGGCCTACTTTTAAATTTCGATTGGAATCGATTCCCAGAAACATAAGCCTTCATACAGTTGAAAACTTCCCACTGCAACACAAGTGCCATCTATACAACACTCTCAGAACTAACAGCACATTCCGAAACACTAGCGCTTAGAAAACACTGGCCCTGTTCTTTGTACGGTCGCTCATTACCAGTAACAATAGCTGTTGATGACCGTATCCCACGGCTCGGCAACGCAGGTTAATCAGGTCACCTACAATAATACGAACGTACGATTTCCAATCTGTTTGTGCAATACGCCGGGATAGCGTAGTCGGTACAGTGAACAGACTATGGACTCGACGACCGAGGAAATGAGGTACGAGTTCCGGAAATAACATATTTTTCTCGTCTCCAAAACGTCCAGACCGGCCATGCAGCCGATACAGTCTTCTATTCAATGAGTAACGGCAGATCTCTTCCCAGGGACAAAGCGGCCACGGAAGCAAGCCCACACGTGACCCCCCCCCCCCCTCTGGTGCAGAGATGAACGAATGAAGCCCTGCCTTTTCCCCCTCTCTATGCCTCTACTGAGTGCAGCGGAATAAATTTACTTTTGAGCAATAAAAATAAAAATTATAACGTACTTAGACCTAATAGAAAGGAACAAGAAAATGTGAAAGAAAAAAAGCATACAAGACCCTTCAAAATTTATCCTCTTGACTCAGCATTATACGGGTAATTACGTCAAGGAGAATGAGCTGATGGGACATGCATAAAGCGCAGGGAAGATGAGAAATGTTCATGACATTACATTCAGACTATGACGTATGAACATACCACTAAGAGGAGCTTAAAATTAGAAGATAAAGTGTAGGAGTGCGGATTTCACTGACGTAGTTCAGAACTCGGTGAAGCGGCGGTCCTTCGTAATAAACCTTCGATTCTCATGAAACCCAGAAACTTCAAGATCCGCTGAAAGACCATTAAATTTTCAAGCAAGATTCTACACCAAGAACTGTATTCAACAGACGCATAACAAGCCCACAATGTATGGCAAAATACCTGGAAAATGTGACCTTTATGCAGTGCACATTCCCACCCACCTTTCCGAAAACACTTTACGTTGACATGCAGACATTTAATTACTCTGGATGTGTGTGCATAAAAGCTATACACATTATTCAAATAGCGTCCGTATAACAATTAAGTAGGACTTCAAATTCCAAACTTACTCCCTCTAACAGGCCTACAATCGAGTCACAAGAAAGACTGGTACGAACCACAGCTCTTTAAAAGTCACAAAATTACCATCATATACCCCCTTATAACGCGAAAGAGGGGGCCGCGGTGGCGCAGTTGGTTGAGGCACTGTGCTACAAACCGGCAGGTCGCGGGTTCGATTCCCGATGGTGTCAGTGGAATTTTTCATTGGCATAATCCCGTCGGTCGCACTATGGCCCTGGGGTCGACTCAGCCTCTAACGGAAATGAGTACCAGGAATATTTCCTGGGGGGTAAACGCGGCCGGTGCGTAGGGCTGACAACCTTACCACCTTCATGTGCCGACTGTCTAGAAATCTGGGAGCCTCAACCTCCTGGAACCCTGTGGGCCTGTCCAGGCCTGTAATGGGACTGCTTTACCTTTTTACCTTTTTTTATAACGCGAAAGAAGTTCCATAAGAAGTGTTTTTTTCAAATCGATCACCAAGGCCAAAAATTCTATCAGCAAAGCAATTCTGAAGTGCATGTGGACCGTCACACCTGAAGCACCCCGTCACGTCAATTGCTGCCAGTGTCAGGGGCACCGTTATATCGATCTGTAGACCCTACAGTAGCACGCACGGCGAATGCGAAGGAGCTCCCGATACTTATCAGCGATACCTCCACGGTGATATTACAAATACCAGAAATTCTAACGGCTCTGTAACCTCCTAATGATCGTTTTCCATTCTAATGTAAACTGCGATATTCATGAGAGAGGCGAATTTTGGGCCCCAAATTTATGAGTTACCGACACCATGTAACTCACCTTAATCTGATACCGATTTTAGGAGCGTTTACACACTCACGTCCACAGTCCATGTCAACAAGGTGTACTGCAGACATGAGGATAAATACCTGGGTACCTTCAGCATAGTAGCACGTAATGCATCAATAAAAACAGACACATGAACGAAAAAACAAAAAATAACCACATACATTAAGAGGAACTGTATCTGTGTCTAAGCTACATTTCGCAAAAACCTATGGGCAAAATAGGTGCCAAACTGCAAATTTTTAACTCTAAATAAAAGTTAGGAACTCTACATAACAGTTTAGAATTAACTCTACATAAGAGATAGGTCATTTCGGAGAACAGAATTCACGGTACCTATTGGATACCAGGCTGAGCAGACACGAGTATGGAAAAACAGCTATCCCTGAATTTCGTGTACGTTTCTGTACGGGAAGAGTTAATAGACAAATCCGAAGTTATTCTCACCCAAAAGAACAGACTGCCATTGGTAGCAGAAGTCCTTGGCATAACCACGCCAAGACACCCAGCCAACACGCCAATTCCGTTAACATAATGCGTGGCGTGGAGGTTCAAGCTGCTGTGATACACAGCAGGGAGCGGCCCTTTTCTTGTGATATGTCTAATAAACTACCACACAAAAAAGGACGTTCTCCACTATGTACGCTTTGACGTAAATTCACATTATTCTCTTCTATCTCGACAGCTTATTAAACATATGACAGGAATATGGACACACTCAATCACGCGTGCTATGTGTTGTTTCCACGTCGGCACACTTAGACAAGTGTACAATTTGTGAAATGTGAGGTCTTCATGGTCGTATTTCTGACGACGGCTTCCACGATGTTACACCGTGCAGTCTTGTATCTGAGTACTGACATTTCAAAGAAACCTTGCTCCTCATTCTGTCCAGTTCCTTATCACCACCTTCAGACGTGGCTTTTAGGCACAGCAACTTTACGTTCTATACCTCTGGACCACCCTCTTAACCCTCCCTCGAAGGCTTTTTATTAATTACACGTTGTTTGCAGTTCAACATACGTAACGGTACGACGGTGGAACCATCACTGAGATGTGTCTCACAGCCAGTTTCACAACAAACTGTCCACACGGTATGTGTAGACATCGAGCAGCGAACTGTGTGTCACTACCTAAGGCCAAGTAAGGTAACTCCCACCACTTGTACCTCACGACAGAAAACGAATCAGTTTACAAAACGTTTTGTTCCGATCTCAATACGGCAGACGAAGTTCAGAATCCGAATCATTTTATGTAAAACATCTTTGCCGTCACTTTTAATAACATTATCTTTGGATAGACGTAAGGCTAGGCGATCCCCATGGCCGCGCGGTATAAGGTGTAGGTCTGCGGCCGCTTGCTGCCTGGCATTTTGGGTTCGAATCCCACCGTGGGCATGGATGTCTGTCTCTTGTTAGTGCTGTATGTTGTCAGGCAGAGGTCTCGGCGTCGGGATGATCACTCGTCCAGAGGAGTCCTACCGAGGGTGCCGTGTCTAAATTAGTGTGATCGCCAAGCCTCGTAAGGGAAGGTCATCGCCCAAATACGGACTGAAGCACCAAAGAAAAAAAAACAGATGTAAAGCTGTCCCACCGTGCCATTGATACGTACGGAGTATGGAGGTATAGTTCTACGCATTCTTAACCATACACACCAAGAGGACAACACGCTGGATGGGTCCAGAAACAATTTCTTTTGATAAGTATTTTACAATCACCATCATTATTCTTCGCGGCAAGTTTGTGTGCATAAAGCAAAAATGACAAATCAGTATGGGAACAATTAATTAGAGTACGATGGAAGGCACAGCTGTATATGGTTGAACTAAAGGAGGTTCTTCAAGACCAAACTGTGGGAGATACGTAGGAAATATTCTCACAAAAGAAACTGTGAGAATAAATCACATGACGTACGGTCGACAACGTGGAATATTATGTTCGACATATTAAATAAACATAAATACAAAAATGCCCCTCCAGAACAAACTGTGTCTAGGACTTCTCGACTATAGTAACAAGCTTTCTATGATTCTCCTCGGTTTTAAGATGAATGACAATGTATAATTAACAAGAGGCGCTGTTCGCATCCCCCCCCCCTCCACAGTTACAATACGCCTTCAGTCTACGTGACCAAGCCTTTATTCTCCCCCCGAAGGACACACTGCCCTTGGTAGCAGAAGTCCCTGGTATGACCACGCCAGGCACCCTGCCAGCACGCCTACTCCGTTAACATGAACACACTCCTCTCTATAGCCTTAATGTTTCCTTTTCACATTTCATCAGTACGTCTCGTGAGGGTTCATGCTGCTGTGATACACAGCAGGTAACGGCACTTTTCATATGATACGTCCAATAAACTACCACATGAAAATTGACGCTCTCCACTATGTACGCGTTCAAGTACATTCGCATTATTCTCTTGTCTCTCAATAACTTATTAAACACATAACAGGAATATGGACACACTCCACTACGCAGGCTACGTGTTGTTATCAAGTTGGCACACTTAGACAAGTGTACAATTTGTGAAATATGTGGTCTTCACGGTCGTCATTCGGACGACGTCTTCCACGATGTTATACCGTGCTTGTATCTGTGTACTGATATCTCAAAAAAACTTCGCTCCTCATTCTGCCCAGTTCCTTATCATCATTTTCAGACCTGGCGTTTAGACACAGCAACTTTACGTCCCATACCTCTGCACCATCCCCTTGGCCCTTCCTCTCAGAGCATCATTACTTATACGTTGCCTCAAGTTTAACAGACCTAACAGTACGATCTTGGAACCATCACTGAGATATGGCTCACGGCCAGGTTCGCAACCATCTGTCCACACGGTATGTGTAGACAGCGAGGAGTGAATTCTGTGTCACTCTCTAAGCACAACTGTAGGTACACAGAACATGTGAAATGAAACAGGATTCTACAGTTACATCCAACGCCATGACACCATGTCTCGTCATGTAAGCCTATGTCGTACAGGGACTTATTTGCTCTTTGTATGTTTCATTTCAGCAAAACCGCCCTTTTTATTTTATAGCCTAATTTTCGGGAAGAATAATGAACATCCTTTATGATGGCATACAAATTTTACCAATATTTAGGTTTAAAACCCACAATATCGGCAAAACTCATGTTTGTAAACAGAGTGGAACGAGGCCACGTAAGGCAGACGGTACAGGCCTGCCACTGGAACCTGACGTGTGGAAACATAACGCGCGTAAGAATCAAAGCTCGCGCCATACTGCTGGCCCGCATACTTAGGCAGTCCAGCCTCCATGTTTCACCAGTTTCATTGTACAGACCGAGTACCCATTACAGGGCGCCACGGGAACCTCCCCTACACCCACGTCATTTTTGGGTTTATTTATAGCTTATCTAATGAAGCTGTCACTCGCACAGACTCCTTTATTAACGTCAAATCTTACAGGAGGCACTTAACGATAAACTGTAAATGATATGACAGGAAGTTTCATTATTAATAGGAATATAAAGTACATGCGAGTTATTGGAATCTTAACTGAAGGCAGTGTATTTGTTTAACATGTGCCCTTCATAATTATCTGAGGTTCGTAACATGTCGGGCTGAATGGCTACATAAATATGTATCCGGACAGTTTCTGTGCGCCTGTCTATCAAACGTGCCCCACGTGATCACACAGCTGAACCGAAAGCCGCTGAAACTGTAAGTAATTTCATGCCTCACGATGATATCTGGCGAACGGACTTCGCGGCCAGCTTCAGCCACGCCACTGTACGTATTGATCCTACATCAAAAGACAACTCGTCCGTTCATACAAGCCGTGACCTTTCTCTCATATTGCCTAGTTACCCAGTTTTCAGATATAATTTCCTGTTACATCGCGTGCAAAAGAAACGTAGAAAATTATAATACGGCTATGGGCGACTTCAGTTCACATTTTACGAGCTAATACTAGAATTAGTATTTTCTGCTGGCTGAATGCTGTACATACACAATTTTCACAGTTTTCTAGTCATGAGTAGCAGTTCATGATTCGTGAGTTCCGGTTTCAAATCACGGCCCTGAAACACGCCATTCTAACTTTATATTGAACTTCATATTGTTAGCACCGTGCATTTTACAGTATACGAATAAAAGGTACCAAGTAATGCACCTTTTAATACGCTCCATATCCGTGCACTATAACACACAGAAAACAATAATCACCAACTAATGCATAAAAAGTATATTATCTTCACCATAAAAACTTCCTACATGTTTCGACCCCGCTGGGTCATCTTCAGGGAGAACAGTTTCGTTTCACTAGGCTTGCACTTATACAGTTGAGTGAGAATGTGCCATTGACTTCGCACCCCGTTGAGAGGGAGCGCGAACTGTCCGCGGTCAGGGTAACATGAACACACTCCTCTCTATAGCCTTAATGTTTCCATTTCACATTTCATCAGTGCGTCTCGTGAGGGTTCATTCTGCTGTGATACACAGCAGGGAGCGTCCTTTTTCATGTGATACGTCCAATAAACTACCACACAAAAATGGACGTTCTCCACTATGTACGCTTTGACGTAAATTCAGATTATTCTCTTCTCTCTCTACAGCTTATTAAACATACGACAGGAATATGGACACACTCCATCTCAGAGGCTATGTGCTGTTTTCACGTCGGTACACTTAGACAACTGCACAATTTGTGAAATTTTAGACCTTCCCAGTCGTGATCCTGACGTCTTCGACAATGTTATACCGTGCAGTCTTGTGTCTGTGTACTGACATTTCAAAGAAACCTTAGACCTCGTTCTGCCCAGTTCCTTATCACCATTTTCAGACAATGTGTTTAGACACAGCAACTTTACGTCCCATACCGCTGCACCATCCTCTTGGCCCTTCTTCTCAGTGCTATTAACTATATGTTTCTGCAGTCTAACAGACCTAACGGTACGATCTTGGAACTATCACTGAGGTTATATCGTGAGATGCACTTCCAATAACGGACATTTAATGAATTCCTCATGGCAGAGAAGGAATCTAACGAACATTTACAAACGGTTTAAAAAATGTATACCGTGTCAATGTTTTTAACAAAAGCATAAGTTAGTCGCTGGGCTTCACGAATTACAGGTTCTGTGAAAGGCCAAGCGTAGCTGATTGATGAGCGCCGCTCTGGCCCGGCCAGCACCTGCCACTACTCAGGTGCTGCTTCAACGTGCTGATGAAGTCATTCCAAAAGGACCGGCGTATTACAACCAGAAAGCCTGCAACTGTGCTCTCAGTATCTAAGGGAAATGTGAACAACATTACTGGTGCATTAGGACACTCACAAGTGTGCACTCGTTGGGTTCCACGTAGCCTGGCCGACTGTCATGAAACTGTGCGGAAAGACGCTTGTTCAGATTTCCTCCCCTGTTACGAGGCTGGTGGTGAAAGCTTTTCGTCACAGATCGTCACTGAGAATGAAACACGGAACCATCACTATCAACCGCAGACAAAAAGACAGTCAACAGAATGGCATTATCCAACACTTATCCTCAGAAGAATTTTAAGCTTACCCCTTCAGCAGTGAACGTCACATGGTCACTGTTTTTTGGGACGCAAGACGTTTTTGGTAAATATTATGCCACGTGGTCAAACCATTAAATCAGATCTATACAAACCCTTAAAACCTTGCAGAAGCGTTTCAGCAGAGTCTAACCTCACAACGATGTTGCTGAAATCCTCCTTCAACATGACAACGCACGACCATACACAACTTTGAAAACACAGAAAGCAATCACAAAAATTGGATGGGCTGTTCGTCCCCTCCCACATTAAAGCCCAAAACCTTCTCCCTCAGCTTTCCGCTTACTTGGAGTCCTCAAAGATCCCATCCGTTGGAAAACGTTTAGGAGTGACTACAAGGTTACTGACGACGCGAAGAAGTGGCTGCGAGTACAATATTCAAAGTGGTACAAGAAGGAGACAGACGCAATCGTTTCTCACTTGTGCAAAACTACTGACGTTGATGGAGACTGTGTAGAAAAACGATCTACGCAATACACCCATACGGTTATCTGATGAGTATGTCCAAAGAATTACATAATTACTAGCAATAAAAACTTTAGTTTCAGAACTTTTCGGGCAACATTCGTAATCGTGCCTCACAGTGATATCCGGCTAATGGATTACGCCGCGGGCTTCCGGCACGCCACTGTACGTACTGATGCCACACAAAAACTCACGATTCGTGAGTCCCGGATCCAAATCACGGCTCTCAAACACGCCATCCTAAGGGTTTCCGTGCCATACTTTGTCCTCACTGGCAAATGCTTGGATAGTACCTTAAAACAAGTCACGACTGAATGATCAATTGTAAATTACGGGAGAATTTTTTAAACAAACAGTGTGGAAAACAGGCCCTGACGAAAACGGTGCGAGGATACGACACAACTGGCTGATCAAGATCCTTCTCATATAAATATATGTGAATTCGGCGTTAACCAGATCAACAGATACGTATGCAGGATTATACTTGCTGACCCTATTAAATACCGAAGACATATGTATTAATATCGTGTGACAGAAACCAAATAATATTCACCGAGCACAAAAAAACGGGCTCTTCTTACCGATACCAATACCGAAAACACTCTACTATCATATTACTAGCCACACAAAAATAATTTATGACGTCATTAGACAGTCTAGCCTTCCAGCAATACTAGAGCCCCAGGGTCGACTCAGCCTCTAACAGAAATGAGTACCAGGAATATCTCCTGGGGGCAAAGGCAGCACCTTCATGTGCCGATTGTCTGAAAATCTGGGAGCCTCAGCCTCCTGGAACCCTAGGGGCCTGTTCAAGCCTGTAAATTGATAGGTTTACCTAGACCCTCTATGCCGAATAAACAAAATAACTGAGAATAAGTAAACTACAAGACTAGACTGAACAGATGAATTTTTCTCTCTTCTAATTTGGCGAATATTAACACATTTTGCTCGACAGACAACTCACGCGTTTAGTCGCTCTGTGGACCAAATCAAGAAGGCGGTCCATTTAACCTTTTAAAGCCTAGCGGTAACTTTACATACGACCAGGTTTAACACTACAAAATTCTACGTGGTGCCCACATTGCGTTTATGTGTTTTGTACGGATCTCAGAACAAACAGTAACAGTAACAGTAACATTGGTTTTTATAACTGAGATGCAGAGTGTTTACAGCGCGGTACGCGCTGAGTCCTTATATAAAACAAATATGTTTCGTCTTCAAAGGGTTAATTTCACGTACTGCAAAGCGACTCATGCGTTCCACACTTCAGCTTAGAAAAAAGATCGCCCTTCTATTTACTCACCGGAATGGTTTCAGGTATAATTTGTGACTTTCACATTTAGTGAAACATCCGTTAAAATGTTCCGATTGTACTGCTTTTTTACTTTTTTACAACATAAAAACATAATGAGGTAAGAAATGTAACTAACCTACATATTTTTTAATTCTTATTTATATAATAAGAAACGTGTCACATCGCACGGAATGTGCAACATTAAAAAAGTAGCCATCATACACTTATGTATCTACTTTAGATCCATCGTGATAACAAATTACTGGTGCTACGCGTTTAAAACTGGCAAGAAGATAAACCACAAACGTGCCTAATGATCTGGTATGGAGCTTTTTCGTGTTAATAATCACAAACTTTACGACGGTGCAAAACCAGAACAATATATCAGTTATACTCTCGTGTCATTCCACCCTAAATAACCTCTCCAATTTATAAAACTCAAATCATGGATATAATCTGACCATGCAAGGGGCGCATATGCCATAGAAGGCTGTGATTTCAGCCAGAATACTATTTTCTTTAGTTTGACTTTTTTTTACATCAAACAATACAATTCAGAACAAATTCACAAGAAGTTTAATAAGTCCTTTGAAACTGTAAAACGTTGACACATATGGAAAAGACACCAACCAAAATTTCAATTACTGAAGAAATTAAGAGCAGATTAAATTCGGGGAACGCTTGATACCATTCGGTTCAGGATTTTTGTTGTCCCGTCTTTCTGCAAACGTAAATATTAAAATACAAGACGCTATAATTTTGCCTCTTATTTTGCATTGCTGTAATATGTGGTCCGCCCTGCTGAGTGGACAGGCTGACAGCGTTCGAAAATAGGGTGCTGGGGGCACCAGGGGAAGGAAGAAACAGTGTTCATACTTCAGCCGCTTTAGTCTGCCCGTAAGCACTCCACATCCAATATAACACAATGCCAGTCAGATTACTGATACAGTCTGTAACTTCTGAAAATCTTCCCTTCAGCTCGTACTTCGACATAGATTATGCAATTCTAAAACTCACAAAAAGACGTTCAGTTTTAAGTGGAATTCGCATGGAAATAGCAGGTCTCCAGCAATCGTGAAATTAAATTCGTATACACCCTAATCGTCATAACATGGAAATCCTCTAATTTATTTACCACTCTGAGATCAGTGCTCCTAGTTAAGCAGCACTGGCTGGATGGATGGACATAGAAGTTGTCCTAGCCTGTATTACGTTGCCAACACTTCCATTAGGACAGCAGCAATCCGAAACAGCCTGCCTTCCAAAACCAAGTCATCAGCGTTATCATACGTTCTTTCTTCGTTACAGACGATCACCCATCCGGACAAGTGATTTGTCAGAGTGTATTACGTAAGGGGCGAGGTGCCTGACCAAATGTTTGAAGTCTGCAGGGATTATTAAAAATAATGCCACCATGCACTGAATCTGACAGATTTCTCTCGCACTCGTGATTTCTGGTTTAGTATTGCCAACCAGTTTGCCATGGGCGTCTTGCCAGTACACGAGGCAGACACTTCTTTAATTTAAACTTCACAGTCACGAGAATCAGCCTCCCAACTACACACACCAAATACAAACCGTTCAATTGATGTACAAGTATTACCACAAAGCATATCTTTATTACCACAACCTGGACCCTCTCGATTGTGCAAATTTTCTAAATTATTAAGACGAGCGACATCACTCACTGGATGGAGTACTGGAGGTTCTCACATCGGTGAATACGAAAACTACTGTGTTCTAGAACGTTACATCACGCAATATGGTAGACTGGACCCTACGTTTCAAAATAACTTGCCCCCTCCATCTTCAGGGTTGAGTAAGACGGACGGGAAAAGCAGACGCAGGATGGGGAGAACAAGGGCTAAGACGAGCCAACAGAAGCAGTGATAAACAGGCTGCAGGTTCCTCCCAAGGATCGGTAGTTATCTACCTGATAAACAGGCCTTCTCCTAAATTACAAGCTTGCATATTAGGCCTAAGGACTAGCAGTGACCGCACTTACTTCTACTCACAAACGTGTAACAATAAACGGTGTCTCGGCTTCGTCTTTTTCGCCAGTTCTTAGTTACACAGCCAGTTGGTCGACTTCATTGCATATCAGGTGTTTTTAACCCTTTAAAGCTACGTATGCCTTTTATCGCATTCCATTATCGTGTGACAGCACAGGTTGTCTTGGCTTCGTCTTATTCGCCACTTCCTGTCAGTTACACGGCCAGATGGCGTACCAGGTGTTTAAAGCTATGTAAGCCTTTCATCATATTCCATTACTGATCTAATGTGTAAAACTCTGAGCTAACAGAGTGTCAAACACGACTTCGCACGAATACATTGAAGATTAAAAACCAAAATAAGTTCTAAGAAACTGCAATGGTAAAAATGTGATATTAAAATTAAAGTCTACTGGTTTGCCTCAGCCAGCAATGCTTTGCTGTGGAAGCGTGTTAAGTGACCACTTCAATTTGACGTTGAGTACCGATTGTGGTAGAATTACCAGAAGTCTGACAATTCTGCAGCCGAATCACAGTATGACAATGGCTATCGGCAGTAGTCACCTTCAATTCAAACATAACTTGGTTGTGCCGATAATTGACACCTTCAATTAAACTATCAGGCCAACCGCCATGGGTTTCACAGCAGGTCTGCACGGTTCATACCTGCGGTACCGTTCCTTTATAACGAAAACATATGGAAATGTTCGGCTCGGTTGTTTACTGCCTTCGAAGAAAAAATCATAGCACTGTATTCGTTTCCGCGAACTGACTTCCATGCTGACGCACCTATAATAGCGGCCTCTCGTTTCATTAAAACATGCAACAGCTTTACTAAGTAACTCCACAAAGTGCAGTCCTTGCTCAGAAGGTATCGCCCATTCAGTTGGTCAAGACATGCCCCACCCTTTACATAAACCGAAGGTTCATTATTCACAGTCCGTCACTGGACCCTATCCTAACCACATGAATCCCTTGCCCACCCTCAGAACTACTCTGTAAAATCCACTTCAATATTACCGTCCGCGTCTTCCCCAAGTGACCTCTTCCCTTGAATATTCCGCTTACAATTTTGCATGCATTTCTCTCCGTCCCATGACCGGCACACTGACTGACCACTTCATCTTCCTTGGGTGTATCAGTTTAATAATATCTGGCAAAAATAAATGTGTTGTTACATAAGCCACGAAAACATACAAAGAGCGCGAACGCATAACTCCACTCTATCTTAACCTCGGCACCAGACGGACGCTACTAGTCAGTTAGTTTACCCCGCGGTACAGACTTAACAGCAGACTGAATGGACATCAAAGCCGTCTGGACGTTTTAGAAGAGAGATCTCTTGCCCCTGCACGGATCCAAACTCTGGATTGTCCAGCACGAAGCCTAGTCACTATACTGACTTAGCTATCCCTCCTCCGATTCTTCTACCCTAAAATATCGAGGTAAGAAGTTCCTTCGAAACAGTGGTACCTCTCTACCGAACTACACGGATCAATATGTCTAACCTCGACAGGGACACGCGGTGGCGCAGTTGCTTGAGGCACTGCACTGCAAACAGGTTCGATTCCCGATGGTGTCACTGGAATTTTTCGTTGACATAATCCTTTCGGTCACACTGTGGTCCTGGAGTCGACTCAGCCTCTAACAGAAATTAGTACCAGGAATATTTTCTGGGGGGGGGGGGGGGCGGTTAAAGGCGGCCGTTGCGTAGGGCTGACAACCTTACCCTACTTCATGTGCCGATTGTCTAAAAATCTGGAAGCCTCAACCTGCTGGAACCCTAGGGGCCTGTCCAGGCCTGTATAGGAATTGATTTACCATTTTTAATCGTGATGAAGAAAACTATTCATCTTCATCACCATTTTATTTCTTTTTTATGGGTTGTTTTACGACACTCTCATGAACTCAGACTGCATAGTGTCGAGTTGCAGGACGAGACATGAAATGACCATTTAGAAAGGATTTAGAAACAAGCAGTCGTGGCCTGATCGAATAGTAATCCCGGCACTTTCTGGCAGCAACTTACGAAAACTACAGGAAACAGACATGATAAAGAATACCCCGGCCTAGATTAGAAACACGCATGTCCCGAATACGAGCATAAATTTCCTTATTAACATGAATTAATTAACAAGATCGACAGTCACACAGCGTACGTATGCACGAGTATACTGCGGTACTGTTTCACAGGCGTGGGTCTCAAGTGCAAACGAATATAAAGTGTTGGTAACAATCACATGACATAATGGACTTTCAATAACGTAGACAACGCATTTAACATCACAGCCACTCAAACCACTCAGACTCTCGTCTCGAATTCGTCTCAGTGAATTTACGTACTGTCTGTGTTTCCAGCACAAGAAGACATACCGAATTTAAAACACGAAGAAACAATAAGCCACGCCTGCCACATTTCCATTTATCATACGCGTTCGTATGTCTGACACGTCAATTAACTTTGGAGTCATCACTCAAACCAAAACCAGTTTTCCAGTCTTCTTGGATGTTACGCCATGCTGACTGGTAAATAGTCAACGACGTTTCGAAAGTACTTAACACCTTCACCTTCAGAATCAAGCAGTCCCAGAGGGTTATCTACCAGTCGACAGGGCGTAACCTCCCAGAACATTTGAACCTTAATCAACACGACTGTGAGAATCCCATCTCGCAATGTGAATTATTGGGCGGCCGAAAGCATGCACACACGCGCGCACACACACAACCTTCATCTGGACTACTTTAATTCGCGAGAACTACAGATAACCATTCAGAATACACAAAAAATTCCTCGCCTGTTAACGTATGAGCATTCAATTCCTTTCCCCTACTATATTTCAAATTCAAAGTCACTACTACGAGTATGCCTCTACATGTGCCTCTTTGTAGCATGATATCTACTCTGTATCTACCGCATTTACCCTCGCATACAACTGTTTCCGTTTCCATGCCAGAAACATTTCCATGTTATATCCGCTGGTTCCTCCCGTTCACCGCTTTTTATGATGCTACAAAATTCACCGAACTACAAATAAGACATCGGGTCACAAAGCACGGTGTGCCTGGAATAAATAAACTTCAGACCAGTTGAAATATCTGTAGAAGTAGAAAGTCTTTGATCCGTATTTAGACTTGAACCAGTTTTAGCACCCGCTATTACAGAATACGAGCATGAAAGTTCTGAACCCAAAATTAGGTTCACGGTTGATAACAGACTGGATTACGCGCCCTACCGACTAAATATCCTGCAGTTCATACCCACGCGCCATGAGGATTACCTTACAATGAGTACATCAATTACATACACACTCTATCCGCTGCCACAGCAATTAAAGGTTAAGGTAAAATTCCATGTTGCCAAATATGGAACCCAGGCTCCACACAAATAACGTTACTGATCCCACAAAGCCTATTTTCTTGCGTTTCTCTCACCTTGGATTGTTAAACTGAAAAAGCAGTTGGCAGAAGATAAGCTCCCTGTACATTGTTGTTTAAGCATGTTCATTATTGTTTTCATTCTGCCATACTTTGCAGAATGTGCCTCTCGCCTGTTACAGCTGTAAGAATATGACGTATCGAGCAATGTTCTGGGGCAACCTAAGGTTGGGACTGAAACTGTCAACATCTTAAAACTGGTTACATCTGACATTCTGCATAATTCGTGGAAAAAACGTGAGGATCGGTGACAAATCGCTGACCCAGTCCATTCTGAGTACTGACTGTATGAATTCGTACCTCAGCCGTATCTATCTCGGTTCTGTGTCTGCTAACATACCTCTATTTTAATTTCACACGGTAACCAGATTTAAAAGCACGCGACTGTGGGAAAGATGTTACCTGAATCTGGCAAGTGTTTCGGGGAAACAATGCCTCCGCACAATTTTATAAATGGCAATTGTTCGGACTGCATTCCATTACGAACATAACAAATTTAGAGGTGAAGGTGAACCTCATTCTAAATATGGCTTACTTGTCAATGTAAACTAACTGCTTCTTACATAATAACAAGGAAATGAAACCTGCATCAGCGTTTCTCATGATTTTCTACGGGAAGAGGCAATAAAATGAACCTATGAAGTGACTAAATAATCACGACACACCAAATAACATGTTACTGTAAAGCTGTGTGTATGTATGAGCATGTATGCATAAATCTACTCATGGTATTTTTCGTTAATTAGAAGAAAAATCAACCTAACAACTGGTCAACAAAATTCTGCTCAACCTCCTCCTCTTCTCCTTCAGCTTCCTCCTCCTCCTCCTCCTCCTCCTCCTCCTTTGGTTCTACAACCCGATTCCGGCCATTGCCTCGCCATCGATGCTTTCATGCAACATTCGGGGTTCGTCAAGAGCTACTTTTATTTTACAGGGTGGGGTTGCAGCCCCACGCCGAACCCCCTGCCCGGACGGCCAGGGACTCTTCTGTCACGGATGCCATACCTTAGACGAGAAAGCCCAGTTTTAATGCGCCAGGTACTCGCCCTTATCTCTCCCCATGAGGGGTAGATTTGCACGTCGCACAGCGGCAGAAGGTCTAACAGTACAGTCCCCTCCGCTAACAAAATATTTGTAAGTTCTTCCGTCAGATTCAACAGCTTTTCATTGGAACAGTATGAGTTATCAACAAAGGTCCGAAACGTCATTCGTACGCCAATGTACCCAAAATGCGGAACATTATATAGGCCTACTACATGTCTCAGTCAATCCCCACAACCAACGGTGAAAGTGAAAGTACAATACAGTTTCAGCATAAAGTGAAAAAAAACAACATGGTGCAGAAACATAACGTTCCATAAATTAAGAATGTCACAATGAAGGTGCATCGTTATACAAGACACACACAGAAATAACATTAAGGTAATCTGCAAGGAAGGCGATCTCAGCCAATAAAGACACATGACATCTACATGTATAAATATAAAATTTCAGTTTAAAATTTTTATACCTTCAGATTGGCCTGATAATGACGAGCCAACGTCGAAACATGTTGCTAAACTGACTGACACGTAATTTTATCAACAGCAAAGTTGCGCTGACTGTGTTAAAAGTACCGTTTATTTATTATAGAAGTACATTCATTTGCAACGGCAGCAGGATTCTACAGAGGACTATTACTATTGGCAGTAGTTGTTTTAAATCCACACAACTGACAAGTCAACAGTGAACATAAACTTCGACCAGCATCTCAGCAGTGACTACAGCCCAATCGGCAATTGGAAACCCCTGTCTAACATCTTACGACGAACCAAAGAATATACTACGGAACTATGCGAGCAGGCAAGCCGCTAATCCTGGCATTTGTCAGCTATTTAAAAGCCAAGGTTTGTTGTAAATACAAAGATGTTAAAAATACTTGTGTTCTGATTCGCGAGTTAACAACAGATACTGATCCTTCCTAATTTCACTAAGTGCGCAGGATACGGAAGTCGAAGAAAGATTGACTCAGACCATTACCAAATGAACAGCAGATTAAGAAAAGGGGAGGACGTGGAATAGTTTACTGCTTCCACATAAAAGGGGCATAACCAACTAATTTGCAGGAGTGGTTTTCCAGATTTACGACAACAAGTGAATAGAATGCAGCGATAATACAAAGCAAGCACATGTGAATTTCTATTCATTTGGCCAACATCTACCACGTGACTATACTTCAGTTACGTGTGCTACCGTCCACCACAGTGGTAGGTTTTGCCCCGGTTAGCTCAGTGAACACAATATCTGTTTTCTGGCTAATTTAGGCGAGAGGTCCCTGCAGCGTCCGCTATACAACTAAGGCGATAATTTACATTTAACACTTGACGGATCCTCAATGATTTATTGGAACGGTTTCACACTTGTGGTTGTACATTAACAAGGTTAGCAGCACCTCTAATGACCACGACACTTGGAATAACAGGGCTAGTTCACTCTCAATTTAGAATTTTTGGCACATACTGTCCGAAACTTGTAGCGCACCAAACTTACTAACTGTACTCCCCAACAGCCGAAAGCGGAGTGGTCCTCAATACTTAGTCGTAACTTGTAAAGTCAAGTTCCCCTTTCCTGTACCAAAATGATCCTATTGGCCGCAACTTAAATTTCGAAGAACCCCATAGGCCGAACTCAACTTTTTGAACAACTAAACTTGATTGTAGTCTCGTACTCCTGACCTCTTCTACCTACTCACAGCAGGTGTCGAGGTTGTTTATTTGCATTTGATCACACTCAGACACACACAACAGTCGGTAGGACTCCTCCGGACGAGGGATCGGCCAGCCGCAAAGACCTCTACCTGACAACACAAACGCCCACAAGAGACAAACATCCATGCCCCTGGTGGGATTCGAACCCACGATCCCAGCAAGCGCTCGGCCTCAGACCTACGCCTTAGACCGCGTGGCCACTGGGATCGGCTAAACTTGACTGGTTGCGCTAAATTAAGCCAGCAGACCCCAAACATACGATTACCGAACCTTTTGGGGTGTCGTCCACTGACACTTCGCACTCAAGGAATTATGTTCTCAAAAAGTGTCGAGTCTCGGGTTTCACTAAGGAACACCGAGCTGCAAAACTCCATTCAGCGTGACAGCTGATGGATGTTCTGCTCAGCCTTAGCCGTTTGAATGCGTCAGCCGCACTCACTCCCTCTCGCTGTCTTCCCTATCCCTATTCACCGCAACGAGTCCTTCTAATTAACTAATAGAAAAGAATTTATCTTAATAAGGCCTGTTCAGGGATTGAACCTGAATCGCCGGTCCTGTCCGGGGTTTGAACCTGAATGGCCGATAACACGTGGTACAGCTTTTCTTGAGCCAATTTTAGTTGAATTACCCTGATATTATAGAGCCCGAACACTCGGCATCAACAACACATAAGACATGAAACATTTCAATCTAATTCATATCTTCGTATTTTGCAAAGATACATTTGAACATAACTTTCTCAAGGATGGCTCTTCCCACTGAGATACTCCAATCAAAGTCGTGTGCGACTTCAAGTAGACCCATGCGCCATACATGCACCTGACCTAACCTTTTAAAGCCTAGCGGTAACTTTACATACCGCCAGGTTTAACATTAAAAAATTCTACGTGGTGCCCACATTGCGTTTATGTGTTTTGTACGGATCTCAGAACAAACAGCAACTTTTGCCTTATAAAACATTAAGAGACTGGTTTTTATAACCGCAGTGGAGAGTGTTTACAGCGCGGTACGTACTGAGTCCTTATATAAAACAGATACGCTTCGTCTTTAAAGGGTTAATCGTCCACAAGCGAAGAGTGCGAGGAAACAGAAGCAGCTTAGTACAGCGACAAACGTCACAACTGGGCGAAAAAGGATCGACTCTAACACGGATCCACATAATAAAATAAAACGTTAATAAACAACGAAAAGTTATAATTAAAAATACCTGTGCAGACGCATACACATTATACTTAGGTTACCTATGTTTACATCATTCATACACATACCCTTGCTAATCTTTTTCTTGCCAACACACACCACACTAACTCAGGGACCTACGCAGTGTTCCAACAGGCCAAGAGCGGTCTTTCTTTCTCCAGCGGTAAAGTGGTCAAGGAGTAAATATAAACACTCACCTCCATCCCACGAACTTCAATTCCCCACATGCCTTTGCTTAGTTAAGTACAGGAACAACTTTACGTTTACATCTGTAACCTAAGACGGGTTTACATTCGTCATCCTGAATTATCATCTCAGGTGAATCATCCGAAGTGAATTCAATGGATGAATAAATTCCGTTGACACTGATCATCAATACTGAACACGTCAGTTCATTTTCAAAATGGCGGCAACTGAACTCGTGCGTTTGGGTATCGGCATTGTGATTGTTCAATAAACGAATGTAGAAAAATTACTGAAAAAAAAAAGCCTTTGTTGACACTGAGGTTCATGGAATACAAACGCCACGCAGGAGTGAATGTGCTTGTTTGAACCAAAACAATTCCAGCACACAAATGCCACGTAGGCCTGAACCACTTCTTCTTATGTTGTTACCTTTGCTAGCTCCGCAGCATACCTAGTACGAAATGTTTTGATTTTGAATTTCACATCCTCTATGGTGAGTTCCGGAAAATTCACTCCTGCACAATTTCATGAAGTGCGTTTTCATAAGTTGTTTTGTTTCTACTGTATTCAGATTTTCTGTTCCACGAGCACTCACACTCTTTCATAAAATCTAGCACACATGGTGTGTGGCCGTCCTTCCATTTAAAACCCAAAGTAGAATATTTTCAAACACAACAGAAAAATAAACCAGACGGCGAACAGGAGAAGCTCCCGTTGTTCACTGCGAAGGAACATGCAGACAAGTTTGCTTCCAACGTGCACTTTCGATGACTCACCCAAAGCGAACCAAAGGTATCCGCGGCCAACTTCTTTCATCCTTCATCTTGGATGATCACACTTCATGGACTGTTTACACTGTTCACGTTTAGAGATTCATCCAAAGTGTTGGTCCAAAGTGTCCGTAAACCCACTGTAACTCGTTCGCAAGTACAGGAGCGCCTGGAGACCTTGCGTCGCCTCTTTACTAAGTGTGGCAGCTGTATCATTCGCTTCCCTTCGAAGGCTCACTGCTATTGTAAAAGAAGTTTTTCTGTGCTCTTACAAGAACTCAATTACTCGCTTGTACTTCGTCTGCTTCTTTCGTTGGATTATTTAATGTCTATTTTGCGTGCGACCTCGTGCAACGGTAGCCTACTGAAATACGTACTGGGACGATTTCTATACATCTTATCTACGACTTCTCACTGTTCCCAAAGAATCATCCACTAGTACAGGTGTCTTCTCGCCCCATTTTCGCATACATTTAGAAAAACTGTACCCGCAGATAACTCACTAATTCTGATTGTGTAATTTCGGCTTCCTGCAGCTCGACTTTTGCCATTAAATACCTTTCTAATATCTAATAATACGTACATTAACACATCATGGCGCAGCAATGGTCATTTTTCGCCCGCATCCGTTCGAATCCATTGCAATGATCATCACGCAACTCTAAATACTGCGTACAGTTTCACTCAGTTATGGATGACTGTACGCAGCAAAAATGTGTATCTTCGTGTACTCCCCCCCCCCCCCAAATACCGAGGGTCCTCACATCCTCATTTCAGAAACTCTGTAAGATATTTTGACCAGGTTTCTCTCATTTTAGACCACCGTCCGACGTTTCAAAGAAACCCGCTCCTTCCAACATCAGGACACACCTACCGTCATGATGGAGGCGTACGTTCCTCGGAAGTCCTTGCGGCTAACTTTGAATTTTCCAAGAAATCCTGCACAGTAAAAGTACACTTTTGGGGTGTAACAAAGAACAACATTTTAAAACATTAACCGTTATTTAGAAAAAAAATATTTACGCACAGTTACGAAGAACGAAGTGCTGTTATTGGTGATTTGCACTAAAAATAAACCCAGCGCTGATTATGAAAAAGGACGGAGACAAATAAAAGATGTAATTAGAGATTATGAAAATTATCACTGTTCTTCATCACCACGAACGTTGAGGTCTACGCTCTTCTGGGATATTACGCGGCCCAATGTCCCAGAAGAGCGCGGATCTCATCAACATCGCGGCACAAGCCTGAAATCAAGATCACAAACGTTGCAGGTTTAGTACTGTAAGGCCTGTCCTATATAACTCATTCGCTTTCAGACGATCCTGTTCTTTCCATCTTCTTCTTGGGCAGCCTATATCCCTTTTCCCACGCGGAAGATACTATAGTGCTAGTTTTGGTAAGCGGTTCTTTTCCAATCTGTTTATGTGCTGAAGCCAATTTTGTTGGTAGTTTCTGATCTCATCTAATAATATATTGTCCTGGTTAAGTTTGTTTTATAATTGTTACAATTAACTTCAAATACCACTGTTCTTGAAAGATGCTTACACATTACCTTATAATACGACACGATCGATACCTGCCACATAACTCCTGATCACAATTCACAACTACCCCACTATATCCGTATTTCATTCTGCATAGGTAATTCTAGTAATAGCATCCTAATGCAGTCAAACAGAAAACATACACGGAACCATACAAGGAAATTTGCAGCTCGGAAAATGAAATCCTCCATAACTCGAAAATTATACAGAAACAGCGAAACGTGTGTACTTTCATCCTGCCACTGCGGGATTCGCTTTTGTCTACATGTATTTAACGTGGACAGCCGGCTCGCCTTCCTGTCATACAGGTTTTACTCGTCAACGAACATAGGAAGAACACTCGCGGGATATCAAATATGTAATCCGCGCTACGCCACGCCCACCGTTTGGTATTCCGAAGGTCTTATGTTTGATTCAAAGATTCTCTATTCCTGCTGAAATTTCTAGTGGTTTCTGTAAATATCTGCACTAACACACTGAGATAAATAACAACAAATTTCTAGTGGTTTCTGTATATATCTGCACTAACACACTGAGATAAATAACAACAAATTTCTAGTGGTGTCTGTATATATCTGCACTAACACACTGAGATAAACAACAACAAATTTCTAGTGGTTTCTGTATATATCTGCACTAACACACTGAAATAAATAACAACAAATTTCTAGAGGTGTCTGTATATATCCGCACTAACACACTGAGATAAATAACAACAAATTTCTTCCACCTCCCTGATCTCCTCTTTCACATTTCACAATTACATTCACAAGTGTACCGCAACCGTAAGCACGAGCATATGATAAAAATTTTGTCGGCTCGTTCAACCTATTACCGTATCCCATTCAGCCAACTACCCACACGCACGGCGGTAAGAGACAAACGATGGTTGTCAAATGAAATTAGAAATGTCGTACACTCGTATGCTGCTGTACGAACGTACGTTAGTATCACACCACGATCATTCGACAGACACTACGTCTCAATAGTCGTAAATACACGATGTGCATGACTAGACGATTCTTTCTACCTCCAAATCACTAATCATCGAATTACAACATTAAGTTGTGACTGAAGGTTTGTGCATCCTTCTGCTGTTTATGTATCACAACGCGACGTCATTGATAATGAAACAATATGTTCGCAAAACTATTTCACTCCAACGTGATTTAAAATGCTGAGCTATATTCTCATTTCTTTTTTTGCAGGTATTAGGCACATATAAAATTTCAGATAGCACACATTTCTATTTCTGACATAAATCATTTTGCACAACCAAAGCATAAAAAACGAACGTCCCAGTCCACTGAGCACCACCCCCGCTCCGTATTCGGGAGGTTATGGGTTCGAATCACGACTCGGAGACCGGACATCCTTAGGGTGTCCATACACGAGCATACTTACTTCAAGGTAAGTCTGCGGTAAGTCTGCTAAAACGTGAGTCTGGAGGCAAGTCTGAAGTCTGTTAACCCTCACACACTAAGACACTTTTTCACATATCTGCACATTCTTGGTTGTGCAATCACAACACTTTTAGAAGAATATAGTACTGTTTCACATCTTTCATACAAGAATATTGCAATTTATATACCACCTCCTATTTTACAATTGCATTTCTGTCAATACTTGAATCGACTTAACGTTTTTCTAAAAGTCTGTTACAGGCAATATCTGCAATTGCCTATGTAACCAATTTTCACTTTTAACCCTCCACAAACACAGAAAAGATCTGTAAAATTCAATAAATTGCCCAATGAATTCAGGACTGAGGCGTCCCAATTCTGCCATCGAATAGGAACACAATAAACAGAGACTAAATACACGCTGATTTAAGGTCAAATACCAATAGTAAGTACTACTCACGTCCACAGTACTTTCCACACACGTTAAAATTTGTACCCATACACGAGTGGACTTCTCTCACGGCAAATCTGCACAACCCCCAGACTGGAGGTAAGTTTTTAGATGTACGGTGCAGGTCCTAAGTGTTACAAGTCTGTAGTCGAACCTGCCGAGAATCAGTCGCTGCTTTTTTTTTTTCCTTCTGCAAACAACCGATATATGTAGACGAATTTCAAAATGTGCGGACAAGTGCTAACTAGCGAGTACTGAGTGGCTGTCTGTACCTGATCACTACTTACTACTGGTACTTAATATCAATCATAACGTGTTTAAGTAAGAGTTCGTGTACCTGTTCACTGACAGGCTGAGAAGACCTCTGCCATAAATATTTTTGAGCAATTTAGTGAACTTTACACATCGCTACCATGACTACAGGCAATTAAAAGTAAAGACAACTTTCATAAGCAGTTAAAAAATTGTACCTATGACAAGACAGTGGAAACATAAAAAAGTTTATACTAGTGCTCACAGAAATAGCAACTTCGCAGCTCAGATAAAGTCCTAATTCCAGTGACAGCAATATATCCAACTTTGTTGTTGAATGAATACCATTAAACACACTTCGGGTTCATTTCTTCATTCAGAAACTGATACAAACATTTCCGCAAACCTTGCTTTGCGGTATTCATTTGGCATAGTTTGCACACGTGGGGTATAAATTTTCAAGGTGCGTGCTGTGAAATAGCTACAGGAAACTTCAAATCCTCACAATCCCTTTAATTAGCCAGAAATCTTAGGGCTGCAGTTAACTGTCCGTGGGGTGTGACCGATGTTCTCATTCCAGTGTGTTTCTGAATTAGTGGTGTAACTAATTCCAAAAACTCGAAATAAGTATCCTCACGTATTTTTGGTAGTCCTACAAGTCCGTGGGTTCCAGCTTTAATTCACTGATGAAATTCACATGCGAATTATTTCGTGTAACCAATTTTTTAACCGCATGTATCGCCCTTGTCTTTTCTTTGTTACCAATGCAACTGTTAGGCCAGTTACGGCAACGTCTTCTTGCATGGTGAATGCACTGTCATTCCTTCGTCTCTGTTTCCAATATACTGAAGTACGTACAGATAGGTAAAAAAAAAATCCCCTCATGTATGGGTACCTTAACAGACTTCAGGCTTTCATCCAGAATTAAGTTGTCCCGATACGGGCACTTTAATACACGAGGAAGCTCCTCACCTGTAGTCTTTAGTCGGCAGCAAAAAAAAAATCGAAGGCAGCAGATTTGTCACAAGTTCGAATACAGACTTGTAAAGTCTTAAGACTAGCACCATACACATAGAGACTTACCTGCAGACTTGCCTTGAAATAAGCTTCCTCATCTATGGGCACCCTGAGATTTTGCGTGGTTTTCTACAGTTCCTCCGAACACAAGTGACGATACAGTCTCAAATTAGATAACGGCCGCTACCAGTTCAAAGCATTAATCAAACATTCTAACATGCGACGATAAATAGCGCAAGCTACTAGCGGCGTCATTTAATAAATAATAAATACACAAACAAATGAACAAGCATAAAATAAAAACTTTAAGAGATGTGGATCTCCCCCATTCCCGCCAACACTTTGTCCAGTAAAACAGAATCCATGTTAACCATTAAGGCTGGCTAGCCTTCCCCACACAGAAAAATACCTCCGATGCTAGACAGTGACACTTGAAATTTCTCCACTGAAATGCTTCCCGAGTTTTCAGATATGGCAAGACCCTCACTAGCATCATTTCTGATACATGTATTTCACTAAAATTTATTACTAAATAAAATTACGAGAATTAATTCACAACAATGATCCGCATTTTCCCCTTCACACGTAACGGATGATTTGAATGATCATACGTTTCGGTTAAACATACAGATATGTGTAATATAACTTGTACCTACAATTCAATGACACAAGGGGTGTGAAACATCCGACATCATTAACAAATATCTTGAAAATGTAAGATGATTATGTTACATAACCATAAAACAGCAATCAAAACGATTCCACAAACTACGCCTGCAGATATATGATGTAACACTACACACAAAAAGCCAGAACGGCACACTGTCACATTCGCGAAGCATCGATACACCTGTGGATATATACTTATGTGCAATCATAAATGCATGTATCTTAACTCAACAGAGCGTCGGTCGTTCCAAACGATCACATGCCACGTACACTGTGCGCCACTAGATAACAATGTTTCAAATTTACTTTCACAGTAAAGGGGATACTGCAAAATCATAATCTCATAACATACAGAATGCATGATACATAACGTTAGATTAATTGAAAGAACGTACTTACCACGAATCACTAAACTCCATTCCGGAGCACAACTTTCTTGCCATCATGCACTGCGTTACTTCCCACAATGCACTATTCAGGAGTGCCAACCGTGCAGAATTTTAACTCACTATTCAGTCGATATAAATAAGGTCACACATTCTTCCTGGTAAATACTTCTGTCGCATTTTCCAATTTAAAGAAAAGTTTCAATGCCTAGGCGGTTCAACGAATTTTACAAAAAGAAAAAATAATACACACCCTTAAGTTGTCATACCTGTATACTGGTAGACATGTTATATTTTTTTTTATTTTCACCAACACGGTAGCAGCCCGGCAACACAGACTGCAGTGCAAAATATATGTATACTTTCGCAGCGACTGTACTATCAAAATAACGAAAAATCCATGTACACTGGACTAACAGCAATGCTTTGTGCCATTCACCCTGCCCTGCAGGGATTTCCTGGCGGGCAAATTCAAACACACTTGACCTGGTCTTTTCATTTTATTGTACTGAACTCCCACTCATTACGCGGCCAACCTAGTACAAAATCAATATATGAAACTGATCATAACTTCGAACGATATACCTCTTATAATTATTGCAAGTATACACTTCTCATCTTCAACAGCGCCACTCAGGCAAAACTCGGCACATATGATCCATGCTCTTCAAATTGGAAATAATAGCACATCATCTAACATGACCACCAGACACGTAACAGTTTACATACAAAAAACCAGACCATCAAATCAAACACGTACTACACACAACGCCGGTCAAAATACAAATACCCCAATAGTACCAACCGAGAAATCTGGGCTGCAATATTGTTCCAAGAACAGGATAACGCACCTTACAGAAAACAGTAATCTCTTCTTGTGCCACATTTTTGACCCTCACATACAGTGGAAGACGAGTTGCAGTACTTACCCCGTCCTACCATGCACAGTATTTTACGCTGGCATGTTGGGTTCAACTATCATCCATACCAAAGGCAAGATGCCCACCATGCTCCTACTTTTCACTAAAATAATGTCATCAGTACTGAGCACAAAAATTTGTAATATCGAAATGAACAGCTGATAGGCACACCCACCTGCACTCATGTTTCAGTCTACCCCAATTACAATAAATGCATACATCATGTTCTTAGCAACTGAAACTGAAACTGAATGGTTTAAACAGTCTTCTGATAGGCACAATTATTTCAGCCATGTTTGTACACTACTTACCTAACCTGTATGCAACATAATTATTATAATTCTGAAAGTAATTGTCCATGGTACAAATACATCAAGGAAATTCAATATTTTAAAGGCAATTCACAATTTCTTTTGTTTCCAATTACATTTGTGTCAGCCACACTGTTACATAACTGGATCGCATACACCAATAACTGACCAGATTACGTATATACATATATGATCATGTACAAGTGTATATATGTATGTACATGCATATATACAAATTGTTTTCAACAATATTTTCGGTGTACTGTTAAGCAGCCATTGGCACCACCACAGGGTGAGGACCTATCTACGATAAACACTGCAGAACATATCTGACAATGTATGGTACATTTACAGAATTTACATGTATACATCTCTTCATACTAACAATAAACCACATAATTTCATTTAATTTTATCCATAATAATTCACACAGAAGCCACACAAATGGAGACCTGCTTACATGCAAATGACAATAATGGACTTACATTTATTAATTTCAGACCTTCAGAGAGACTTCACATCAGTATATGTTTCTGCATTAGCAGCCTGGAACTGTGAACACTAATGACTGTTCCTTCCTGCTTACATAATTACTCAGTGCATGCACCACATTTCCTTCTCAAACCTATGTCTTACTTATACCTATCTTATAATTAACAACGTGTCTCATACAACCCACTGCGGCCAATATATCTAACCCATTTAATAACATCATGATCTGAATAGTTGAGTTTTGGTTCAAACACCTTGAGGTATCGAACCTTAAATCCAGAAGGAGCAAAAGGGACCTGCAAAACAAATCAAAATACAGTTAATATGCAACAGTTATCAATACTTAGTCATGTCTATACATAACAGTATTTAACCCTACGTTAGCACCTAAAGTGCCATGTTAGCCATGTACATGGCAGCATTAAGACTTTTTTGGGGTGAAATACAAACTTTTATACAACTGTTAAATGTGGTGTTCTGTAAAAACAGCAGAAATCACAATGCAAGGCTTCCCCAGAGGTTTAGTGATGTACAATCAAACCAATACATTAACTATGTGTGAAGAGGGCAAGATATTTGCAATACCTGAACTACAGAGCGGTTGGTTGACAGTTTAGAGTACAATGCTGTCATGCCATCTGTTGGTTACAATATTAAACATAAAGGCTATATTCTTTGACATAGCAACAAATCTACCAAAATTTATGCCACAAACGCTCACACAAATCACACTCAGGTTTCCACCACCATTGGTTAATATAAATTGCCACTAAACCAAGCTGTGCAGGAAAAAGTTAAGGACATTTTCACAAAATAACATCACAGGTTCTTGTTGTTCTGTTTTTTTCTTTTTACTTGTACCTATCACCGATATCGTTAATGTGTTTTGATGAAACAAATTTTGCTGTAATACATGTAATTTAATCACACACGTGAGTTTGTTACTACTGAAATTTCACTCCAACAGTGAGTTACAATACGGACTTTGTGCAAAATGACTTCTCACAGTACAGGTTTTCCTAAGCAATACAGTTTTCCAGCAATACCTGCTCTTCCTGCCCTTGCGTTAATAAGATGTGTTAACATGAACATAACATATTCACACAGATACAGATCAACACCACTGTTTAACTCCAAAACAATTATGTATACATGCCTTTCATGTATTGGAAACTTGGCCAATTCTAACATCCATATACAGTAAAACCCTGTTAAGACATTTTAGAAAATTCCAAGAAAATTTGCCTTCTTTACAGGAAATGTCTTAAAAGGGTAGGATCGAAAAATTCTACTTTTTAAATTTTTTTGTTAACTTATTACATATGTATGCTGAATTTGTATAATTTGCAGCTGTCTTAACACATTCTCACCTTCTATCAGACCATCTAACCATTTTGTCTGCAATCTTTCATTCAGTTTTATTTACACCTTTAACTATATTGTCACTGACTTTTCATTCACAAGTTCACATTTCATTCCAGATGTTTACTTCTGCTTGAAATATTTGCCAAGCGTGGGTTGTCTTGGTCTCTTTTCAAAAATACTTGCAGTACACATCTTCAGATTCCATTGGTTCGCTATTAGGTAGACCATCTGGGGTGGTCAGTCATTCCAGTCACTTTCACTAACTCTGCAGTCTTGAATTTATTTTCTGGAATTGCTGATGTAACTTATCTGCAGACAGTCACCACAAATGTTTCACAGTCATGCCACACCATGTCTCATTTATATTCCTGCCGATAAATTACATTCAAACAAGCTGTCGCACGTCAGCACCCATGCATGTGACGTCAGACTGGTGTCCCCCCAGTAGGGTGGCTTCCATCTCCACATGGCTTACGCACCTCACAGTAATGCTCTGAACCAACAAGGTGGAAAGCTGGGTGGCATCGGCTAGCACGCCTAAACTTCTTCAAATGTTATTGGCTGCTTGAGTTCCCTCCTAATTTCTAGCCAGATGAAGCTTTCACATGCCAGTATTGCCAAATGCAGGCTCATGTCAGTCACGGAACAGCTATGATATGCTTCCAGCCCACCAATACAACCTTTTGGTCATCCAGGCAGAGGCAGAGTAGTGGGGACTGACTGCAGTGTCTGCATCGCAGGAGAAATGCAACACCCCCATGCCATCGGGTTGTGGCATTCTGCTGAGTGAAACTTGTGGAAATCACCTTGGAAATTTACCTGTATGAACTGACCGCGCCATTTGACCGCTGTATTTTGGAAACAGAACGAGTGGAAACTCGGGGAAATTGTTGAGATTTTGATACAGAAAATGTATTAAACGGTAAAAAAAACTGTTTCCTCATCAAATTTGTTACTTCTTAGGCAGGAAATTTTCATCTGTGCGGACGTATTAAAAGGGCAACATGTAATGTTAATAAAATTGGAGAATTCTGGTACTTTTTTATCCCAACTTCTTTAACAGGAAAACATCATAACCGGGGACGTCTTAAACAAGTTTTACTGTACACTTTTCTGAAAATTTAACATACTGATAATAGAAAGTGTCACCTTGGGTTCAGGTAAGTATGGTAGTAGGGATCATTTACTGTCAAGAACTTTGTGCTGCTAAGCTTCTTCCTATTCAGCATACCAATATATTATGACTAATAAGTATTTTGTTAAACAGTTTAACTTAGGACCTCTGCATAATCTCACCTATTACACACTAAAGACAGTGACCAAATCAGCCTACCTCAAAATTCATTGAAATTGGAGGTCGAGTCCATTTCTTTTTTGTATCAGTTTCAAGAAGTTCAATCTCAGCAGATAACTGTGTTTCCTTCATGCCAGCCATCCTCTTGATCCTAAAAAAAAGAAAAACCACAACTACAGACTGCACAGTTTATCACATTTATGAGGCACACTACTGTCACATGCCTTTTAAACCTCCCACTGGTGAAGAATCGTACTTGAATTCTCTACTCTCATTGGCTTGGGACAATCCCATGCCCTCTTTCTGCCTTCTGTAGCTGTGAATGGCCAAACTACCAGTACCTCAAACTGTACTAGACAGTATAACCAACACAAATTTCCCTCTGTATCACTTAGGCATCCAATCAAACCAATTCAATGGACCTGATGACAAAAGCAGTACACCTCTCTAAAATATCAAATAACAGAAGGTGGAGGCAGTACACTCCTCCAAAATCTAAAAACATTAAACCACTGGATGGTGCAGACACCCAACAGAAGGGCTCAAATGATCAAAAACTGTCATGAAAACCTGAAAACTACACAGGTATTTCTTTCTACTTTAAAGCCAACATAAAAAGTGTATAAATTACATTACAAAACATGACACCACCTGTAGAGAATAAAGATATACCATACTATATAAAATACAACATTAACCCTTTTCTTTATATAAATTGTTACTTTCAAAAATCAGGGAATCTGGTGCATTCTGGCATTACACTTCCAGCACCAGTACTGATTTACTCGTGTTCTGAGTTCCATTTGGCAATGATCAAGCATAAAGTGTAACTTAACGAAAACAAACCAAGTCATACAAAAATGATTTTAAAAAATTCCAGCATACTGCATTTCATGCATATAGCAATATTTCAGACCTGCAGGTGTGTGACAGAACAGCTGTGATATACTGGGCTGTAGCCACAAACTCTATCGCATGAAGAACTACACGAAACAACTCAAAATGCAGAATAACATTTGCGGGGGTGAGGGGGGAGGAAGAAGAAGTACAGTGCACGTTTATACAGATAAAACAATAAAAGGACTTACTTCCAGACAATGGCATTTTCTGATGCTTTATATTTAGCCTTTCCTTTCAGGCAAATCAACTGAACACCTGATGTGTTCAAAGGTGTTGGAATCTTCACTTCAATCTTCTGTCCCAGCAATGATGGCTTAAAGTTCGACTTCAAAACAACCTTCACTTCCATTTTTGTGCGGCCAACCTCACGAACCAACGGAATTACACGGAAAGGTAAGGAGATATCCTTAGTGGTTCGGTACCTAAAACCCAAAACTGTTATTTACCCAGCAGTAAAAGATTCAAAACACACAAAATAATTTTCTTTGCATCAACTCAGCCAACAGTGTGTGTGTGTGTGTGTGTGTGTGTGTGTGTGTGTGTGTGTGTGTGTGTGTGTGCACGCACATACACATACGCATATATGCATACATAATATGTCACATAAAGATACTGCTTGAATTGTAATTAAAATGTTAAAATTTACATACTTAAAATAGCTAATACAGGCACAGTCACAACTTTCACCTGTCCTACGCTCAGTTCATACAGTACTAATATTAACCTTTAAAGTACCAGCCATGCAAAGACCTGTATCCCCTGCTGTCATGATTTAAATGCTAACATTGTGCTACAGTGTCATTTGGTCCAGTGGGCCAGCTAGAGATACAACGTCCACGGCTTAAAACAACAGTGGTTCTTTACAGGTTAAACCCTTTCTGTCCTGTATATCCAGTTACTTTCAGAACAACAAGTTTAGACACACCCAGGACTCATATTTAGTGTACAACTAGCAGATATATGTGTGTAACGTGCACAAGCAGTTTTAGTATTTTAATCACGATATTACTCAAGTACACAGCTTCAGTGCACAAGAAACAGATCTACTATACAGGCACTTTTTTACTTGACTGATCTAAGGGTGTAAATTACTAATGTACAACTGATATCTTGGACCTTACAAATACATATTTTATTCCCTCCAAATCAGTATTTCAGTGCTAGTTCTATGGCAAAATTTTGGCAACATATCAGCTCATACAACATCAAAGAGTTGGTTTTCTTATTCTCAAACAGAAAATTATGAACACAAAGGCCAAAATTTTAAAACATGGGCAAGCATAATAAAAAAAATTCAGTGCATACCTCATTAGTTCAAATTCTCCATCAGGTGGGATAAAACTAATGGAGTGTTCCGTCTCAAACTTGGACAACTTCACACACTGGTGAAACTGGCAGTCATCAATGACTACGACGGGTTTGCCAGATCGAGCTGGGTCATCAGCACCTCCACTCAGACCCTTTCCTTTGGCTTCCATGACAATTTTGTCATTGATCCCAAATTTGCATTCTGGCATTCCAGACAGGTATGACTTCATGACAACTTTTCCTGCCACATGTGCTGATAGAACTTGACCTAAAACATTACAATAAAGCTTCTTCCAAAACAAAACATCACACTTGAAGGTGTAGCAGATTTTACACAGAACAACAATAAACATTCCTCTGCATTGCTTTCTTTGCTGGAGTAACCAAACTTAAAAGGCATTAAACTATCTTTGGTCAAACCACCTCAAAGAGCACCTCAATGTGAACATGCAAATACACATTAACAGTGATAATGCTCTATTCAAGCTTTTCACAGTACAAACCTAGTGTGTATTACCAAATGTATGCATTACATAATTAGATCTGTGCGTTCAACTGAACATACATCTTCCACAAATAGTAATTCAGTCCAACACAACTCTTTATTGATAAAAAAAACTTTGCTTGCAATGCAGCCACAAGTTCCAGCTTACAATAAAGTCATCATCACGTTATTTTTGTAAAAAATATATACAGGAAAAATTACAAGAAGCAAGCCTCTTGGGGGGACGTGGGATTCAGATTTCTAACCTTACAACCATGATGCAGAAAAACACTGCCCTCAGAACAGGCATTAAAGTATACTGTACTACCTTATGTGCATCATATGGTCAGTCACAAAGACCGTGCACATCTAAATTTTATCAATTACAAAAAGTTTAAAATATTTAGGATCATTACTTTTTAAAACTGTTATTAAAATTCATTCCATATCTTTATTCTTTCATGTTAAAATCCAAACTCACAACACCCTATTGACTGTCCTAAAACTAAACATGTTACCAAAAATCCCACTTCATCTTACCTTGGGGAGACATAAGAAGATTGACGTACTCCAGAACATCCAGAAAAAGTTCATTGCGTCTATATTTAATTCCTTCTCGTCGCCAGCCAATTTGTCCAGTAACCTGAGATGTGATTTGTGCCTGTTCCTCTTTTGTCTGTGATTTAATACCTTGCTGTGTAATAAATGTCTTCAAAACTCCAGTGTCAGAATTCTGAGGATATCCGAAGTCCAAGATTTCTGTTTCCAAATGAATTCAAACACAAATACACTGAACTGAACACATTTGTGAACCACGCATTTAATTCCACATTACTACTGACCATTACGGATCCATACCCTAGTACAGGAGAGACGCTTCTACTGTCAGAAGGAATTTTGGTGGAGTCAAGAGTCAGTAGAAATGTATGAACTCCAACTCCAACCCCGATATAAACCTTAAATAGATACTAGCTACAATAACCATTAGACTCATGCTCAAATAAAGGGTATAAGTTTAAAAAGTAGCCTGATGACTCACGTGGTGGTGATGAAATGTCTTATGATACCATTTATCATTCTAGTCGGTTTACCATTATTAGTACATACTGAGCTTTTATAAAGGAGTTGGAGATTTAAAAACAGAGGAGTCATAGTCCGAGGTTTTGTGTACCAACTCCACAGCCCCGGTTTCTACTACTCAGAATTACAAATATTCCTACAGAGATGCATGTTTGTGCCACTACTGCATAAAAGGCTTATCAAAATGGCTTTGAAGCACTGAGCAGAATGAGCTGGGGATGATGGACATGGATTTTGAAGAGTGGGCATTTAAAGAGCTGTGAATAACACAAAAGTTCCCATGACAAGAAAAATATTCCGCTACTGTTCCTTCAATTATTATGTTACCACCAATCTTATTTGCTTCAATTAATATACCACATAAATTTTAAAACTACATGCCAAAAGGCAGAAGGAACCAGGGAAGACCAATGAAGAGACTTCTGGATAAGTGAGACCGGAACGGGTCAACAAGTGGCCTAACTCCATGGCAACTACATGATGATGATGATGATAAATTTTAAGATTATGCAAACAATGACAATGCATTAGGCTTTCGTCGGTGCAGTAGCAGTACCATGAATCACAGTTTATGCCACATACAGCAATTTTTTAAGGTTCTCACAGCAGTATAATCAAAGATGCTAGTCCCTAGGATGTGACACCACATCGCTGGGTAAGCATTTCCAGTGTTTTCAAGGAACATGTCAGCTTCAAGTGTTGAAGACCTACTTGAACCCTCGACATTGCTTTGAAGTGTTGGAAACCACTTCCCCAAAAGTGTAGTGTCACATTCCAAATGACCATCTTACCCAACTTACCATCAAGAAGTTCATATATAAGAACAAAATTATTCTTAATATTCTCCTCAGAAATCTTCCCAAAATATGACTGCATAACATCAATGATTTTTAAAAGAAATTCAAACACCATTGCAGCATTCACATTTTGTTTTGTCACTGCAGCCAACCAGATGTTTGCGCGCTGAAAGCAAACACAAATAATTCGCATACATAAAACACATCTCACAAAACTCTGCATTCCTGATCACTACTGGTTGTAGAAGTGCTGATATGATTGATAATTGCATTTTACAAATATACAGAAACCATTTCATGGCTGTGCCAGGTTACAACATTCCTGCTACACATTATGCCTCTTTCCTACATGGTCACTTGTAACAATACTACATGTATAGCAATAATGTGGAGGAATGCTTCCTTGAGCGCGCGCGCGCGTGCGCGTGTGCGTGCGTGTGTGTGTGTGTGTGAGAGAGAGAGAGAGAGGCAGAGAGAGAAAAACAGAGACCTTTTCAGCTGACAGACTTCCATGAAATTTGGTATGTATATTATGATGCTGGAGGCCAACCAACCCTCCACGAACAGATGCACAAACTCATGAAGTGACAGTGACAGTATCATTTAGTATACAATCGCAAAACACGGTAACATAATAGAGCCCAAAAATACGCAACTTCTATTACAGTAATTTTCTTAGATGTAAACAACAGGGCAAATGCATAAAATCTATATTTAGATTTTAGTTTAATGGCAGTAGCTAACAAAACATTATAGAAATGCATGTGAAATTTCATACAAAGATGAAACATAAGGATTTCCACACATTCTGTGTGAAATATGTCTATAAGTCAACAATTGTGATCATGATGGCAGTGTGTAACACTCTGCAGTTACGTGTGACAAATTTGTGCGGGCTAAAGTAATTATCTCTGCCAATGTCTGCAAAAAAGTATTATACTAGTACGAATTACAGCAGCAGCAGCAGCAGCAGCAGCAATAGTAGTAGTAGCAGTAGCAGTAATAGTAGTAGTGGCAGTAACCAGTGATAGTAATAGCAGCAGCAGTAGTAATGGTAGCAGCAGCAGTAACCAGTTATTTATTTACAACTGCAAGCAATAGAACAATACAAAACTGTAGTGACCTGACTAAGATTCAAGCACATCGCATGTTGCAATGTATTGTTGGCCAATAAATGTACATTATACAAATATGACAAGATCTGCACTCTGTGAAACCAGCAAACAGGTTTATGAGTTCTGCGCAGATCCCTTCATTTACACAAACTTTTAAATTAGACACATTTACTTACTCTAATTTCTCAAAAATTAAACGCTTCGTAAGCTATTTTTTTTATAATTAAAAACTAACTAAATGCACAATTACAGTATACAATCTACCAGTCTATTTTACTCCTCCAACATGGTTTGGTGCAATCACCATCATTAAGGAAGTACACACCATATCACTATATAAAACATTAAAATGTGGTATCAGTGCACTAATACCACATTTTAATGTTTTATATAGTGATGTGATGTGTACCTGCCTGACAAGGGTGATAACACCAAAACATGTCAGAGGAATAAAACAGATTGATACATTGTATATTATAATTGTGCATTTAGTTGGTTTTTAATTATAAATTGTTGTCAATGTATAGAGATGAATAATATTGAACTTAACAAGCTCCTTCATTTAACTTCATGTGCAGACTGTTTTATTCACACTGTTATGTTCATTGTCTTGTGTTGGTAGATGTGATTATTTCCAGTACAAGCTTTATCTGCACATTTAAAACTGAACTATCATCCACAGCCATAATTAAAAAATCTGCAACGTATATGAGAAACACTACACTGAAGTCATACAACGGAGACCAATCGACGGCCCCCCCCCCCCCCCGCTTAACATCTTCCTGTTGCACTTTTCCTCATCTCCCTTCCAGCTACTTGTCACCACCTCCAGTGTACTTCTATTCATCTACAACTGTATAACCACTCCATTCACTGGAATAATGATGGTAACCACACGAAACACTTCAACATCTATCAGCAACAAGGACAATGTGGTAGGGGGAATAAAGACTAGCTAAACAGCAGCCAGAATGAAAAATCCACTATCCATGGGACTTCTTTACATGGCCTCAGTATGCAGAACAGAGCACAAGCAATCAGGGACAGCCTATTTGACACACAAAATATTACAGAGGTAACTTTCAAGCGTTTACCATCTGTGCAACTTATTTATACTTTCTGCTTCCTACTTATAAAATAAGATGTAGGAAGATCAAGGCATGTAGCATACCGCAAATCCCACAGTAACATACTACATCAAATAGCATTTCATGTTCAACAGGACCAAAGTGGTCATTCTACACATTGCAGCAGGCCAATTAAGTGCACAAGAGTGCACTGTAAAATACAAAAGTCACACATTTGATTAAAAATTCGAGAACTAGCATACCTTGATGTGGAAAAATGAAGTTCTGGCAATGTTTGTGACAGGAGAGCGAACTTGCTGACGCGCATGAATAACATTCACACGAAATGCATCCACTGCATTTCGCCCAATGTCGTCTCGATATACTCTTGATATAAGAACCTCTCCTTTGTGATTGTACACAAAGAGTCCACCAATCATGCTGGCAGAATGCTTGTAGCACTACAGTCAACACCTGTAAAAATGCACAAAAAAAGATAATTCCGCAGCATTGAAACCCCTCGGAAACTGAAAGTCACTCAGTTAAATTTTCCGCCCTTTATCGAACATACGTTTTACCGTGTTCACAGAACTATAGTCACTTCACCCAATCCTGAATCATAAGAATCCTGTTCACACCCTCAAACACAACTGCTTTAGGACCCACTTGAATATTATCCTACCATCTACACGTAGAAGTCTCAAGTGCTCTCCTCCCGTCAGATTTTCGGATTACAACTTAGCATTCGTTTCCTACACAGACTGCTCCCATCGGTGTTACATGCACGGCCGATACAACACTGCCCAATTTCATAACAGGAATATGCGGTAACTAGCACAGCACATACCAATCCCAAATGTGCATTACTTCCTACAAACACATATAAGCTTCAAGAAACCGAAGTATCCCTACTACTAAATTTTAAAAGCTCGGGAAAAGTAAATCCAAGACGCCGCTCATACCTTAAGCTTTTTCAAAATGATATGTATCAAATATTAAGCTGAAATTTCAAACTACTGCTGCCCTCTGACAAACTCCGCCAATAAACCACAACATCCTAGCGAAACACGTCTAACGTCCTTTCCCTACGGAGTTTCCTCTACCATACACCCCACTCGTCTCCACCCACAAAAATGGCTGCCACACATCCGGTAGTCAAGATTATAGTCATTTACAATTAAATCCATAAATTTAGAAAATTAGGGTAATATTTGAGACGTAATATTTATCTTCATTTAATTTTATCTTCAATTACATTAAAAGTAAATTTAAATTATTTTCAATTCACTAGATATCGTCCGCACATCACCGGCCATTCCAAGCATGGATGCCAATATAGACCGCGTGTATGGCTGTGGTAGCACTGAACACAGATCCTCTAGTGGCACTGCATCTACCATAGTACCACAGAGCATACACAGTATCACGGATTAGAAGTGCGTAGTACAGAGCGCAGGTAGTGGCGCAAGTAGTTGTGTAGCAGAAGGATGGTTGGCGAGTGTTATGTGTGTGATATTAATATGAAATTGTGATACTTTCGGTTAAGGATTGATCATGGCTGCTGATAATTACAGTTCTGCCATTGCAGAAAAACAGACATCTAAGCCAAGAGAAGACCTTGTACGCTACATTCTTTTTGAATAAAATGTTGATATCCGACAGCAGTAATACGTGATATTAAATATTATTCTCAGTAATATTCTGGTTCTTACTTTAACCAGAGAGTAGTTTAGTTGAAAGTGTTAGTTTGAAAATTGGTTGTAAGGGTTTTCTTTTCTCAGGGTTTATCAACATCTAAGGCACATAGTATCCCAAAGAGTGGCAAATCTTTTTTCGCCAAATCCAGATCCACCCCACATTGAGAAGAGGGAGGGGGTGTGTGTGTGTGTGTGCATACAAAATGTAATTAAAATAAATCACTAACTTGTGAAAGTAATTCATCCCGCGTTAAGGATTAAAGGTACATTGGCTCTTCAAAGTTTGAATTCCTAGGATAGAAAAATTATGGGTCCTCTATAACAGGTTGGTTCTGGACGGTCATAATTTTTTTATTCTTGTACCAAAAATTGAATCAAATTGATCGAATTGCAGGTCAGCACAGCTATCAAGTTTTTACAAAATCCAAATGTCCAGAAAAGTTCCTTGGCAAATCGACAAGCATTTTTGAAGAAGAAGGGCCTTACAGATGAGGAAGTGCAGATTGCTTGTGAACGTGCAGGTGCTCTTGGAAGCCCAGGCAATAATGAAGTAAGCTTCCACATTCATACCACTTAATGGCGCGAAAATTTCGTGTAAATTAATATGGTTCAAAAATCAAAAAAAATGGTCAGTGAACCTAATAAAGGTCAGATACAGTATTTGTGCCAGAAATAATTAAAATTTGTTCTAAGGACTCAGCAGTAACTCTGTCCGATGTAAATTACTGCTTAGTGGTATATATGTGTTCATATTGTAAACCCATACAAAACCTTCACACAACTTTGTTCTTTACCGTAACAGTGTTAAATGATCAACACCTTTTGTTTTCAGCAATTACAGGCAATGCTTCAACATACAGTTGGACCTCTAACATCTCCTCAAACTTGCACGTTGCCCCCTCCATCTCGTTGGTCCCAGTTTCGAGACATTATAAACACAATTGCAGTCATAGGAGGCATTACATATGGATTGTATCTGTTGTACAAGGTATAAGTGTCTTGTAATGTTCAAATTTGCTATTTTTAAATGACACACAAAAAGCAACACCTGAACTGATATTTGTTTGTTGTGTTTACTGATATTAAATTTATCATGAATACTGATGTTCTTTATGTGAAGGACACAATTGTATGTGCTTTCAGAAATACATAGAACCGGTCCTATTTGGCATAAAAGAAAAGCAGAGGTCTCTCGAGGATTTAATAGCAGAAATGAATGAGGGAATCAAGAAAGTTCACACAGACTTGGAGAGAATTGGTGACCAATTGCGACAGCAACCTGAGCAGAACAGTTCCACTTCCAAACAAATTCAGGAGTTGAAATCAGAAATAGCAACTGTAAAAGGGCTTCTACTCAGCAGGTTAGTGATGAATTACTGCCTTACAAAGGATGGGCAGATGGAGTAAATGTTCGCAATTTTTCGTCCATGAATTCAGAATGAGTTTCTGGAAAGTCAAAAACTTGCACAAGATGAAGTGTGGTGAATATGGCGTGTATTCCAGCAATGAAATATGGCTGTTGACCCAAAAACTACCTTAGCACAGAATTATGTGAAAGATGTTCCACCTTGAAGTGAAATATGTTTTGACCATGTGTCTTTTGCATTGCATGCACTAGCGTAAGTGTTCCAAAATGTGTACATGCACTTCACTTGCTGTTTGTCACAGAGTAAGAAATTTTTAAGGGACTTTCTTTGGTACCAGGAAAGCTGTAAGGGACAGTTCAGTTGGTACTAAAAAAGCAGACGTCATTTTGACCTTCTGACCACCAGCAGCACCATTTTTCCACACTCCAACAAAAAATGAGTGAATACCATAAGTAACAGTTGAATACTGATGAAAAAAAATATATCAGCTAAATCAGCTTAAAGGTAAAAACCAGGGCTGTGACATCGGTACACAAAACCTCCGACTCCAACTCCGAGTCTTCAATTTTTAAATCTCAGACTCCTACATAAAAGCTCAATATGTATTAATAATGGTAAACTTACTAAAATGTAAAATGGTATTATAAGACATTTCATCACCACCATGTGAATCATCAGGCTACTTTTTAGACTTACAACCTACATTTAAGTGTAAGTCTAATCGTTATTGTAGGTAATATCTATTTAAGATTTTATATCGAGGTCAGAGTCGGAGTTGGTACATTTTTACTAACTGTGACTCCACCAAAATTCCTTCTCACTCCATGACTCCAACTCCACAGCCCTGAAAATAAGTACAACACAAAACACTGAATTTATGTTTTCTCATTCCAGGCACCAGTTTCCAGCTGCTTCTCCCAGCAACCCAGTTGTTCCTCCTTCCATTCCTGCATGGCAACTATCATCATCTCCCCAGGTAACTGATGGCGATGAAGGAGAACAAGGTCAGAAAGGAGAAGGTGACATAGAGGTATGCACAAGTGGATCAGGCTCCAGTGAAAATGAGGTTGTCATCAACACTGGCAGTGATAGCAGCCTTGAAATGATCAGGGAATAAGAGCAAAACAATGCCAAAGACATAGTGAAATCCTGAACAATGCTTTTAATGGCTTCCAATACTGGTGATAATAGCCAGTCAGAATGGATTTGAAACGCAGTTAAAATCATCCAATTTCAGGAATGAGTGCTTCTGAAGGAACTGTACCCTAATTTATGCTAACCAAAATTAACATTTATGTGTACACATGCTGGGTAGTTTATAAATACGATGCTACATATATACAGTCAGTGTGACTATGTGGGCATGAAATGAGAAGTGACTTCTTTAATAAAGGATTTCAAATTTCCCGCTTTGTTTTCCCACTCATAATACCTTGAAATGAAGAAACAACACCTTTGAAATGGTTTTATAAATTTGTACTGTTATGTCATTTGTTATTTTTTCCATTCTGTCTTTCCAGTGCATCACAATATTATAACTGTATTAAACGTGACCATACACACAAAAAAAGATACAGTCAACATCATATTAATTCGTCTGTTCTAGCTAAAACGAAGATGCAGACACTGTGATGAGATACACCTGTACTTTTGTCTTATTCACAATTACCACAACAAAGCTAGTCCAAACATGTTTAGCATCAACATCACCTCAACATGCCTTTTTTTGTTTACACAGTTATGATGGAATCACATGTATATGATGTCTAAAAATAAAGGACTCATTACCAACTTGTTGCAAACTGACACAAGTTTGCAGCACTGCAACCATGCTACATCAGCTTGATTTTAAAACCTGCATGAATACAAAGTATGATCAACAACATACCATCACCACATCCTTAAACGGGGATGTACTTAACACATTCACTACCAGGCTTGCAAATTCAGGACTTACTTTAAATGCTGGGGTTTTCAGGGCAGGCATGGCCTTCTGTACTACACATATAATAATAGCCATATATCTGAATAAAAAGGCAAAAACTGTACATTACTTGCAGAAGAATGAGTATGTGTAGTGGCCTTCAGGGTACAGGAACTTCAACCCAAGTATTTGCTTCCCTCTTGATGTTCTTTCTCAGGCACACTGCAATGTCTTGTTGGGTATTTCTGACCTTCAACAGTGGAAATTCCTAGATATCACATCAATGCTAGCAATATTACAGTCTATTCAGGAAAGATACTAAGTCAGTTTTGGCAGTGAACATGTTAATTCCCACTCTCCAGAAGCATGTTATCTTTACAACATCTCTACACCGTCCAAATTCTCACTTTTAAAAGACAAGAAACTATTCATTATGAACTCAACATTATTGTACCTTAGAACATGGAACATTCAGGGTGAGGTAATATCACATAACTCAGTAAAATAATATGTTGCAGACGGAGACGAAATAATGAAAATAACAACTCTGTTCCAAAATGTCACCAAACCACTGCCCCTTTATCAATCAAGAGGTTTCACAACCCATCACAGTATCCAGTAGCCCCATACAGTGTTGTGCCATTTATTCACCTTCTCCATACACAACCTGTATCCAATAATAAACCACAAATATCAACGAAGACTAGCATCTTACACACATTCCATGCAGTTGCGTTACACATCCAAGTTTTATTGCCAACCACTGCACAAAAGTAATATTTATGCTCCTACATGTTTTGGCTAAATATTGTAGCCCTCATCATGGAGCCAATATTACAAGACATAAGCAGTGTACTGTATGTCAGTAAATAGTAGTATACATACATTAGCTTTCTACACGACAGTTAGTTGCTATATAGTATCACTACAGGTGTACAGATTAAAATACCTATAAAGTATTAAAATATAAAATGTTAAAACGTAAAAGGCTGTCTCCAAACATCTTGCAGTATTAAATATCTCCTGTTTTAAATGGAGTAGAGACCCAAGGCTTTGATACTCGATGTTTAATCCATGAGTGATCATCCTCCACTGCCAATCATGAAGTAAACATTGGGTATCAAAGCCTTGGGTCTCCACTCCATCTAAAAACAGGAGATATTTAATGCTGCAAGATGTTTGGAGATAGCCTTTTACACTTTAACATTTTCTGTTTTAATACTACACATGTACTTTAATCTGTGCAATTTTAGTGATACTACATAGTGACTAACTGTTGTGTAAAAAGCTAATGTACATGTATTACCATTTACGGACGTACAATACACTGCTAATATTGGCTCCCTGATGATGGCTACAATATGTAGCTGAAACATGTAGGAGCATAAAAATTACTGTTGTGCAGTGGTTGGAAATAAAACTTGTATATCTTACACACCTTTGTTTCTGCTTTACGAGAAATATACAGAAAAGTTCCGTATATGCACCTATTTAATATTTAACATGAAACGCAGTGCACTTTACAAATTTACAGGACTTCGCTTTTTATAAAATTTTGTTTATCAGTTTCAACATCACAATTAATCTACTTGTACTCAGAAAGTGGATTGGTCTACCACTTCCTGAACTGCAAGTCTTCTTCAACCCCCTCCCCCTCCCCCCACACAGACAATAATGAATTTTATCATCAGTAGCCCACTGAAGTCTATTTACAAAGTGATACACAGGGATGCCAAATAATACCTTCTTAAAATCCTGAATCACAAATCCTTCGTTTTTCAGTTTTCGTAACATACACATACCACAAGTAAGAAACTCATCTCTTATGAAATTCGAGTGGTAACACATCAATAGTCTTAAGTGCATTATGTATATATAACACATGCTTCCATGAATTACCATTCAGGTTGTTAAATATAACTATTCTGCAACCTTCTGAGAATTATAATCAGGTTACTAAACACTTTATACATGAAATTTATCAAACCCACAACACAGGATTAAACATAATGGCATCCCAGCAAATTCTCAATCAGGGCTGGAAATGGGGGTAGATGTGGGCACATGCCATCTACCTAGTTCCAGAGTTTTTTAAGAAGTTATTTCCCATGCCCAAAGCTGTTCTAAGCAATGTGATTCACAGACGTAAGTGATGATACACATTTTGGGAACCAGCAATGCAATACCTCCCCAAGCTTTTCAAATGATGCTTAAGTGTCTACCTAGTTCTCAAAAGCCATTTCCACCCCTGTTCATAACATATCATTACATCAATACATATGATAAATTGCAAAAGGATAAGGCTACAGTTTTAATATATAATAAAGTTTTATTAACAAGTTTAAAAAAAAACTGCAGAGACTTGTGGTTTAACCAGTCCTAATGTAACTATGTTTTCTGATACAGAAAACAATAATTAGTTATTTCAAAACTGAAATCACTATACTTTAATTCTAACATAACATGTGCCAATGGTAATAGGGCCAGTCGGTGCTTTGCAACAATCCCTTCTCATTCGTAAATAAAATTAGAAACTGAGGAACTCTTTCTTAAGCTAACAGAAAGTACATAGTTCGAGGAAGGAATGGCAGATAACATTTATAGCATAGTTTTTCTAGAAGAAATGTAACTCTCTTCCTTTCACACCCTTTTTCCTGCACTCACAACTTACTTTCTGACACAAAAAAAAATTCAATTATTCCAATGCACCGGGCTGTCAGCTGTTAATGTCATGATGTTCTGTACAACACTTTTGTTTCACTCAATTCTGTACACAATAAACAACTTGACTCAGAAGTTAGGGCGAGGGGCAGAGCTAACAACAACCAACTACACAACTGGCTGAAGTCTTGTCCACATTATATGAACCTGTAATAAGGAAACATTGTATGTATCAGTGTACTATTTATCTTCTGGCATCAAGCTAGACTGCCTCAAAAGGTAGTCCATGCAAGATGTTATTTACACCAGTTATAATGTAATTCCAGAGAGTGGGCAGGTTAGTGAGTGAATATGATGCTTAATGTTGTTATTGTGTGTTAAGAGAGCTATGTTGTTCTTTATGGTGTGTATGTCTTCACAAAATACATCTAACACAAAAAAAAACTGCATGAGGAGCTTCAGAATTCATACCCTTTGCCAAACATTAATTATTAAAATGGTTAGGAATACTTGACATTTGAACATGTGACAAATAAGCAAGATCAGATATTTATACAAAATGTTGCTAAGAAAACCTGACTGAAAAAGACCTCTTGGAATGCCCAAGCACAGACAGGATTTGAAGGTAAAGCTGTCCCTGCGATTTTGCCAGCACCAAGCTATGAAGGAGTACAGGGGAACAGGTAGAGTTCCATGCATTCTTAACCTTGGCACTTCACCACTTTGCCACTTTACCTCGGAGGAAACAGCCACTGTATCCATTGAACAGGAGGCTGAGATGCCCCAGAATTCATCTGGACACGTCTGAGAAGACACAAAAAAGCCAGCAATCAACCCCCAAATTCTCAGTCATCTAACCTGCAGCCTAGTCACTGTACCAAATGAACCAGGAAAATAAAATGGCAGGGCAGAGTCTGATGTCATCTGGCTCATAGGGCCCAATGGTAGGCTTCTGAACACGGTAATGTATCTTCACACTCCGTAAAAGGTTTGAAATTTCTTGACTGTTGAAGCAACTACAGTATTCGCTTTAGGAGGACTCTATTCCATGTTGTTAATAAGAATACACAAGCAGTTCATTCATCCATTCAGCTTCAGTTCCTCTTAAATTTCCAGAACTTCTCTACCAGCTTACTCCCCAGCAAAATTAAAAACCAGCAAGGATGAGGAGCTGTCTGAACTGGGGACTGGGCATGTGTATCACACAAATGATACAGATTTCACTTGTTCAAATGCAATGTACACCAGCAACTCTTCTGGCAATTTCTGATTCATCCAGAATGTATACTACCTCACTTCCAACTGAATCCCAGGTTCTTTTGAATTCCACTGCAAACAGCTGATGCTTTACATCACAATCACTATCATCAGTCAATGATAAATCCATCTACATGTTAACTTAACTTTGACATTTTGTTTGATATTCATTACAGCAAAATCATTCAAGCATTAAATTTGCTTTTATCACCCCCCTTTTATAAACAAGTGTGTAGTGTTTTTCTGGTGTCATTCTTCCTACTTCAAATAAAACATCAAGCTTACAGATCACAATACGTTACGTCCTTCTGAAAGAACTACCATATTTACGTGCAAACTGCACACACGAATGCAACCTGTATGTAGGTCAGGCTGTGAGGATTACTGTCTTCTGGTATGTGATGCCATACAGTGTGGCAAAAAAGTACCACATCATTCCATTCTTCTATCCTGAAGATGGAGGGAGCAGTTCCTCTGACACATTGCTGTCCTTCCACACTCCTCTCCCTGAAGAGAGTGACAAGAGGTTCCTACAACATGGTGGTACCTTTCTACCACACTACATGGCATCACATCCCAGAAGAGAGTAAGCTTCATAGTCAATGCACAAGAAGCTCAAGTATCATATGTGCCAGACTTCACTTTCGCCACATGCCCCTTCCAGGACACTCGGCTGTAAAATTAGAAACTTTATTACTTTATGTGACATTTTCGTAAAAATACGCTCCCAAGCACCGAATTATGACTTTACAATATTATATCTAAAGCAACATTTAAGTATGACAGTGAAGTTTGGGTTTTAAATAAAAAAGAATGTCAACAATTAGAAACAGCACAAATGAAATTATTGAGATCACTTTTAGGACTGCCAAGGTTAGGCCATCAAAGCAATACAACAATTCGAGGAAAACTAAAAGTAGAACACACAGTAGATGAAATTCAGATCTACCAAAAGAAGTGGCTATGACATGTTAAAATGATGGAACATGCACGAACACCCAGGATGGCATTGGCATACCAACCAAAAAGCAAACACGAACGAAGTCAACCAGAAATGAAACACACGAGTTCAACAGCACAGGGCAGGACCCAGGTGTCCTATATCTGTTTACATGCATGATGATGATGATGATGATGATGATGATGATAATGATTATTACTTTACGTGAATATGCTACACCTGTGAAAATAACTGTTAGATTTGTGTGACACGATGTAAAAAAATTTAAACCAATGTATCAGAAAACTTCATTTCAAGAGATTTTTCTTAAAACATGACACATGTACACACAAAACAAATGCAACTTATTGTAGTTGCACAAAGAACCATGTCAGAACATTCAAGGTCTACAAAAAACAGCGTCATACCGAACACTGATTGTTTTATGCAAAAAATGTATCACAACACACATAAATTGAAGAATCTGATGAACAAAAATTATGTTTACAAAGTAAATTCAAATATTTGACGACAGTGAGTTCCTCTAACAGGAACACAGGCCTCACTGCACAGCTTTCCACTGTTACCTGGTACACACTACCAACATGTATTGGAAAGAGGTATTACATGTCCTCTTACAAAGATTTAACAGAAATATGTCACAGGCTATTACAACCACACAGGACACAATAAGTCCCCCACCCCCCATTCAAAAATGCCCAATTTACATCATCACACCTTGCTTTAAACTATCACTAGAAATCCAATATTGTGACTTATTTTAGGGATTTAAAACTGCTGATTTCTCTGCAAAGCATTTCAACAATAGTTTTATACTTTTTATGTCCAGAAATTCTCCCCTCTAAATTCTTGTAACAATCATGTGGACACAGTTTTCATTAACAGAGACTCTCATGTCCCAAACCTTTCACTGGTTTTTCACAGGTAATGAACTTTCTTTCTTCCCAGTACTGTGCTCTGGCTTTCTCTGCATATTCAACCACATTTAGCTTAAAACCATCATGATATGATTTCACACTGATCACACACTTTTCCAGCAGTAGTGCTGGTGACAGATGTACACTTACAGCTAGAAATGGAGCCATACGGAAAGGAACATCTTCCAGAAACAAAATGTACCACAAGCTCGTCAAACACGACTGATGACAATTAAAAAAAGTTTTCAACTTGATGCAGTATAATTTGTAAATTTAGCATCCAATGTGAACTCTTACAGAAAATTATGAATACCAAATTTTCTACCACAAAACAGGTGTTCATAAACGCAGTCAACCAATCCCTTATGTACAGCTTCGTACCACCGGACCTTTTCCATGCAGATTTCACGCATATCAAAACCAGGTGATCTTGAATTCAGTAAGTTCATATTTATATCTACTTACCCGTGGGGCCAAGCACTGCTACCAGAGCTGATGGAGATGTAGATTTCGACTTAAAACGCTGCGAACATCTTGAGTAAAACGCAGTGCATCCAACACTGGTAAAAGGTTCAGCAGTGCTGTATCCATTGGATCACTGAACCATGACTTGATAGGAATAGCATTATCTGGTAACAGAGGAGACACTGATTTTCCTAGACATGCCACCAACATGCTACCTCTTTAAAACACCAAACAATCATAATTTAAAAAATTACATAGGAAAGCAAAAATGGAATGTTAAGATATTCAAAACCAAACTTACACAGTGTTCAAAAGGAAACCCAACCCACAGAGAATGCACATTTATTTGTAAATTATAAAAACTGTTCAATGTGTTGGCCATTAAGGTTTGCAAGAAGTGTATGTGACAATCACGTTACAGGACACTTTTTCTAATGTCTCATTTGATACACCATCTAATTTATGTTGAATTTTGACCTGTAACTCTTCCAGTGTATAAGGGTGACTTGAAAACATGGTGTTCTTTAAAAATCCCCCTAAAGTAAATTAGGTGAGCTATGGTCTGGAGATCATGTTGGCCATAAACCTCTCAAAATTAGATGCCCATCAAACATGGACATCAAGTAATCCAATTTTTTTAATTTACTAATAATCATGCACTCTTCATGGGTTGTATTTCTTTTTGAACACACTGTATCTAAGAGCAGAATGTTCAGCATGTTGTAAAATTATCTAAAATATATTACAATACAGCACTTAGATATTTACATTACATATCACATCAAAACAAGTTTATTATACTTCGATATAATGTTAAAATTACTGCCTTGATAAAAAAGGAACACAATGCAGTTATCAGATACCTCAAATAATTGCAGCTTCAAAGAGCAATTTTTTAATATATATTTATAGAGTTCTTTTCAAAATCCTTGTCACTGATCAAATTTTCATTTAAGAACTAGCAACTGCACATGGTTAAGCATGTCCTGGTGAGCCTCATAAGGGCCAAAATAAGTATAATGAAAAACAAAACAGCATTGTTAACATGCAAGTTGTAACTAGCAGGTTTAATCATTAATCACCTAAAATCAACTCACCTGGACAAGCTCTGTATGCCCCTGGTGAATTATCCAGAATAAATATGCTGGCAAGATCCTCACAGATGGTTGTCAAGTCCTTGGTGTAACTGCCTAGGTCTGGCGTGCAGTCTTGCCTATAGTAACGTCTCCTCAAAATCCCACGGTTGTTGTCAAGTTTGTCGGCCACAGCTGCACCATAGATCTCCATGCTTGCCGTAAACACTACCAACTCATACCACTGTGACACCTGAACAGATTACCCATGAATAAAAACAAACTTCACGTAGAGCAGTCCTTGCAACAGGAACTCAATAGCCATGACTCACAGAAACTGGAAGTTTACTGCTATGTTGACAAAGGCCCACAGATGACCCTTATCCTACGCCAAGTGAAACCATGCCACACTACAAACACCAAAATCTTTGTTTAGCGCAGAGATGCACAGATTTTCCAAAAATTTAGGATCCACCTCAAAATTCTTGGTGCCACAAGGGTGACATAAAGCAATTTCCACACTGAAGACCCAAAATATTAGGCATCACAATACAAAATTTAGTCACTATGACAATCTGGTGCATGGGTTTTGGGCACCCCTGGTTTAATGGCCATTTGCAATTGCATTACAACACAAAAGAGTCAAACCTAGATATAGTGCCACTGTCTCTTCACCGCAATTTTTGGCAGTATATCAAAGGTGGCAGTAAATCAAAACACTGTGTAATAGGGAATGTCTATTCACAGACTTTGATAAGCACTAAGTCACGGTGGTACTAGATTTTGTGGGTAGGGGCACTATATTGGTGTTTGACTGTAGTTGGTGGACATTTAATGTGCAGTGCCACCAAGTGATGCAAACTCTGGATTATGTACTGACTAGGCGCAGAAAAATCCACATGATCTCCGACATATCACAATGGTGAAAATTTATCCCAATTCTAAATATCTGTGTTGGCACCAAGTGCAAAGAAAAATCTGTTATGTCCTGCTACTATATTGTCCTTATTTAGAGGAGAATGCTACACTGCCAGCACCTTCAAATGTGCTCATTTGGAAGTATTTTGTAGTCCCTATAATCAGTACTATTTCTCTAATTCTAAAAACCACATAAATCACATAATCTTACAATATCTAGAAAGTAGTCCACATGTGGTCGTTTGTGCACAAAGAATCGGACTGGGTGCCTGTCTATTGTGACCTTGAGAATGAAGTCAGGCGGAGTCCCTGGCTTCACTACAGCTTGTCGCACCACACCATCATGATGTGAGTGGATCAACGTCTCATCCAAATCTAAAACCAACACCTTACGCTTCACTATACCTGGGAAAAGAAGGAAAAAAATTAAACCTAATATACAAACACTCAGGAACTTTAACACGACTAGTTGTCATATATTAAGATTACACTTGCTACATATTTTGTTTCTGGTTAAAGTACAAAACTAAAAATTCCATCAGATGCAGACAAACAAACAACAAACCTACACACCTTTCAAATGAATGAAAAGAAAGAATTAGCATTCAGAAATATGGCTCTCAACCAGCAAGACACCCAGTCATCCTGCACAAAGCAGCCTGCATAAGTTTCTATTAGAAGAGAAGACCACAAGAATGGAGATCCCATTCTCACACCGTTTTGCTCCACGGAATGACAGTCACCCTACCTGTCTGTTTCCACCTACCAACCTACCTACTACCTACTATACACTAAACGGTGTGTGGGTGTCACTGACAGCCAACACACATCAAAAACCAAAGACAAGAAGTGAAATTTTGGCAGTAGTTTTAAGGCGATTATGATATGTGCCATGCCAAATATAATCAAAATCAGACCACAGGAATGGTGTCTGGGCACAGGGAATCTTTTCCATAGAATGATGAGTTAAAATTTAAGTTAGCAAAATGGGTCACAGTGTACTGGAAGGTGGTGGTGTGGTGGGGGCATGGGGGGGGGGGGGGAAGACAGAATGATTCACAAAAGGATTAATCTCTGTCAGTCTCTAGGCAGCTGTAACTCACCAGATAATAAACATAGGAGCTTGAAATTTTAGCAGTAGTTTTCAGATGATCTTGAGATGTACTTTGCCATCCCAGGGGATAGGGACAGGCCATGCAGTTTCTATCCCATGCTAGGTTAAGCAGAAGGGTGAAGATTACTGAAAGGAATTTATATATATGTTTAATGGTGAATTACAGAACTGCCATTATGACACTCCAAACCCAGCTGAGGGGAAAAAATGTTACATATTTTTTATGATGTGTATTTACAGACAACCTTTGCTGAGAATAATTCCTCAAGATAGCAGAAGAACTTAGAACATACTGTTATTCTATTAAATTTGGTATGTCAATACAAATGCAGGTGTCTTTCCAGAACTTTTCGAATTGTTGAGATTAGCTAAATTTTAAGAAGTCTGTAACCATTTCCTGTTGAAATTGAAATGGACTTTTTGCTAGCGAGTTTATGACACTGTGCAAATTGATGGGCCTCCAGCAATAAGCAAATCAAGGCTTTACATTTTTAAATGAAGGAAAGGAACAAATTCAAGGGGTATTTTTATTCCTAGGTTTACTGTCTCCAGTCTCTATTTCCAGAAGAAGCACAGATTTTCCTCTTTACCACCATGCCCACACTGGTTCTGAGCCCCACCCACCCTCTTAAGCCATTCACTATGTGGGTTTCTTTTCCTGGAACTAAAGCAGGTGCTGCTAGTAGAGGACAGCTTTAATCTAGGGCCAAGGTTAAGACTATATGGAACTGTACCTCTGTTTCTCCACACACTGGCATGATGCTGAAGCACATGGACACTTTTACCTATTCTTTGGTTCTGCAGTCTCTCAATACACCTCACTGCTCTCCCAAAACTATGCAAAACATTGCAAGATTTTACGTTCTCAAAGCGGTGCTGCTGACAGCAATACAATGATATATGTCTTTGGATTAGTGGAACCACCCACACACTGACAGAGCCTTACATGCTGAAAGACCTGAACCCTATGAAAAGTGACGTATTAAAATGTCCGCAAAATGGTAAAGGAAGAGGAGCAGGCTGCAACAGTGGACAAGAGGTTCAAGCCAATTTTCAATCACAAACATCTCATTGGATGGTCTTAACCCAGCAACCAGTTTTCACATTTGTGCCTTATAATCATTAACAACATAACACTAATAAGAATGGGAGTGCACAGATATGTACTTACTGTATCTACACAGGTCTTTTTCTCTGAAATACATTTCTCCTCACACTCTTACAAATTTCATTTGAAACTTTTCTTTAAATATGGTGATCATCTAATGAGATAAATGTAGCATTATAACTAGATTTTCATTCTTCTGTGGTGTTTGAAGATGAAAGAACACTGCCCAGTTAAAATATCAGGCTTCTGTCTGAAATTTTCATCCAAGATGCACGTGTAACCTTAATGAAGAGCATATAGAATCTTCTTACTTCTTACTGTACATAACCTTAATTTGGTCCATTCGTTTATCTTTGCAAATTTCTAATTAACTTCACACATAGTGGCGCATATCATGTTTCAACAAAGGTCCACTGCACAAACATGTTACGCAATACAACTGATTCCAAAATTTTCACCACCCTCTTTATCCCATGCTGGTTAATAACAGTCACATTAATTACAACACAAAGGTATACATATTATAGATTATGGTCTCCTGGGATGCGTCCCCGCAAAACAGAACCATGAATACTGAGGCAGCAAGTTCCTCCAAAACACTGGTAACTATATGCCAGACTACACTATGTCAAGCCCAGGAAACAATATGCTTAATTGTCAGTCAGTTCCATCACAACCTAAGCTCTCATATATATGTGAGCTTTGATGGTCTCACACAGACGCTACTGGACATTCAAATCTGCTAGTCTTCTGGGACATTACATCACATCAATTGGTAAAGTCAGTCCAAGACTGCTTGACCTTGAAGATAAAGACAATACAATGCTTCAAAACATCTGCAACCATTTACCAGATGACGCGGCATAACAACGCAGAAGACTAAAATCCTCACATACACACACTTCCCCAGCATGCAAGAAGGTATGCTTGACACAATTACCATGTACCAATAAATTAAATAACATTAATCCAAAATGTTCTTTCTTTTCGTGCATATAAAATTTATTTACATCTGCAAACTGCTGATGTACTTGGATAAAAATGCTATAAAGAATTATTTCAATTTTGTTTTCACTGAGATTTCTCAGTGTAAAATTTCAATGTAATCTAGCCATTAAGAATGCCCTTAATGCCAAGTCATAGGTGAATGGCTAGACATAACTTCCTCATAAGACAGCTGCTTATATTCCACAAATAAAAAGTCTAAAAATCATCACATGATATGCTTTACAACAATCCTTATCTGTAAACACCACTAAGTCTTTTGTTGTCAACTGATAACAAACCAGATACACCTGTGAACTGAGCTGATAATCTTCCAATCAAGAGAAGACACTTCCTACATGAATATATCATGTAAATGGCTTTTCTATTAAGTTCAAAAGACAAGCCATGACTGGAACTTTAATGCACAGTAGCAGTCTACACATAAGCCTGAAGTCTCAAACACCACATTCAAAACCTTGTTATTTACATAAGTGTAACATGAGACAAAAATTCCATCAGCAGTTAAATCTTCGTTTTGAACATCCCACAAACAAAATATGTCCATGCACGCACACACGCGCTCACACACACACGTACACTGCGTGTGCGGATACACGCACACACACACCCACACACTCACCAGTACCTGAGTTTGTGTGGTTATACTCCTGGGCATGACAAATTAGAACACAAGCCAGAAAAAAAAAAGAAAATACTTTCCATAAAATATCTAAGACACTTCTAATACCTCCTGGCTCTACTGTCACAATTTGACCTTCCCATGGGCATTCCCAAAATATGACATGAGTGGGCACCACAGGTATGAGAGATGCAGACAGTTACATGGGCAAATAATACAAATTAAATTATTAAAACAAAAAAAAACTTCTATTTCCAGGAATTTAGTAAATACCTGACTAGGCAGCATATCACAAAAAAACAGCTACAGGGGAGGCAGAAATATCTAAAATTTTAAGAAGCCTTAAAAATATATCAATCTGACTTCTTTGATACTTACTTTTTAAAAGCAAAATTCTGTAATAGTGATCACTATGGAATCACATGGTTACTTCCTAGAGTAGAATAAGCATAAAGAAATAACTGGAATAAGCAGAAGTCCATGTAAACTACTCCCTTGAACCACTCTGAAGACAGGAACAGAAATTGAATCTCAAACATCTGTAACTATTTACCTGTCACCACAATGTAAACATCCCAGAATATGTGGATCTTCACCAACACCACTGTGGAAACCTCGTATCTCACACAATGTAGTTCTTGCAGAAATTGTACGTTTGCCTTACTCTGAACATAGCTAGCATCATCTTGTTTTTCAAGTAAGTGAAAAGACTTTATACCAAAAATTTTGTCATCACTTGTGGTTTCCTGACATTTTATCTTGAAAAGTTTGGAAAGCGGGATATTGTTCCAACTTCTCTTGAACAAGTAGCAGCACCACAGTTCTCAAAAAAGTGTCTTCTCAGTCCACTGCTGTTTTGTCAACACTCCAGAGGAACCTGCAGCCTTTATGTCCAGTCTTCCTGAAGACACTGGTAAGCAGCAACCAGACTAAAGAGTGTTACATCCCAGGATTTCCATTCAAGTGCACATAATGCCCAGTTCCTCTTCAGTTAAAACGTAAAGTTTTTATAGTTCCTTTCCTTGCAACACTGAACATGTCTGAACTTTTTCCATTATTCGACACATTATTCTTGTACACAGCACTGCTACTGCTACATATTTTTTGGTAATATTTTTCCATGATTCACATTTTGAATAAGTACTGCAAATGAATGCGGAACACATTTGTGTCTCTCTCTCTTGCACATGCACATCCACATTAATGTACACAAAAACACACACACACACACACACATACACACCAGTCCCTGACTCAAACATGGCTGAGCACCCACCTCACAATCTAGCGCCAGTTTGAGGAACAACATGTGGGATAGGTCTCATCAGAAAGTTGGCAATGTATTTTCCTACACTGAAAGATACAATTACAAGAATTCTTGCTACTATATGTCACTGAACTGCAGTCAGCTATTCAAACATCCCCATGATAAAATACCACTTCCTGTTTACTTGCACATCCCACCAATGGCATAGTTACTTCGCTATGTTGCATTACACGGAGACCGTACACTCATTTGTAAGGGATGCATAGTACTGAAGTTTTTACCTGGGTCACAAAACGCCCAGAAAATAAAAAAGTCATGCAGGACAGCATGAAAACATATTCATTTCTGATGTGCCTTGCGAATAGTACGAGAATTACAAACATATGACATTAGAAATAAAAACTTACTGAGCCTATGTCTTGAAAGAGGTGATAGAGGAAAGATTTCATATTTTACTGGTTGATGTTGCACAACCTGGAATTAAAAAATGCATTTCATTATAGGCACAACAAATTAACAGTTAACCAACATAATTACATTATGTATGATTTGAAGCTTTCACAGGAAATACATTTACCACAACATATGGAGACAATTTTTCCCTAACTTGTCATCTGAAAATATCGGGTCACTGTATAATCACACATAAAATTAAACACGTTCTGCACAGGTATTTTCCCAAAAATTGGCGACTGTGGGGGAAGGGGGGGGGGCTGTTTCACCTTACACACAGGGTCATCCTATATTCAGGTAAACATGGTATGCACAAATACGGTTTCTCCCATGAACAGTCATTCAAGTGTGCTGTTCATATCCAACCTTCTCCACCTTCATCATCAGCAGTTTACGCGATGAGTGACTCAGGCACATGCTGCATTTACATGCACAGCTGGGAAAAAGGACAAAAAACTCTGACAGCATACTGTGGTACATATATGTAAAAAGGTAAAGCAGTCCCATTACAGGCCTGGACAGGCCCTGAGGGTTCCAGGAGGTTGAGGCTCCCAGATTTCAAGACAGTCAGCACATGAAGGTGGTAAGGCTGGCAGCCCTACGCACCGGCCGCCTTTACCTCCCCAGGAAATATTCCTGGTACTCATTTCTGTTAGAGGCAGAGTCGACCCCAGGGCCACAGTGGAGCTGGAAGTATTATGTCAATGAAAAATTCCAATAACTCCATCAGGAATCAAACCCATGATCTTCCAGCTTGTAGCACAGTGCCTCAACCGACTGCCCCACCGCGCGCCCCATGGTATGTATATAAATACACACACACACACAACATGCAACCACATCATGTATGACCACTGATGATGGAGACACAGGAAGACTCTGGAATGGCAGACACAAAAATTGTATGCAAATGACTGAACATCCAAGAAGACTTTTTTTACAGAATTACAACATAATTTAAAAAAATACTGGGTACTTCACAGAAAAAGCAGAACAGCAACACAAACAGAGTTCTTCTCAATATGTTACCATCTCCTCAGCTACACAATAACAGCAAACACCCTCCACTCTGAAGGAGTATAATGATGTGTAGGCTGGTCAGAATTTGCCTATGTTTCCAGCAAACCTGCTGCCTCCATTTTTAGGAAATACAGAGACAGGAAGTTCCTCCCAAACATAAATGCAGTCTGTCTACACTTCATCATAATTCAGAAGACAGCATTCATGGCACCTGCCACAGAAACGTCAAATCTCACTTCAAACTTGTTTCCTGTCTTCTCTAGTCGCAATTCTCTCATAACCTTCTCTACTTAACATCACAGTTTACACTGCCAATTTCTTGTAAATAACATGTTCTGGGGTCATCTGGCTTATCAGTCCTCATGTGCAACCACCAGCAACTTTTAAGACTACACAAAGCATCAGACACAACCAGATTCAAACAGTGACTGTTCCAATATTCAAATTCCCTATGAGACTAGAAATCCTGAATAAACGCAGCACATAAATCACTTTTTACAAGCCCAACAATTCAAAACAACATGCTACAGCCACTAACACACAGGAATCGAATATAGTACTGGGGTCAGGTTACTTTGGCTGAAAAACGTCTAGTGATTTCTTCACATACTGGATTGTGTCAAAAACTTCTTATAATTTCCTAATGGCTAACCTGTTTCTTACTTGATTTACTACAATAACCTATGCAATAATGAATGACAATTACTGCATTAGTGCTTTAACCTCTACAATCCACGCACACAGTCAAGTTGGATGAAAATTACATCCTATACTCAGATTAAAATACTGCAAACTACCCTTTAGAACCAAGCACTTTTAAGTTTCTGTATTCCCTGACAATAAAGTGTCACCCACAATTCACACATGGCCACAAACCTGATACCAGAGTTCAAATCCAGGTTCCCAAACAGTAAGAGATTAACATGTTGCAAAGTTACCTGCTCTTTTACAAACTGGCATTATTCTATATACTTGAATAAAATCAGTACTAAAATCCTTTTTATATGTCTCATGAATAACACTCTATACATATATTTTATAATATCCATATAAACGTTTTAATTAAAGTTGTATGCATCATGGCATATGTTTTCCAATGACCCTTGAATGATGAGAAGTTATAAAAAAGTTTTAGAAAAGTAATCAACAGCACTGCTGACTCAGAAATGTTGTTTTTCTGGCAAACAGTAGTTAAGTTCAGATGAACAGTACACCAGTACATACAGTTTTAATATAACATGTCAATTATAATACTTCCACTGATACTTGATATCAATCTACAGAACATTTTCATAACATGGAGATCATTTACTCCTGTCTCTGTATTCTGATCTTATTTACCAGTAACAATCCCAGGCCCCTAAACTGTCAATAAATTTCGATTCCAGTTACAAGACAGAAAAGAATCACTCTCATCTTACGTGACATAATCGGTTATCATGTCACAAAAGTATATCAAATTTATATTATGTATTGTTAAAATACAGCAATAACATTCCAGCACTACAATGGCACTGCATTTAGAAGTCAACCAGCAGTAAGTTTTCTTAACCGCATTATATAATCAGTCCTGTGTTACCTTCCATCTAACAGTACTCTTAGGACTATTACTTGTTGCCAAGTTGAAATTAACATGGATCCAGTACAGTTACCTTGAACCTTCTGAATAAACACATTACAATCATGCCAAAAGTAATCACAGCAATTATGCTAATGCTAAAAGAGGTCACTACGTGAACCACAACTTTGCTGCTGTTGTTCACAACAATAATTTTTTAGCTCACAAGTGTTTCAAAAATTGCAGAGTAAATGCTGCCAGAAATTCAGCTGCCTGGCACATGGCCAATGGGCAGGTGGTACAAGTACACATATATGAGATAAATGAAAAAACAGACACATTAACACAGAAAACAAATATTTCTAACAGGTTTAGACATCTAAATAAACCCTGTTAAACCATAAACACAGTTCACACATTTTATATTTCAATGGCAACAACCACATGAAATTTCATTCGCAACTAACATCCTGGAAGACCTGCTACAAAGAAACAGGTAACACACAATGGCCTTAATCCACATTCTTATTCATATTCCTACAGAAAAATATGTTTTAATGTTGTGGCTAATTTCCGTAATTAAGTATATTACACTATGGTACAGTTTCGGATCAGTATACCTACATCATAACTCAAGTTATCAGAACGCCAATCCACTGTGTAATAAACTCTGTTGCTACAAAACCAAACCGCAATTCAGTTACTTACTGCTCTAACCTGCTTCTTCAACAAGAAACACACACAAGTCCAAACTCTTGAGGCCAGTAATAAAAACGCACGAAGGCCCATTTGCAATTGCTTCAGCATTGGTAAAGTCTTTAATGAACGTCCTATTAAAGAATATAAAAACAATTCCCATTCAATGTCAAGACCGTAAAGAAAATGTGAGAAAGCATCACATTCCTACAGCAACCACAAAACACTACAAGCCGCCATGATCGACCCATTTCCTACACGCACCCTCTACGCGCATGTCAAAAGCATGTTTCTGAGCCACGGTTCTGAACTCTCCGACAGAGGGCAACATTTGCTTAGTATTTATGATTGTCGCAATAAACTGACATGAAATTCAAATTAGTACGATACATGCAAATATAATGCAATAGCTGTCACATCCATGCTCTTTTATTTAAAATAGCTTGTTATCTGCTTGTGTAAAAGTTTTATTCGACCACTCAAATTTGAAAAAGCTTTTGTTTTGGATTGTATATTCGGACAGTCGTTGTCATCCGTGCACGCTCTTTATCGTTGTGTTATTCCTGCAATGAAATTACACATTTATCGGGAGAGGGCAGCAGCAATACACGCGTAGTACTATTCCATGGAACTGCAATTGCCGTCCGTGGATCGGTGTTGTTTACCAAAATGTACTGTACAGATGGTTAGGTTATGACGGATCCTCAGGGGATGTCCTAAATTATCCGTTATAACCGAAGTATGCAATATCCGAAGTTGAGTTAAATCACGTTATAAATCCGCCGAAATGAAGGAAACTTCCGCTAGTTGATACAGATCACAGCGAACGAACTGACACGAGAGTACACTTGTGTGCAGTGCAGTACAATTCCGGAACTCGTGATGCAAGTTGCGGAAGCACTACGCTCCAAGATGCACGAATGCTCCCGTCGTTAACAGAGCTAGTGTGTTGTACAGAGCTGTACCACTTAAAATTGTTAAATAGGTATTTGCACCTCGTTGGTCGGCCAGTACTGATACATATCACTTCTTGGACGCGCAATGCGAACGGTAAATTCTTAAAAATTCGCTACCTGAAAGGTTCCAAGTACATGCACCGAAGTAAAGCCGTAATTGATTTACGACAGGGCACTTTACCCCCGAATGCCACCAAGATGCTCGCATATGGCAACTACTTTCCAGATGGTCCATGAACAACAGTAACTGCCACGTGGAGACTGCCCCAGCATACCCATTATAACCAGTAAGGGTTGGACCTCGTCCTAAGAAAGCCCGACAAAGTGCAAAATTTACACGTCTCCGGGTATCAAATGCTATCAGATTTCATATGCAGTCTTCATGAGTGAGCACTCTATGCTCGAACACGCTGTAACCGTCGTAAACTGTCCATTATTTTGCCAAAAACAGTATAACCGAGGAAACTCAAATGTTAGGGAATGTTGGCGAAATCAGATATATGACAGACTGGCGTAACGGAGGTAGTTACTGTGATAAAGCACAGGGAAATGGCCAGGGTATGAAAAAAGATCTGTTATAACGGAATCCATCACGATCGAACTTGACTGTACTCACAACGAAATCTGAGGATTTACAACACAGATCGCAACCTCACTAACCTGTCTTCGATTCAAAGAAATTTTAGTTCTGGGCATGGTGTCATAGATGACTGCAGTCGGAAAACACAATGAGTTGATCTAAGAAGACTTAACCTACTACCTAGTAGATAGCAGCACGTGGAGGTCAATGCACACATTACACATGTTGCTCCCAATATTTTTGTCAGGTCAAAACTTACTTTTTCACGTGTTTTCTTTCTTGGCAACTGCCATAGTTTAAAGTCCTTAGAATATTAACCTTTTAAAGCCTAGCGGTAACTTTACTTACGACCAGGTTTAACATTAAAAAATTCTGCGTGGTGCCCACACTGCGTTTATGTGTTTTGAATGGATCTCCAAACAAACAGTGACTTTTGCCTTATAAAACATTAAGAGATTGGTTTTTATAACCGAAGTGGAGAGTGTTTACAGCGCGGTACGCACTGACTCCTTATATAAAACAGATATGCTTCGTCTTTAAAGGGTTAATCCACAGACAAAAAATTGTGTTAGCAGATAATGTTCCCACTTTCATGCACTAACCATGATCCTTAATCATCAGCAATATAATTAGTGCTACTTAGAGGTACTTGAGAGTTAACAATCTAACACACCCAGCCAGTTTGTGAGCGCATCACAGTCATTGTACTTTGCATTCAGGGTGGGTAAAATGAGCCTGTACTGAGATCTTATTAACTCTGGATAGGTCCTCTTGTTGAAGAATTAATTTAGCCTGTTAATTTTATCATGTGACTGGGTATTATATGCTAGAGACCAGTTTTTCACATGATTAGCCATTAGGTTTTGCCACCTAGAATTTCTTGCCACTGTTGTTGCCATAGACATTGTTGTATAATGTCACATGCCAGTACTAATATGCCCACAGTACTAACATACACTATTTACATCCTGTCACATGATTATATTACGTTAATAATTTATTAATAACACAGATTTGAGTTACTTTACAAGGTTTGAAATACAACAGGGAACTTGTTACCTTACTTGAAAATAGCATTTTGGAACAAAGTCTTTAATTATTTTTTCCACAAGGAACTGAAGTGGCCACAACACAGACCCTCCTCAATGCAGAGTAAAATCTGGGGACATAACACACTCCTGTAATTCCAGCAAGACAGGAACTCAAAGATTCTTGCATATATGCATTTGCTATGTATTTATCCAATTCAATGCCAGTAGCTGCAGTTCACTTACTCTCAGAACTTAGCTGTTTGATTTTCTTATCAAAGTCATCCCAAATGATGGAATAACAAAATGCAGAGTCAGTATAGTGACTAGGTTATGGGGTCAACGACACAGATTTCAATTTCTGGCAGGAGCAAGAGGGGTTTCCCTTCTCCAAAACATCCATATCAGCTCTGGATCACACACATCTTACTATTCAATGGGTAATATGGGGCTTTTTCCCCAGCAGTAAACTGCCTGGGATGTGAAGCTGACCACTCACTTCCACTCAATGCCAAGGGCAGGGAATGAGTACAGCAGTACCTCTACTCCTACAAACCATCATGGAATGCACAGGGACAACTTTACCTTTACCTCTTATATGTATATACTGTACTACATTAATACAGTATCTGTTGTGTCAGTATAACAAAGAAGATGCCAGGGACATCAAGCAGAAAATACAACAACCATAATTATATTGTATTAGAATAAGAGCTTTAATTCATGGTGGTGGTTGCGGTGGCCATGGCTATGATAATGAAGACAAGAATTATGATTCACTTTCACTTCAAATGGATGAAAAAATCTGTACAAATATGTCACTTAAATATTTACTGGGTCCATCATAAGTATTATTATCATCATCATCATCATCATCTTAATACAACACTATATTTTTAATTGTATTTTGTGAACAAATCCCAAAGTTATTTGCTAAGTCTTCATACTCCTCTGAAACTAAGTATACTTTGTAATTTCCTGCAGCAACCTGAGAGCACCAGCTGGATTATCAGTGGGAACCTGAAAAACAGTAAGTCATATATCCACTTATGAATTTAAAGTTTCAGTGATTTGTCAGAATTTACCTTCCTCTACCTATGGCAGTAAAGTATGGGAACAAATGGATGAGACTACATAATTACAAGGGTTACAACTTACTCACCCAATCTATGGTACATCATGCATTATCAGTAGACTAAGCCAGTGGTTCTCAAACAATGTGGTGTAGCACATTAGCATACCATGTACTTTTGCTAAGTAAGCCCCAAAAATTTGAATAAAATCACATCTATATAAAATTAAATATGCAAACTTGGAAGCAGAAATCAGTAAAACTAATAGCAGCCATTACTGTTAGTGGTGGTGTTACAACAGTGGATATGAAGAAACCTCACCCAACTCCTTGCCAGACTCCAGCTGTTGACAGTCTGCCATGAATAGTAAATATCTCTGTTTGAGTACACAAGATTATGTGACTCAGTCATTACACAAGCTGTGCTGAATGTGGTGCCTTTTCTTCAAGACAAGTTTTGTTTATGTTTTCATAGAATAAATGACAATGTTTGAAAATAACAATACACCTATCAAAATTTTAGTTCTCTGTTTTAATTCGAATATGCTATTAAAAAAAAGGCATCCCAAGTGTGTAAGGAGCACCAAAGGTTGAGAACCACAAATGACAACAAATGCTTTAAGATATACATTTTTTGTACACAAGTTACTGAATTATTGTACTGAGATTATGAATACAGTATTCACCATGTGTCCTGACCGCAGAAGCCAGTAGAAGTGGAAGTTTTGATGTGACTTTTTGTAGCCCTCAATGATGCCATTAATGACTATAGGAGATCTAGCAGCATCAAGCCAGTTTGCAGCTCCAGACCACTGCAGTCGCTCAGCCCAGAGAAGAGTGCCTGTAACATTTCACTTGCATCTTCCAGTTCCTACTCAAACTTTAAGGCATGGGAACAGAGGCACAAAGTTCACTGCGTAAGAATGCACCAAACAGTTCTTCTGCTTCTGTCAGTTCTTAGCCTGTACTTAGAGAGGTTAGGTTGCCCTGTGTAAGAACAACTCAAAGGTACAGAGCAATGATATTCAAACTGTGTTCTGGAGAACCCTGAGGTTCTGTGGGTGACTTTCACAGGTACAAAATATGTTTCAACACAATTGAAGAAAATCTCCAGTCACTACAGTAGATAACTTGTCTAGAAAGGCAAAATGGTTTTAGAACAGGACATTTCCTTATTGATATATCCACTATTCAGAAACTAGTAAGTGAAAAGTGTAAACAGTACAATACAGAAACCAATGCATAATTCATATATTACTACAATTTAATAAAAGTGTGTCACATAAAGATACTATGCTGGAGCAACATCACCTCCTAATAAACATACCAGCATCTGCAGTGCAGGGAGCTATGACATGCAAAAAAATGGTTTCAGAATTCTTTGTGATTCAACCTGATAAAGTACCCTCCTCACCCCTATCATCTGGAAATAGTATTATGGTAAATTCCACAGAACTTTTTGTTTTGGAGAGAGGGGAATAAGTATTTCCAAATGCAATGCTTAGCCATCAGGACCACAAGCGTATTGTGTTAGAATAGTGAATTACATGTCCAGTGAGGGATAATACTAAACTCACCTGGAGTGTCAACAATAAGGTCCAGCTGCCCAGTAAATACACAAACAGTTAAATTTGTTTCTTGCAGCAACCGTTCCACTGCAAAATACAAATGGTGATCAAAAGTCAACAGATACATGTAACATTACCACTGCATGTAAGTGCCATGCAGTGGGGCATGGATGCAAAATTATGTATATTATAGACCTCAGGACCAGACGAAGATAAATGGTCATATATGCACACCAGCATCTATAACTTGGCAACAACATTCCAAGTACTCACCAAGAGAAAAAATGGATGTGGAATTCATGCTCATGGCAGGAATCAAAACCTGGTACTCTGGCCCATACAGCTAGCTAGATTAACTGACACTTACAACTAATTTTTTATTCTATGCAAGACTTCACATTCTCATGTCTGTTAGTATAAAGGTTACCCTCAGTTACCATGTGATGTCATATTGTAGCTACCAGACTACATGCGATCACAGCCCAGATGACAGGAAGTTTGTAAATTCTATACTACTACTACTACTACTACTACTACTACTACTACTACTACTACTACACACCAAGCTTTATGGCCATTCAGTTTACAAATTTTTGCTGTAATGCAAAACAAGAATTTGATCCTGTTGCTTGCTTTAACTACTACTTTTTCACTTTCATAGACTAACAGTCTGTAAAGCAGGTAGGCAAGGACATGGGTCAGGAAACTTGCACTTATCCTGCTGCAGATTTCACTTCATGGATTTTAACCCTAGAGACAACTTTTATGAAACAGACTACATCTGTCAAATGAGGGGTAGGTGCATACATATGAGTACAAAACACACTGTTACTTCCATTAAAAAATTAAAATTTGTTACTTCTCATATTTTGATGCGTGAAACTGATGGAAAGGCTCCCTGAAAACTTTACATTGCATTATTTCTCTGCATTACCATGCTGCACTTCCAACAAAATATAACTTGATTAAGCGTTTTTTATAATCAGTACACACCAACACTTGTAGCTGGTTTCATAAAGTCCTCATACAGATAATTGAAGACAGCACTGCTTTGGCCTCCCCAGGTGACTGTGTCTGGGATTCCAAGAGTCTCCTTTACAATGGTATTCATCAGCTTATCCAAACTGGCATCATCCCTCAGCAACTGTTTGCGCAAGAAATCTGAAGAAAACATAACAAAGGGAACTCACTTGGATATTAAGAATACAGAATGACACTTTTCCTATATAGAGAGGCCTTTAAAGGCAATAAAGTGTGAGGATAATGTAGATAATTTCTAACCTTATACTGTATGGTGTTCTATTAATCCATAATTTCATTAAATTTTCAGGCATATCATTGTATATAATGTTAAACAGAAAGGTTTATAACAAGCATGCCATGATCAGGAGTGGGCTTATACATGATTTTAACCCTTTCAAGCCTACTGGTCACTTTATACACCACCAGGTTTAACACTAAAAAATTCTACATTCTGCCTACACCGTATATTTTTGAGTTTTGTATGGATCTCACAAAAAAAACAGCGATTATTTCCCTATACAGCATTAACTGATTCCTTTTTACAACCAAGAGAGTATGTGTGTTTAGTAGATGCTACAAACTGAATCTTTAAATATAATTCTAGTTAATCTTAAAGGATAAATAACAAAAAAGACCCGCACCTTTTATTAGCTGCAGACAGTACTTTACATAAGTCCAGATGGGAAAAGAAGGTGACTATGCATGCTTCTGTGTATGTCATATAAGAACAGAGTGACTGCAGGTATGTCTGAGACTTTTAATAGAATAAATACCCTATCTTCATCCTATCACAGAGCACTGCAATTCCCATATACTTGCAGTCAATTAGATTTTGTAATTATACTGTCCAAGAAGCAACACTGACATCAGCAGTCATTAAGACACAATGTAATGACCGACAACATCGGGCTCCTTGCATACGCAGATACGCTACGTGATATTCTGTACAGTTCCAATTAACTAGCTACATGCAGCAAAGGCATTCTTGCAAAAAGACAAGTTCCTCAGCTAATTTGGAAACCCCCCACATTTTATGGAACCCAAAGCTTCATTACTGTGATCACCAAAGCCTGGTATTGCTCCCTCTCATGAGTGGGATAAATTCAGTCCACACCCTCCCATCCTATTTCTTTAAAATTCAGTTTAATATTATCCTTCAATCTATGACTAGGTGTTCCAAGCTGTCTTTTCCTTTTGGTTTCCTCACCAAAACCCTGTACGAACCCCTCTTCTCTTCACGCGTGCCACATGCTGCATCCATCTCATCCCCCTTGGTCTGATCACCCAAATAATATTTGGTGAAAAGTACACACCATGAAACTCCTCACTACACAGTTTTTTCTAGCCTCATGTTACTTCCTCCTTCGCAGGTCTCAATAATTTCCTTAGCACTCTATTATCAGACACCTCAGCCTGCATTCCTCCCTTAATGTGAGTTAACAAGTTTCACACCCATACAAAATACCAGGCAAAATTAGCATTTTGTATATTTCAACCTTCAAATTTTTGGACGGCAGACAGGAAGACAAAATATTCTGACCAAACACAAGCAAGCATTCCCCAGATTTAATATACCCTAATTTCTGCATGAAACCTGTTTTCATCTGTCAGTGTTGTTCCCAGATATCTGAACACTGCTACAAATTCAAATAATTCATCAACTATCCTTTTTTTGTGATCTTTTCCTACATTCTGTTGGCAAGACATGAAAATAAATATTGTTTGGCAATCAGAAAAACTTAAAATATTATTACAGGCCTGAGGATGACCACAATGGTAAAAACATGTACTCAAACTTAATGTGACACTTTTAACTTTAAATGTAAATAAAGCTGTCAAGATGGCAAGTGGTAAAATTTATATTGTTACTCATAACAGGATGACTAGCATAAAATTTAAAATTTATTACAGGTCTTTAGGAACAAGAAACAACTGAACTGGAATTGACAGTATTAATTCACTAAACACAAGACTACAGACGTCCTGGAAGAACTCTTAAAGCCTGCTTTCCTGCTGCCTGGCATTCTATTTGTACATATATTGTACCTTCGTTTTAAGTAATGTAAATTTATAAGCCAATAAATCTATGTAACATAGCTCACAAGTCACCATTCTGTTATTTCACATTATGTACCAGATGCACAAATGCCATTCTGCCTGAAATACACTGTTAATACAAACAAGCTTTTGTTCCCACTAGTGGATGATGGATTGAGGTGAATTCTGCATGAAACTGTACTCATCCTTTCAGATAGCAAACCTCCCCCCTGCCCCCACTATCCAAAAGAATGAATATAAACAGATGCCATACTTTTATTTTCTTAGTCATTTTCCCCAATCCTAGAAACAATAACTGTTATACTTTATGCTAGACTGTCCACATCTTTTCATATAATCTTCTCATGATAGACAGCCCAGCCTAAGAAGTCCTGTGCATCTGAGTAGAACTTAAACCTCTACAATAAGGACGAGATGTCAAAACAGACTGAAGCAAATGTGAGAATAAATTGTTACCTTTGGATGAAGTAAGGTGCTCAGACTTCACGTTGTCACCGACAGGGTAAAGAACATTGTAGAAGTCAATACCGCCAGTCACGTCCAGGATGACCATTTCAGTTGAACCCCAGAGATCAGTTGCCAATTCATAATTTCCAGCATCAAGTGCAGCTTTTGTTCGCTGAGCATAACCATCAATTGTGTTGTGACCTTTGGTGTCTACAAACCCCTACAAAACTGCCACTCATAAGACGAAGAACTTTGTTTCAATATTTGGTTGAAGTAACTAAAGTTTTATTTATTATGGGCAATCAAACATGCCCTAAATAACAGCACAAAATGGTTTTGTAAGTGCATAGTAACTGGCCTAGAAATATATGTAGATAAACCTAGATACATGAACATATAACAATATCACACTCTGTACATATTCATGGTATAACAGTAAATTATTTGAAAATACACAAAAATTTAACCACTAATGGTTTACCTAACCACATCCTGGTCCAGGCACACACCCGAAGAGAGAGCTGCTGAGCTACAGCCTCCCTCCAATATTGAAATTAAAAAGAAAAACACAGATTTTGTGGACATGATGATATCAAATGTTTTACCTGATTAGCCTTTCAGCCAAAATCGGCTATTGAAATCATCTGATAACCATTACACTGGAGTTGTCAAAATAAAGTAAAAAACTTCTAAAGTCTTCAGGTTTCGCGATCTCTTTCTCTCTCTCTCACACGCACACATGCATGCACACACACGCGCGCACATGTGCGTGCCCACCTGGCAGGGCTCCTCTGAATGAAAGATCAGTTCATTGCAAAAGGCTGCTACCTACAAAACACACAACAAACACAAGAGACGAAAGTTTGTGCCCTCAGTGGGACTCAAACCCACAATCCCAGCAATCAAACAGCCGCAGACCTATGCCTCAGACAACACAGTCACCGGGATCGGCCTCAAAAGTCTTAAAATAACTTAAAAGAAACCAAGATTAGTTTAAATTAGGTGAGCGAATCATGGAACATGTTGTAATATTTATGTGTATATAAATGCAATTACAATGCTATGTTACAGTTAAATTTATGACCTGATTTTGATAACAGCCTTGAAGTCAAACATAAATTATATATAATTTCAAGCTCAGCTCCCTCCCTCCCACACCTCTCCACCAATGAAAAATTCTTGGTGCGTGCCTGTCCAGGTGTGCCATTATAGTTGTGGTCATCCTTGTTATCCATATGCTGGGTATCACGGTCTTACTTGGCAGTGCATCACAGAAAACATAGTAAAATAAATGTGGAAAATGGAAAAATAACTGTGAAAAGAACTGAGCATATGTGTAATATAGAAAGTGACGGCACTTCAAAGAGAAGAGAACATATAATGCAATTCAATTTAATTTTTCTAACCAAGAATAAATGTCATATGGTACTTTCTGTGTCTACAAACATACCATCTGCAGAAGAAATGGTGCCCAAGTGAGAACTGAATCAATTGGGGAAACCCAAGAATCTCCAAGAGCAACGCCTTTCAGTGGTACATCAACATCACCATCTCTTATTGCCTGAAATTAAAAGAATTCATTATATCCACACTTCAAAATTGAATAACAAAATTCTTATTTTCCAGAGCCAAAACACTGAAGTCAGTACATATAGGGACTAGGTAATGGGCTGGACGATCCATCCGGTGTTGAGGTTAAGACAGACTGGGGCTATACATCTACTCAACCTGCATGCCTTTATGGCATGAACAGGAACAACTTTACCTTTACCTTACTCTTACTCCCTCGCTATCAGCAAAATGGTCTGCAACAAGTGAACGGTTTTGAGTGCTGCATATATCATTGACTTGACAGGCCTTCAAATATCCATGAACATTTCACAAAGGAAGGAGCAAGCTATAAAAGTATTCAGATCACATTTTAATTCTATCACTTGAAGCTGAAAGAATCTATCGTGTCTTCATCATTTGCATGCTTCTCAAGACAGTCATGTACAAACAAAATCTCAATTCTAGGACTATGAAGAAAAGAACATACAAAAATGCATTCAATATTAATACCTTATTTGATAACTTATTTGAAAATTAAAATATTCAAAAAGTGCTTTCCTATCATTAGCATACAAAATCAGCTCCATACAAAACACTGTAGACTCAGGCATCGCATATTGTATTTCATTTCAACAACATTTAATTGCTCATCCTCCCCATAAAAAAAACTATCAAGGCCTGCTCCATGACTCATCTTATGCATCTCCTGATATTTCCCTTTCAGTGAAATCTACACCAGAGCACTGTGTTTGAGAATCATTTGTTACCGATTAATTTGAAATGCACTGTACATACAGATCTGCATTTCTCAGTACCTTCCTATATGTTAGTGATTCCCTTCCCTAGCTCTGTAATTATTCAGCCTGGTATATGATCACTAGATGAAATGTGAGTGGCTTTAAAAATCTCACTTGTTTTGTTACAAGCATCTATATACTGTATCCTTTATTTTTCATAGCCACGTTTTTGATCCAAACTACCTTATAAAGTCTTCACCTCTTACAAAATTTCTAATAATTCCATTTATTTGGCCAAATCTATGAGGTCTACATTTCAAAAATTAAATACTGCACTACCAAGGAATTTACAGCTTCTAAAACTAAGCCTAAAGAATTCCTTTACCTCTTTGCATGTTTGCACAACAGTCCTTATTAACGATAATTTTATGCTCATACCCAAACTTCAATCAGTCATCCTTATTGGCTGATACACATTTATTTTCTTGTCAGTAATTATGATGACTACAAATTATTTTCATTTACAGAAAGAAAATGTTCTACACAAAGATCTTAAATCCCTCACATATCTGCTTAATTAACAATACCTGTTACAGTTATAAAATTTCAATATTGTACATAACTTCTAAAAATATGACTTTAGTTCACTGAGCCAATATTAGCAAATCTGTGACATGTGGAGCACCAAGTCACCTCACACACATAATGAAGAATTACCTTGTCCAGAGCAAGGGCATATTCTGCAGCCATCTTCCCACCATATGATTCAGAAAATATGTAAAGTGGAACACTTCTGAACTCTGGATGTTCTTCTAGGAAACCCTTAGTGAATGTGACAAGGTCTTCTGCAATCTGTGTATTGTTTGTCGTGAGAGCAGCATATCTATCCACATAGCTGAAGCCTGTTCCCACAGGGTTATCAATGAACAAGACATTCACATGATACACCTGCAGAAAAGAAGCAAATATTAAACTGACTGGATGGTCAGTTCAACTTCTGGTAGAATCACATGGCTTTTTCTCTTTGCCACCATTTCCACGAAGGCTACAGGGTCCAACTAGGTTCCCATCTAATGAGCATCATGGGGCTCCCTCTCCAAAGGTACAAAATGGATGTGATGTTGAACCTGCCAATTCAGCTGAAGTAATAAAAAACTGACTCTATTCCATGAAAGTAATACACAGGATCAACAAACTTTCAGTGAGTGTGGTGAAATTCAAGGCACACATCTTCTGATTCCATACATGCACATTTCAGCATCATGCTATGCTTGAACAAACCATGGGATGCTGTGGTTGTCTAAGTTACGACACCCTGTAGTTTGGTGGGTTGGCACAAGTGTCATACCCAGAAACCCACAACACAGAACTTCAACAGAACTTCAATCTTACACTGTTGGATTGTGTCAGTTTTCATATTTTGTTTTTTGTCAGTTTGGCGTATTGTATTTGTGCTGGTTTCATGTTTTGTTGCTGTGTCAGTTTCAAGTTTTGTTGTTGTGACAGTATTTTGTAGTTACATAATTCACATGCCATTTTCAAGGAAAGAAATTATAAAGTAATCTATTTGCCACACAGTTTACTGCATTTCAGTTCATACAAATTGCACTTGACTGCATGTTTGCAGCATGTATGTACAAGAACTCCCTTGATTTAGAGGGAACTACACCATCAATTACTGAACATTTAGAGGAAACTGCACCATCAATTACTGAACATTTAATGTTACTTCCAGAGATTGACCCCAACCTTCTCCAACACCTTTGCTCAGTAGAACATACTGAGGCACAAGTAGCCAGTGTTTCTTTACAGACATACCTAATCACAAAGGAGGTGCAATTTACTAACAGGCACACAGATACATTTGAATTTCATTGTAAAAATAACATCATATGTATGAGTAGATGGAAAAGTGAAGCTTGCCTACCCAGGAGGAGTTGCGGATATTAAGATTTGTGTCCACAATGCCGAGTTCTTCGAAGTTTCCATAGCCGGTAGAGGAGGCACCAGGGCCTCCCTGCAGCCAGATCACAAGAGGTTGCTCAGTGGTCCGCTCATTGTAGTACAACCAATAAAACATATGAGCCTCGGGACGCACTGTTATGTAGCCCCAGTCTTGCTCCCCAGGACCCACCCCAGACCGGCCTGAAACAAAACAACCAGGTAATAGAACAGCTGGCCCCAGTCCATAATGGCACAAAGCAAACATTTTTGACATCAGCATGAGTGGCCAGCTTCAACCTTGTCCCTTGCCACTTGTCCCTATCTTTGGCCAGATCAATCCAGTCCATAGCCTCCCAATCGATTTAAGATCCATTCTAATATTATCCTCCCATCTACTCCTAGGCCTGCCAAGCAGTCTCTTCCCCAGCACACCCTGTTGAGGACTGGAGATGAGATTCGCTGCCCATCCCCAATCCTCAACAACATGTTTAAACTGATACCTGTCTCTCCCCAGTGAGTGTACATACATCAGCAAGACCAGCTCCAAACAGAAAGTATGCAAACATCAATTACCAATATAGTAACAAACTGCTGATGTGCGATAACATTAATCATCAAATACAATTACTACCATTCCAAACAAAACCACTAGATAACATACACTGGAATTTTAACATAAATAATACCACTCATATCTACTAGACAGACCTCACAAGGAAATCAAGCACCAATATATATTACATACACTTACTACATAAGAAAATTTCCAATCATAATTCAGAATTTATACTATGCCTAAACAGGATGAAAACATAAACTAATTACATTATTTTATGGCTTAATTCCTTGCAGCTTTAACATAGTGATCAACATGTATGCCCAACATATTATCCCCACACCACGTACTAAACACACCACACTCTCTGGGGACGACAAAGAAATAACCACACACAAAAAATCTTCAGGAAAAGAAATAATAAACTGCACCCCTACAATGTGGCCGCTATTTTGCTATCAAATTACTTATTTTACTGGTTGTAACATTTTATATTGACATGTATATTGTAACACCCAAGTACTGAGATCTCAATCTAACCATACAAAATGAACCTGCAATTGTAATTTTATCTACATGTACTTTAATATACTTTCATGACCTGAAGATGACTACCTAGTGCTCAAAACATGCAGCCTTGTAACTCATCTGATAAAACATAATAAACAGTTACGTTGACGGTGATGAATAACGACCTTGGACACGCACTGGTTTTATTGTTATTGTAACACAATGGAATTAATCACCACAAAGTTCATTAGGATCAGTCCAGTAGTTCTGGGATTACTACAAGAAAAATAACTCTTTTGTATAATCATTCTGGAAGCCATGAAATTTAGTAACTGTACTGCGCATAACACGTGTGCTTCATTTACCTTGACACTGTTTGCTCAAAACATTTTTTACTTTGACAAGTACTTCCAGAAGTGCCTTCAAAGCGCACATAGTTCTTAAGGCCTTTGGAGATACGTAAGTTGGTAGCTGGGTGCCGAAGTTGTGGGACAACCTACCGATACCAACTTCACAGATCAAGCTTCACGCCTGAAGGTGGTATCAATAAACTACCAGCCTACACAGCGTTAACATCCCAAAAGAGTGAAGGCCTCAACGCCACCACAGAGGAAGCCTGAAATCTCAAGGAGGTCTTCTCATAAAGTGCCCAATGTTGACCACTTTTCACCAAAATTGGAATTCTTCAATAAATTTGATCAAAACGTATTAATATCATATTCCATGACGTCAGTACTGCAGTTTTCTAAAGGCCTGAAATGGCATAATATTCGCGCGAACTTAGAAGACAGACTTAATTCAATTCCTGTCTAAAATGTCTGTATTCGCAGCTCAAAAGAAACGCAGGGGCGGATAAACAAAAACAGCTCCATTACGTCCACAAGGTTCTGATAAAGGAGCCATAAAATTATCATACTCATTAACAATGCCGCCTTCTGGGCGTGACGCCATGCAGTCCCGTATACGTATACCGACGTTTCAGAGGATTCTATTGTCTTCATCATTAGTGTAACCCCCCCCCCAAGCATTTGCTCTGCTGAAGGCAGCAAGATCTTCTGAAACGTCCGTACACTTCAACCAGAATATAGGACCTGTATGTGAAAATTCAGATCTTACGGAATGTGACGGTGTCGTTTCGTAACCGGTTCCCGACGTTTCGAAGAAGCGCACTGCTTTAACATTCAAACACAAAGTCGTTAGCAACACCACCGTGAGAACCTCAAATTACGCATGGCATGTATATCTTCGGATACGATATCTGCGGCCGAAAGTACAAACGTTTCGACAGGGTTGTAAGACTTCATTGTTTTCGCAATATTATAATACATTTAAAAAGATTCCCTTGCAACTATTCATAACACTATCGCACGTTCATTACATTTGCATTTGCCTTTTATCAGTACTTTCCTGCACCTGGATTTGTTAGATTACATGGCTTAATTAAGTAGGCCAGTGTACTGATGATACGACGGTAAATAACGGTGCGTATAACACCTTTAGCTGTGTCACGTGATGACCGATGTACTCGCCGTAATACACATTGTCCTGAACAATCTGATTTTGCGAAATTTGGAACTGTTTCTGGGACGTCGAAGCTCCTGACAATGACAGTCGTTATGAAAACACACATTCCACGGTTCAAAGGTTGGTTTACCCATACTACTAATCTGCGTTTTGATACTGTGTAGGATGGTCAAATTCATGCGTGCAGGAGGGCCTGATGTCACTGTCAGAGCGAAAACAATAAGAGTAAACGTATGATTATCACACGAAACGCATCCGCTCGCTTAATTGTCAGATATAAAGACAACGTTACGTCAGCAGGAAATCTGATATATTGACGGTTCTTCAAATGAAGCAAAGGACCGATCAAAAAAAGGAATAGTATGTCAGTTTAGCAGATCAAAACGTGATTCAAACTTTAATAACTACAGTGTGCACACTCAAGTAGAGAACAACAATGGAAATAGTTTGCCAGGCGTCACGCCACACAGCACATCAGGTAGTCAGTTGCAACCCAAGTGGAATGAGGCCTACCATAATACCAGTAGTATGTGAGTTATATATAACATCTGTTTAGATTCATCCTGCACAACAAATGTAAAACCCTTATTTTCCATTTTTACTATTCTTGTTAGTGGCCTGATGATGGCTTATTTTCAGAGCCGAAACTAGTCGCCAAGATAACGTGCACAAAACAGCTTTTTGTGTGCGATTTCAGAGTTCAATAAACATACATTTGTGATTTAATAATACACCAACAGGGATGTTCTATATCAAGATTGTTTCTGGACCAGAGACGTCAAGTTTGAATTTGACTTGAATTTCAATTGCAAAGGCGAAATTATTTGTATTTCCTTCACTTCTCAGTAAAATTATATTCATTCTCTCGGGAATAATAAAGACGAACGCCTTGTTTTCATCCACAAAAACTGGTACTTTGCGCATAACATACCTGTCACAGTGTAGATCAGAAACGTTGAAAGTAAGATCAGAATCTTCATGATGATCTGCACTTCCCTTCCTACAACACGTTTATTAGTTCAAACTTGCTGATCAAGTCTGAATACTGTGAGTATAAGATAGCTTGAATTTATATCTATTTAAATTTGTCAGCCTCTTCTAAAATGGGCCAGACTTCAGTCAGATAACAAAAAGAATGGCCGATGATAAAGCGCTTGTGATACGGGTCCCTTTCAGAATGCGAACAATTAAAGACACTTCAAGATGTGTGAACACGTAAAAGATATCAGAGGACAGAGTTCTGCAGCAGGAGTACAGACACCAGACATTCATATTCATAAGACTGAATAATATGTGCTGCCGATCCCGATGGCCACACACACACACACACACACACGCACACACATCGTCATCAACATCATCATCGTCGTCGTCATATTCTCCTCCTCCTCCTTCTTCTTCTTCTTCATCATATTCTTCTTCTTCTTCTTCTTCTTCTTCTGTAGCTCCACTATGCCAGAAATATAAGCGCCTCCCTAGTTGCTCTCCTCCATCCATTTTCATTCTGCGCTACTTGTCTTCAATTAACAATTCCCATCTTTCTTACGTCATTTTCATCATCGCATTTCCATCTGGCCTCGGGTCTCCCCTTAAGTTGTTTCTAGCAGGGCTGTAGAGTCGGTACACGAAACTTCCGACTCCGACTCCTCACTTTTTAAAACTTCGACTCCGCCTCCTTTGTAAAATGTCAATATGCATTCATAACGGTAAACCTATAAGACACTTCATCACCACCACGTAAATCATCAGGCTACTTTTAGACTTATAACCTATTTTTAAGTATAAGTCTAATTGTTACTGTAGCTATCAGGTCTCTGGAGTTGGAGTATCTAGTTAAGACTTTAGATGGAGGTCGGAGTCGGAGTCGATATATTTTTACCGACTCCGACTCCACCCAAAATTCCTTCCCACTCCGACTCCACAGCCCTGGTTTCTAGTGTAAGAAACGCTGCATGCAGTAATAAATATACAGCTCTCTGAATTTGTGGTTCAAATCCAAATCGGGGGCAAGAATACTCTACTAGTCAGCTGTGTGTGTGTGTGTGTGTTGTTTCTCAGCCACTCGTGTTGGGCCACGTGTAAATCTAAAGAACCTACATAAAGGTGGAGAGTCCTGCTGTCCAGAATCGCGCTTCGAGTAAAAGAATACAAAATTAATATACTCGAGAAATTTGAAAGTAACTTGAAGCCCTTCGCAGTGACCTCTTTGTGAATCGCGCGGGAATCCTAAAAAGCTCGGACGCCTTGAGTTCTGCGGACGTTGTTGCTGGCAGACCTCCTCAGACAGTGTGGGTTTCTTGCGAAGAAAAGCGGGAACCACCCGCCCAAAGACGCGGCCTCATATCCGAAACACCTGAATCCTCAACAACATCCTGTTTCAATACAGATGGACAGATTCGTATTATAAGCCACAATTAAAAATACAAGCTAGCAAAGAATTAAAAGTATTTATTAAAACATCTCTTAATTAAGAAGTACGGGACTCCATCAACACACACACACACACACCTGGTTGCTTTAAGACGATTGATCCCTGATATCTTCTCGGCAGGAACAGAAGATAAAAAGCCTAAGCAGCAAAATAAGAAGTAAATGTCGGACAAGATGGATTATACGTGGAACTGAAGTGATTTGCAAAAGCTTCAGCAATATATATATATATAATCACCGATCTCTTATTAATTCAATCATAAAACACTTCTTTACTTTAAGGGTTAGAAATACGTTTCCTTAACTGTTTAGGTTGTGCGTTAAGCCCGTCATAAATGGGTTTTTAAACATCGCTGTGTACTGGACTCCACATAGCAAAGTGAGTTCGCTTGGCGAAAACTATTACTCGCATCATAACTGGAACACTAACAGGCCTTAAATTTAAAAAAAAAAGTATGGATTTAACTTGATTTCCAAGGTAATCCAATAATGTTCAACAATACTGATTTATGATACGAAACGCGCCGACGTATGTACATGCCCTCCAGATTATGCGCTCGCTTCATGCTACCGATTGCCTTCGTCGCGGGGCGAAGATGAAGGTAGTATCGGACTGGTACCGTGGTCAGACGGTCCTGGCTACGACAGGAACAGGTTCATTGGGAAAGGTCCTGTTGTGGAAGTTTCCGGTAAGTTGCCCCGGAGCGATGGTGTATCTATGCGATGGTCAGACAGCGTCGTGGAATGGCGTCCTCCGGCTGCACAGAAGAGATCACTAACTACCAGCGAATACAACAGGTGATTAGTTCCCGAACCCTCACCGCTAAAGTCCGGGTTAAACCCAGGCTAGTCTATGTGAGACTTATGCACGACAGAGTGGAGCTGGGACAAAGCTTCCTGCGGGTACTTTGGGTTTCCCCTGCTAGTAAAATTCCACTAATGTTTCATATTCATTCACTCATTCATCACCGACACTACACTATCTCTGCATTTGACAGCATTGTTCAATAACACACTTAAAAGCACTTCATGACTATCTTTCCACTTTAGTCCATTTTCCTAAACTCAAACATGATGTACAAGCAACGCATGCCCTTACGTGTTTATGTCTTCACTTCAGTAGGAACCACTGTGTCTGACATACTCGTAGATACGGTGAAAACAAAAGCTCAACATTTCTATTACTAACCAATTTATGAAGTCCACTGCCCAACACAGTAAATCACAACTGCCCACATAACGTTGCATTTCTCAGCATCGCACATGGTATATTTGTATGGTGATCAAAATGGGATTTATGATTAAGCATCTACTGTATTGCAAAACATGAAGCGATGTTAACAGGTTGGCGGGCAACAGAGTTAGATAGCGATGCTTCACAAATGTCCTATGTTCCTACTGGAACGAAAGGATATACTACTACTACTACTACTACTACTACTACTACTACTACTACTACTACTACTACTACTACTACATTAATTAAGACTTGACCTGCAAATAGCCGTACAAGATCTTTAACCCCTGGCTCCCTTGTGCTTTCTAACAAAACAGCAATGTTTTCATTCCTCTTATACACACACACACACACACACACATACACATACAGGGCCAGCCTTAGGTCCATTGGACCGACTGGATGCAATCGGGCTCCGCGCTCATGGAGGATTCGCGCATTACCTAACTAACGTTAATATACCAGAACGTTAGTCCTCCCACCTCACATCCTGCACAATAGCTTTTAGGGGCCCGTCACACGGATCGGAATCGGGCCCCGCGTTTGCTAAGGTCGGCACTGTAGGTGTGTGTGTGTGTGTGTGTGTGTACTGAAGTTAATGACATCAAACATTTCTAGCCAACAGTTTAGCATTTTCGGTCAGACCCTTTCACCGCATTTTCATGGAAACTAAACATTGTAGACATTCAAGTACACGACACGTTCTGCTGATTGGCAGTTGAGAAGGTTACGTTCGGTGGTCGAGTTTTACCTCGCGACGTACAGTTTTGACCAACATAGTTATCCGTGATTTGAACCATAGATTAGAGATAAACCGAGTCCTCTGTTTTCAGCCCACCAAACTACACATACATACCTGGTAAACTGTAGTATCAAGTCACTGTTCTGTGACGCGAATATAATTTTCTGTGTACAAATGTCTGAGGTGTGAGTGAACGTGTATGGTAATATGTTAAGTTCTGACAGCTAATGTGGCAATTTATTTTCTGTATCACGCACTGGCTTTTCCACTATTGGAAGAAACGCAGAAAAAGATATGAACAAGAAAACTGGAGGCTACTTCGACGCAGGAGAATACTGATAATGCGTCTTTTGCGACAGCGGCGTCGAAGATATGTGGCGAAATCTTGCTGGGCGTATCCCACAACAGGGCGGTTTTGGGAAGAAACAGTACCAACATTTAGCGACATCAGTTTCCTGAAACATTTTGGTACGGGACGCGAAACATTCCAGTGTCTTGTTGACGAGCTGTACTTAGATTTGGTTAGAGAGAATACAATCATGAGGCGAGCAATTCCTGTAGATAAAAGAATTGCTGTAGCACTTACAGTTTTGAGGAGTAGTGGCGACTTTACTTCTGTAGCAAAACTTTTTGGAATTGGAAGAAGTACAGGGCATCTGATTTTGAAGGAATTCAGCAGTGCCGTCTGTAAAACATTGTACGATAAAATAGTAACATTTCCAGAAACGGTGACAGAAAGGGAAGAAATTACGAACGCCTTCAACAACATGTGGCATTTTCCTGGATGTCTGGGTGCACTAGGAGCATCACATATTCCAATTTTGTCACCATCACAGGGTGGAGATGATTATTGGAATGAAGAAGGATACCATTCAATAGTCCTTCTTGGAGTGGTTGATCATCAGTACACATTTAGGTAATGCATTGTAGTGCACCTGCATGCATAGAATATTGTCTGTAACTGCCGTGTGGTTCTGTTTTCCAGCATATTTAAGTGCTGAACATTAAATGCTAATCGGAGTGCACAGTGTATACGAATGTGATCACTATTTATAGAGTACTGAATTGGTGAATCAGGGATCGTAACAAATCAACATTTCTGCAAAACAAAAAATGTAAATGATAATCAGAAGTCAGCCTGGTGCAGCTGTGGATGAACTGGCACTCATTTGCTAGTGGTCATGTGTTCTACTTTTGTCATTTTATTTTTGAAGCTCTGTGTGATCAGTGAGATGGCCTGCAGGGCCAAGAAGGTTGATCAGGTGGCCCACAGGGTACAAAAGGTTAGGTAGTACTAATATACACTAATCAAATCCCACTGAAATTTTGTGCTGTCTACACTGTAGGTGTGGGATGAATTTCAATTTGAAGCAGGCTACTGTAACTCATATTTTACATGAAGTTAAAGCTGAACTTTTTATCATATTTCTCAAATTGGCTGATATACCATGAACAAAATGGAGTTCCACAACATACAATACAGATCTCATTAAAATATTCTGTGTAACTTTTGACTTCTGTTTGGCACGAACTATGCCTAATAATTTCCAGTGAAAAATAATACATAATTCTCTGCCTGCAGTTCCTGTAGCTCATTCAGTAGCAGTAGACTATTGGAAGTGACTAGTAATCCACATAAACTACATCACCCATTAATTTCTATAGAGATGCTGAATCAGTGGGTATGGTTACAAGCATGGAATGGTGTGGCATGATGATTATAAATTGTGGATTGATGTGGGGAGAAGATGGCAACAGGTGAGAACCTCATAGTCAAGTCTCCTGGCCACGAATTGTAACTACAGACCACCCAAATACATTCCAGTGGTGCAACAGCACCTAGTGGGCCAGGGCCTCCTCTTTGTCAAGACTTCACGTTTACACTCAGACACACTGCACTCGGTAGGACTCCTCTGGACAAGGGATCAGCCTGATGCAGAGATCTCTACATGACAGCACACAACATTTACAAGCGACAGACGTCCGTGCCCTCTGCAGGATTTGAACCCACAGTCCCCGCAAGTGAACACCTGAAGACCCATGCCTTAGACCATATGGCCACTGGGATTGGCCTACCCAAATACATAGTACAAATGCTAGCTGTAACACTGTGACAACCAGAGCACAAAATTAAGGACTTACTGTGTACTAAAGTGTAAGTTTTATACCATCTGCTACAATTATGAACACCATGTAGTCCATGCAAACCCTCATGCACAAATATACAAGGCAAGGCAACATCAGTTTCTTCCCAACAACTTGGGAAAGTCCAGCATAGGTCCCTCACCAGTGTAGAGTTGTTCTATCACTGTTTTCATACCTCAGCATTTAGTTCTTGGACACACCAGTTGGCCTACAGTAGCATTTATGAGTACTCATTTTTGCAACAAGATGAATGAAACAATAATTTTACCAACTCTTTTTATGTTTCATTTTCCAGATATGCTGATGTTGGACAACCTGGTGGAACCAGTGACTCAGATATATTCTTCAAAAGTGAATTGTACAAACATCTTTGTACAAAGTTGATACCAGAAGAGTTTCACTTAATTGCACAGTCATCCTTCCCACTACTGCATTGCCTTATGACACCTTTCTCATTTAACAAATCTAAAAATTCAATGCAGACAAAGTTTGATTACCATTTGCATAAAGCCTTGACACCTGCTGAAGTAGCATTTTCCCACTTAAGAGGGCGATGGAAAGTCTTACTTAAACGATGTGACTTGCAGCTGGACAATATGGTAGACATTGTGAAGACATGTTTGGTTCTTCACAACCTTTGTGAAATCAATGGAGACCATTATTTTGATTCTTGGAATGAAAGTGTTAATGAAGAAACACATTTTCCCCAACCACTGCACCAGCAAAATCTGACAAATCCTTCTCAAGCAGGCATTAAAAAAAGAAATGAATTGGCAGTTATTCTCCCTTAATTTGTTCATTAATGCTGATTCCTTCCATGTATGTTATTTAATTACACTGTCAAATGCTGAGATTATATAGCATCAGTTAATGCTGATTATAAAGTTACAGCAGTTACTGGATATGTTTTAAACACTCTACTGGAGTGTGATACTGTACCCTTCATCCTTCTGTAGGTACCCCTCATAATATGTAATGTTTTTATGTCCACTAATCATATTTCATTATTTGAATCACATCATAATGAAGCATACAACATGTTACATGGGATGTGGTTAATGGATTTACGCCTGACTGAACTGCAGTGCTTAATTGCAACCATCAACACATTAAACAAATCAGAACTCAAACTTAAATACAGTGCAATGCTGAGTGACTGGTTTTCCATTTAATCTGATTTGCTGTGTTATCATAAATGTGTATTATGTTTATCAACATTCATTTTCTAATAAGTAACTTTTCTCAACACTCAATTCAGTATGTAACAGAATGAATTACACTCCCAGTAACATTCATGTCTTTAAATTGTTTCTTGTCTACATTTGAAGTACAGTATAACTCCAATTATCTGGATTAAGTGGGTCTGCAAGCTGTCCGGATATGCAGAACATCCAGATAATTGGATCTTTCTTTGAAAATAGGCTACATTGGCAGTTCAAAGTGGAAAAGATTTCTACAAATGGCTATTTTTAGGCTACATATTTATTTATGTGCAAATATAACATTAACGCATAATTCCTTATATGTACTGTACTGCATTCAATCCAGTAACCAGTAATTTCAAGGCAAATTAGTTTTGTAGAATTCTTGACAAAGTCATCTGAAGGGCCAAACCAGTCTGGATAACTGAATATCCAGATAACCAGCATCCAGATAATTGGAGTTATACTGTGTTTGCACATTGTTAGTTGCTTTACTGTGCCCTTGTTACTGCCTTCAGTTACACAAGTGCAGTTGTGCTTTAGTTTGTTGATCAAAGTTACCAATGTCACATAAAGTAGTGATTCTTCTCTAACATGTCAAATGAAAAGAAAAAGAAAGTTAGTTCCACACAATAAAACCTTGAAGCCGTACAAAGACTAGACAGACACTACAAAAAGTGGCAAAAGAGTATGATGTTGGCTGTTCTACTGCTAGTGATGGGATGACAGTAAGAAGCACAATTGAGAAGTGGTGTCTGCCAGAACTTCAAATGAAAGCCTTAAGGAAAGGTACAGGTGAGTGTAGCTTTAATTTTGTGGTTCACACAACACACATAGAAATGCACACCAAAAACAGGGCCTCTCGCAAAACAAAAGGTACTGGTTTTACACAAGGAGTTTGTTGAAGCAAGATCTGACTTTACAGCTAGTACAGGCTGGACAGCATACTTGAGTAAGACTGCTTGACATATGCAGAAAAAGTATGAGCATATTTGGAATCATTGTTAGATCCAAAGACCTAAGTCTCTTATTAAGAAAGATACATTATTACATTAACAGCCCTACAGCTGTGACAAAAATGGCCTAAACTTTAAAAAACCTCCATCAAAGATTCTGGCTTCCCATGAAGAAAAATACGCGCCTGGCTATAAAAGAACCAAAGTCATGTACTTGTCTGCTGTAATGCATGAGGCAACCCTGCATACCAGCTTGCTTTCATTGGACACCTGTAGATCCAGCACCACTGTCATTTTCCTAGAATAGCCAGGAAAGTGTGTGGACTCAGAAACTTCTTCACTTTGCTTTTATTGAATTCATCCCATCAGTCAATTATTTTTAAAATAAAAAAGAACATGGAAAGCAAAATAATTCCTGATTTTTCATAATGAACCTTCTAATTCTAATAAAATCGGGATAAAAGCTGGGAAATAAGTGGCCTTTCTACCACCAAATGCCACCTCGCTGTAACTGCGGACCATAACTTCACAGAAAAAGGAACAAAAAACGCACTTCTTTAGTCACAATAGTTAGAAATATTGGAGGGCAATTTGAAAAAAATAAACCGAACAAACGACGCAAGTTTTCAGGTTCTGACGGCAGTGTACTACCGGATTACGATCTTCTGGTACTGTGACGCTGCACTGCTGGATAAGTCGTTCTCCCATACTCTCTCCTCTAAAATTTATCAGATAGCCTACGCTTCGAGGGCATGTAAAGCACATACGCAGTAGCAAAATTAATAACACAAATAATAAAAATAGCATAGACTGTTCACAAAAAGTGCGTAATTAATTAACAGTTTCGGGTTATGTATCATACGTGGATTTGCTGTTCCATAGCCTGCAAGAAACTTTGCAGCACTACTGTAATACATTTATATACTTTGACACACACTTAACATTTTACTAACATTAATATTAGTAATTAAATAAGAAGCACACTTACATAAGAAAACGGCACCTATTTCGTATACACGCTTGCATGACGTCTTACATCACAGCTTCGAACACACACAGAACCACAACCACTAACCTGCCACCAGCCTGCTCGGTGAACTGCGAGGAGCACGTGTGAAGCAGTACAGTTAAACGCACGGAAAATACACGGAGCGAGCTGTACACAACACCAACCACAAAAGAGAAATGTCCTTGGATAAAGCAGAGACTCTAGAATATAGTCTTGTTTAGCATAGAACATACTTGAGGTAGTGTACAAGGCAAGCAATAAAATCCATAGTATGCATAATCATACCAAGAAAGCTACCTAATAAGGAATTACACGAAACACCTCATAAAAACACAAGCCGAGTTTAGCTTCTCAGAAAGAGAAAACACAAACAATGACAACCTCTGATCCGTAGTGGTTAGTAACCGGACATTACAACCACGGATCATAAGACAGTTCTTCGATCCCGCGAAAACTTACAGCGGGAAATTAAATGTTGTTACTAGACAAAATGCGGAATTGGAGAATGCACCCACTAACGGGTATGTGAAGAAAGTATTTGTACGGTGCAATTGGCGCGTTAATTGATCATTGCGTACGAAATATCGGAAATTCAGAAGTAGTGAAGTGTGCTGACATATTCAGGGTGTGATCCTGCTTGAAGCACTGTTGGTTATAATAATCCTAGCTTCATATATTCACATCTGCTGCTTTACAAAAAGGACTGGCAAAACAAAGTAGAGTCTAACCTACAATGAAAGCGACGATTAATATGTCTTGCAGAGAAATAATCATACGTAGAGTAACTGCAGCTGTATGTTGGAGCTCCGCTCTGCAAGCAGTATTATTGGTCACGGTCTTGTTCCTACTGAATTTCAATCCTTTGCATCCTATTTTGTGGATTAAACAAACAGCAACCCTCAGCGTGTCGTTGGGAACTTGGTTGTACTTTTGTCCTGTTGGCCTGGCAATTTGTATGCAAAGTATAGTGTCTTGCAAAGATTTTATGGAAGTGAGAAGATACAGTGGAACGCGATTTGCAGTTTACTGTAATATGTTCTCGTTTCATAACTTCATTATGGTTACTTTGTACACTGTTACTGGTGCACTCGTCACATGGATGCATTTGTCTCTGCTCGAAGGGAAGTATGGGAAAATGTTTGCCATCTGCAGTGCTGATGACAGTAAGATGTGTTTAGTGGAAGGGTATTTGTTCCTAATGTTAAATGGTTTCTGGATAGGTATGTATTTCTTTGTCAATGATTATGTTTTTGGTAATAAACGTTTGTATTTCCCAGTAGTTCAGCAGTTTAAGTTCCTGCAGGTAAAAGCAGAACTGCAGTCACTTATGAAACAAGCAATGATTGATTCCCTTTCACCAAGTGTTTATTTTGTTGTGATATATTACTGGAATGGAGGAGCTATTCGAGGTTATATCAGTGACATTTTGGAGTGTAATGTAGAAGAGAAATCTCAAGATACAATTCTTGGACTGATGAACACTTCTGAGTTATTCTATTTGTGGCTCTTTTCTAGTATATTCATTTTTACCATTTACAATATAAAGCTCATGTTACGTGTGAACTTAACTGAACATATTTTCTTCCCAATCACATCTCTAGTTGGAAATTCTAATTGTCTTACATTGCATCAAAGTTTAGCTATGTCAGATGTCCCTATTATTCAGTATTTGGGTTTCTTAGATCTTAAGGTATTGGCTGAGAAGGACTATGGCAGAAGAGAACAGCTGTTCACATTAAGTCATCCTGGTGGACATCCTTACAATTGGAATGCTGTAGTGGAAGAAACTTTGAAACTTATAAGGAAATTCACAGAAGATATAAATAAAGCAAACACTGAAACAAAGCCTGCACCTGAAAGCAATGAATATGTGATCACCAAAGACTACTCTCCTTCAAAGAGTTTTGCCATTGCTTCAAGTGAAAACCAAGGGACTTTTGTATCTGGAATGAGAAACATGTCCTTGAGGGTTCATAATATGTCTGATATATCTCTCTGTCAGTCTCCATCAAATTTTGTTCATTTCCAACCACGCCCATTTAACGTTTCACAAGAATCCATACTGACAATTCTTCGCCTGTATTCTACTCAGGCTCTAGATGCACTATGCAGAAAACCTGGCATTTCTTTCATATTTGGCGACCTTCCTGATGCTAAGGTGAGGTATCATCTGGCACAGTGCCAGCCAGTGATTTGGGCCATCCAGGGCTTGTCTTGCTTGGCTGCAGCGTCTTTCAAAGAAGACCATTATGGAGTTGTGCAGAAAGACTTACCAGCCATCATCACATCTGTGCTTCAACTGAAACAGTCTTTGGACAGACTCCAGAAGGTTGGAAATTATAAGAGATCTCAAAAAACTGAGCATCATGATATGAAAATGAAGGCTGCTTTACGATCTGCTGTGAAACAAAGTTTGTATACTGTTTGTGTCACATTTGGTGAATATGTGAAAGATATGTCACTATCAAAAGAAGTTCTACAACAAATTCAGCATTTCTTGAATTTTAGAGAAGGGTGATTTTTCACTTCGTAAAATATTTGGATCAAGAAGAGAACTGTGCTCTTCTGGGGTATTACGCAAATGGTGATCCTTTACCGACGTTTCAGGGCAACGTATTGGTCCCATCTTCAAGAGTCTTCTTGGACTTCTTGACCCTTGAAGATGGAATTGATACATTGTCCCAAAACGCTGGTAAACGTTTACCATTCGATGCTGTGTAATACCCCAGAAGAGCATAGTTGTCATCAGTATTGTGGTGGAAGCCTGAAATTGTTGGACAAAAGTTTTGATGTTAATAATCTGTTAATAGTCTTATTGGATATGTTTCTTGAATAAGAGTGGCTAATGATCTGGCACATACTGTGACAGTGAAACCTTGTGATTGGAATGTGTTGAACACACAACACAGTGAATGTCACCGAAAAACAATGGGTATTATTGACGGAGTAATGCGCAGGTTCCAAAGGAAATATATTTTTTGAAGAGACATAATATATCTCAAATCATTCCTCCCTGTTATTAGTTTGAATTCTTACTGTCCTCAGTCTACAAGCTTTCACTGTGCAAGGCATATGTCAAAATAATGGTAATGTAATGTATGAATACACTGCGATAAATTACGGACGTGTCAGACAGTATCTGCAATGTATATAATGCTACAACAATAATGTGATGATTCAACATCAAACTTAAGTTTGGGTAAGAGTTTATATGTACAGTTGCAGATACTTTGTGGCCCGCTCTCTTAGCTAACAAAACATTCATGTGGAGACTCAATACCATAACTGAATGTCCTTACATTCATTTTTCATAATTTTCCCACCCTATATGGAAAGAACAGGAATATGTAAACTCTTCCTCACAGGCGGAGCTCAATAAAATTCTTGCATACTCATTGAATATGATTGATAGCTTGAAAATGAGAAGACTGAAGTGTTGTATTTCAATTCTGTATGTTATAGTCAAATGTGCAAGTGCCTGAAGTGTGCAGTTTTCATCTGACTGGCAGGCTGAGGTGGTGGTGATAGTGATGATAATAAATTATTAATTCATTCATCTTTGAGTGCAACCAATCTCTGGCATCAGAATTAGCCTTGTTTGGCATTATACTTTGGTGTACCACAATCCGATGTAAAGAAACTTTGCTTCTGGGTAAAACAGGGATCTAGCAGTTTTATACTTTGTGTGTATAAAGGTTATGTATACGTATAAAATGGAACAACTCCAGCTGCTATGAAATTCACTTAATAATAATGGTAAAAGTTCAACACCATACCAGATTCTCCCATTTCACTGCGTGCTTTGTTCAGTAACTTGCCCAACAGTCCTTTATTAATGGTTCCTGTCTTGGACCTTCCATAAAGGAGAATGCATTCATTCTGCACATACCTCATCAAGTCGAGAACAATAAATGCTGGAGGGGGAAAAAGCAAAAAAGATTAGTCTTTCCAGTGTACATCTTTTATACCACTGCCTGTTAATTCACAATTTAAACACAGTTGAGAACATGACATTTGTGCCTTCATTCCTTTCCAGTTGAACTGTAGACTTAACTGAGGCATCCGGAACAAAACGCATATTTCAATTATATACAAATATCATATCCACATACAGTAGAACAGAGAGGCATAAAGTGAGAATTCTTATATGTAACACAAGTTATAAAGGATATTCAATAAATAAGCTTCCCTAGGACATAAAAAATAAGTGAGAAGTCATTACAAGGTTAAATACAGCTCCCTTATTCCACTTAAGTAATATTATTTTTAACCTTTTAAAGCCTAGTGGTAACTTTACATACCACTGGGTTTAGCATTAAAAAATTCTGCATGGTGCTCACATTGTGTTATGTGTTTTGTACGGATCTCAGAACAAAGAGCAACTTTTTACCTTCTACATCATTAACTGACTGGTTTTTTATAACTGGTAGATAGTGTTCACTGCACGATGTGCACTGAGTCCTTATATAAAGCAAACTACATTTCATCTTTCAAGGGTTAAACATAATCTTCTGAGCACACTGATGCATTTGTCCCACCTTGGTACAGTGAAAATTGGGCTGTTGCATTCACAGCCATTTAGTCATTTCCACATCCAGTTCTGATGACACTTCCAGTGCAGCAGGTAAGTCTTGACCCCTGATTCATCAGCTTTCCAAAATTATTTCCTCCACTCATCCTGCACTGTTTTGCTGGGCCAACTGGTGACCATCATCGCAGATATCTCTTTTAACAGTTTTTTAAATCTCTGCACCATTTTCTGACATGCTGTACTCATTATGTCACTGCCATACACTTGTATCAATTGACAATTTCGAGGGGGGAAACACATTTTGCCCACAAAAACTGAATCACACTATGAACTTCTTCGTGGGACCAAGCACCACTGCACATCAACTTACCCCAAGAATAGCACCTTCCTCTTATGCCAACTGTTGCATGTTGCCCCTCCCACATGTGCAACCTCCTAACACAAAATGCTTAAGTTAGACAGAAGTTACAGACTAGGGAACTGGACCATACTTAGTGAACATGCCTCATATGTGGTCCCACAATAAACTTCCAGGATTCAGTCTATAGAACCAGATGTACAAAAAAATAAAAATAAGTTATATCCCTCAACTTCCACATCTTGTTACATCTTTTCTAGAAGCTACAGAGACCAACCATCAATGGAAATGCATTTAGTCTGGCTGGTACATTGCTCTTGATGTCTCTGACCTCGTGAAATTTTTTGAGTATGATTTTTCACTTTAGGGAATACAAAGAAGTCGGCTGGTGTGAATTTTGGTGTTCTGTGATCAAGTGTTTATATGTTGCAACTCTGTGCTCCTTTTGGTCATCTACAAGACAGTGGAACAAATTTCGCAAGTATCTTCCTCTTTGCCATATCTTCATGAAGAATTTGACAAATCTCTCCCCATTAATGTGTGTTTCATCCTCCCATCAACTTGAGGGTCATTCAATGATCTCTGGCCACCACTTCATGAACTTCTGCAATTGTTATCAGATTTCAAACAGTTGATGACTGCCCACTCCTTGGATCATCTTCCAGATTCTTGCATCCTCTCTGAATCTTTTAAACCATTCAGAAACATATGTATGGGCTACAGCTTCATATCATTAACAGTCTTTTTAAGTGTTTCATGTTTTTGTAGCTGTTTTTCTGAGTCTGATGCAGTACTTGATGTTCACTTTATGACAACAAAGGCAAACATAACTTACACGTGGGGCTACAATGGATGAACTGCTTGAGCTAGAACTTTCTTTTCACTAATTCCTGAGTCATACCATTAACTAAAAGAATCTGGCTCCAACTAGTTTTTGTGCCAAACCATACCTGCATGATATCACCAGTCCTGAACCTTCTTTTCACCATGTGAAGCCAATGAAGAGATTATCCAAAGTGAAATTGCAGTTGTGTAACAGTTCTTTCTCATCTGCATGCATGATAGAGTGTTGGTGGAAGGATGAACTGGGAAGGGCGTGGAAGAAATTAGTCATGCTCTGTTTAAAGATTATTCCAGCATTTGCCTGGACAGACTATCCATGAGAAACCTGTCAGGATAACTATATTTGAGACTGAAAATCGGTGTTTTGTTCTGTCAAAATGAAGCATGACATTAGTCCGGAAAAACTGCCATCTGGATCTCATGAGGACATGTGTGAAAAGGAGAGACAAGCCATGTGCAGTTGATAAAGACTTGAAACTGTGGGAGAACTGACTGGGGCTTAAAATTTTATCTTGGACTCAAACCCCACAAGAAGACATAAGAATTATAAAAAAGGTTACAACTTATTTTTATTTAAAACTGTACTTTAAGTAAGAGCTGCTTTACATCCCCTTCAGTGACTGTGTTACACAAAGACCATAGAACAGTTTAGCCTGTAATGATTCCCAACCTGTCGCCTGACAACTCTGCAGTTTAGGTATATAGTCCCTTAACTGTCTTTCTGATGCGATCAAGTCACCATGTCTTTTTAGAAAAAGACCCAGATAAGCTTGTGCTAGTTCAAAATCCTTGTTACTTATTAACATTGATTCAATCAGTCTCATGAACTGCAACATCAGGTCAAATGACCCACCACTTTGTGGTGCAAGACAGGAGATTTCAAAATCAATTGCTGAAGGACCCATGACTTTCAGCTTAGCAACAACTGGTTGAAAAATGTTGGTTTCAGCAGCTTCACTTAACAGCTGTGCAAAACCTGACAGACACTGTAAATCTGCAGGCATTTTGATCTTGTTTGTTTCTTCATTATCAGTAGTTTTACTCAGGTCAAACTGCAAGTTCAGCGATGGCAGAGTTGGAAGAAAAAATGGAGCTGCCTTTGGTACTTTCAGTGGTTCTTTAGGTTTGTTCCGCTTTTTGACTATGTCAATATCCAAAAGGTTTTTCCACCTTGAGCTTGTAACCAAAGACAATGTCACAAGGTCATTACTGATCTGATCATCAGATTTATATTCAGGTTGACTGTCATCCAAATCTGTTTCAACTTCCACACCTTCCTGTACTTCACCAAGAGTTGTTGGAAGTTTCAGTAATGGCATATCAGCTGTGTCTGACATTGGACACAATGAAACATGTGAATATAAAGTTCGATTGGACCAAAGAAAGACTCCAAGGTAATCCACGTGAGTTGTAGCCAGTAAGTCGCCCGTTGGTGACAGGCTCAATGAGGTGCAGGCGGCATCTACCTGAGAAAGAAAATTAGGTGTTTTGAGTGTTGTCAGAAACTTAAGTAAAATGGAAAATCCGTACATTCAAGTTGTCCCATCCCTATGTGCACTAAGAGAGGTCAAAGTGGTGAAAGTAAACTATACACATGCACTTAAATTTACCACATTAAGATTCTAATTAGAAGAAAGTTTTTTTAACTTGATGTCCTTTATAAGAGAAAACAAACTCATGGTATTATGTTACTGTATATGACCTACATAACTTTTGAACCAATAAATGGATTTTCTAAAAGCTTTGTATAAATGTTTTCAAACCAATGCACTATTTAATTTCCTTCCATTAATTTTTTAACATGATGGCTGTGCAAACTTCTGAAGTGGGTGCAACACTAGTTCTGTGTGGAAATAGATCTTGGATGAATATGCATATTTTGTTTAGATAATATTCTTTTCTAGAATGAAACACAAGATAAAAAGCACGAAGTTCACATTTAACTTGTGGTTTGACTGCAATAACCAACAGATGGGGTATATCAGGTGTCATAAATACACTACAGTTTTAAGTTTTTATAAAATAAAAACAGAAGCCTTATGTGGAGGTCTTGTCTACCTGTCTGTGACCTAGTATCAGGGTCTATATGAAAGCACTCTTTTCTTTTAATACAAAATTAGAGACATTCAAGAGAAGTTGTAAAGCATTCAGTTTGACAGATCTTTGCACGACATTGGCTGGCCATTTTAACTGATTATGAAACCTGCCTTACACACAGTCATAAACACATGTTTTCATATACATCATACACCATTTAATCACACGTGGTGAAGTCTGATATGAGAGCTCTTTGTATGACATTGGCTGGTCACTTTAATTTTTAACCATGCTGACACCATTACCAAGTGTGATTGAAGTAAAGTTACAAATACACTTATTCTTGTGTATCACAACCCAGCAATCACAATTGTGGCCATGCCATAGCTCAAACAGTTGATCACTGGCATTTTGTGGTGGAAAAGTGGCATTGGGACATGTTTTTTGCCTCAGCACTTTGGGTTTTCCTGTGTCAGTATCATTCCACCAATGCTCCAGACACATTCATTCATCTATCACTGATTCTATGTAATCTTACCAACTAACAGCATTGTAATGACCAGTTATAATGCCCACTTTATGAAACACCATAATCAGATACTTCCAGGCAGCCCCAGAAGTTTCATAGATCTGTTTAAATCTTGCACTAGAAGAAGGTGGGAAATTCTGATTTTTAACCATAACGATTCACAAAAAGGCATACGCCACATAAGGCCATAAATGGACTTACCATACATCCCATAAACTATTCTACATATTTTGTTGTAATTTGATAGTGTACACTCTTTTGCTGAATGCAATTTATAAACCAGCCACATGCAAATTAATAAACTAAAAAACAGCTGCATATTTATGTTGCGTGTTGATTTTCACAGGTGAGGCTGTTTCCGAATCATATCAAGATAGACTACTACCTGCTGCAGACAAAATACCAAAATCTGGGGATCTTAGCCCAAGTTTCATTCGTAAGTACAGGTAAAAGGATGAAGGATGAAACAGGAAATACTGGGAAAACTTAAGATCAAGTAGGCTGTATTGCATACATTGTCCAGTGGAGAAAAACAAAGTATACATTTTAATTTTTCATGCATTGAGTTATGAACAACTGGCACATCTGAATCAATTTTAAACCCATCAATAAGCCAACCAACCATCTTTGCTATAACAGTTTTAAACTTTACAAACTTCATGTCAGCAATTGTACCTTGCACTTTCTTACAACCAAAGTTAACTTAATACAAACCTTAAAACAGTCAATAAGCTGTACTGAAGGGATGTCCCACGTGCAGATGGTACAGTCCATAGCAGCTGTTACCAGCCATCGTGCATCTGGACTAAATGTGGCATCTGTCAACTGTCCTTTGTGTCTCTGGAATTTCCTCACCACTGTTTGAGTGTCCAGATCCATGACAATAATGGTAAAATCCTCTAGAGCCGCTGCCAGCATTGAACTGTCATGGTGTGGTCGAAAAAATGATACTGACTCTTCTATATTCACTTCTTTTAATGCGCCTGGACCTTTCAGCAAAATACATAAACATTCCAACCAGTTTCACACAACTTTCATTATTCGAAAAATTACAAAAATTTGAAACCCTTGTTAGCAGCAACAGCACAGTGTTCACATTCTTAACCAAACTAATATAAATATCCATCACCCCACACACAGCTCAGACTTAACTGCACTGGTAACAAAACATTCATTAAAAAATAATGGCTGGAAGTTACAGTTTTTCACATATAATGTTTAAAATATGCATTTACATTACATTTTGTCCTAACATGTTTTTGTGTGGTAAGCCTAGAAACCGTCAGGTAAGTGAAGGGGGATTGTCATGAGTAACGTGTTCATCCGACTAAGCAATATATAAGTGAACGCCATCAATGAAGCATGTCATTAACTACAAACACTTGTATCAAAACTTACGCACGGCATTCTGAACTTGTCAAACAAAGTTTTATTTGCATGAAAACCTTATGATTGGCTGACTCAAGAGCACAGGTGGCCCTAAGTGAGCATGGGAGGCAGTGACACCATGTTACCTGCATGTATGGTATGAACAATGCCCTTACACAACAAGAATTACCACAGTTTTAGCTGTCATTTCCAGCTTCCACCAATTAAGATGTAACATCTTCAACTTCTTCTTCTGTACAGTGACACTCTGAACTGACAGCTAAAAAGGCCAAACTTAAAACCACCGGTGCCAGTCTCCCACTTCCAACTCTCCAACAAGTGTTCATAATACCCATTTATACAAAATCTATTTTTCAGGACTGAGCCGAATTGTCCCAAATCACAAGGTTTTTCACTCAACCCATGAGGGAACAAACCAGGGTATGACACGTACTTGTTCAGCTACAGTACTCCAAGACGCTGCCCACCGCACATCACTATCACACACACTGGCTGACCACCTTCTACACCCATACCTACATAACACATCCTAACTCCTGTACAGCTACTCTGCTTGGACCCTTCAAAATGTCATGTAACGATTTACTCAACAATACATCACAACATCCCAGAAAATGTGAATCTGAAAGACCAGAATGCAGACACAATGACACTCTTCACCATTGGATGTACTAGACAAGAAGAGTGGCTGAAAAAATAAAAAGCTGTTTGCTCACACTTTCATATTTATTCAGTAGATTCAAAACCTGATATAGGTAATTACACTGGTATGAAGATTACAGTCTTCTAGGATGTCATGCCAAGTGCCTGTTGCCTCTAACTTCAGTGTAAATTCTATGGTATGCTATTACCTAAATAAAACGTGTACCCTGTTAAAAAAATAGCTCCGTCCTGATACCAACATATCTGATGATATGCACACTCATTTGACAGTATATGAAAAAACAAACCACAGATAAAAATTACAACCAGTGTTCCTGCAAGGGAAAACATTATGTCAGCCATGAATATTTCATTAGGTCAGCTCAGTTACTCTCCACTCTTCTCTGCAGGCAATGAAATATCTACATACCTCTTCCACATTACAGAAAGGCAGACATCAGCTGTGGAGGATAAATGAGGGTTACCAGATATCCACCACAGGAAAAGAGGACATTTCCCACTTATCGACCATAAAAAAAGGACAAATCAGCAGCAAAGCGGGTTTCCAAATTTTGGTTGAACAACAGGAATCCGCGTGGGCTCGAAGATCAAGAGCACACTTGTCTTCCATAAACACTGAAGTTCATGGTTTACATACCAAGCATTCAGCTTCCCACTTGTCGCAACCATTTCGGAAACACAAATACTTGCATTTTAGTTTGTCCGTGAATTAACATTTTCTTTTCCCCATTGTAAGAACACGATAAAAGCAACACACAAACTAAGCGGCACACAACATGTCGTCACTGCACATGATTCAAAATGAATGCCTGGAAACGGACTGTGCAAGTGTGCATTTGGGACAACCACAAGTGACTGTGAAAACAGGTTCTGAAGTTGAAACATTGCTTATGAGAATTACGAGCTATGACATACGTGACAACCACCAAAAAATTGAGTGTGACTATCAACAATGGCCAAAAACCTGCACATTTCTGTGAAACTAAAAAACCTCCCCGGACACAATTCTGTAGCCTGAAAAAGACGATATGTCCGCGAAAGCCCAGACGTATGGTAACCATGGGATACACGCATAATGTGGCTCCCTTTTCTACATTTTTACCAGCTTTCTGACATGGCAAATGAAGACTGTGTTCTACCATCTACAAAAACAGATTACCCAAAGAAACACCACATGCATATCATGCCACTCACCTGGAGATTTGAATGGCCAGAATCTGATCACTGCATCATGTCCACCAGTAACCACCATCTGGTTTAAGTTATCTGTAGCCACACCCCTCACAGATCCTGTATGTGCATATGGATGACCATAGCTTCCTCTGTGAATCCCAGACTGGATATTAAACTTGTCCACATGGCCTGAACTGTACCCAACCAACACGAAGTTTCCACAGGAAGTTAGACACAAACATGTTGCAACAGCATTCACCTTCAAGTGTGATTTTTTAGGATCAAACCTTTCTGGTAGTAACTTGAGCTCTCCCATTTTTAGCTTGTCATATGACCATGTTGTAACAGTAGCCAACCCTAAATGGACTGCTGCAATGTTGTCCCATTCCTTTTCTCTCGTCGTTTCTGATGTGAATTGAACAATTGGCGGCATCTTTAGAGGATCTGCCAAACCTTTCCGTTTCTTTTTTGACAGCTTACGATTATACGAAGCTTGTCCCAGACTCTTATTGAAAGTTTCTGTAATAGTAGAAAATATTCGAAGTGACGAATCCCCTCCTGCACTTAACAGATTATGACCATTACTTCCATGGAATCGAACACATGAAGGTGGTGCACTGTGGCCTTCACGAATGTGCAGAAGTCGTGCACCACCATCTGGCATGTCAAATATCCACATTTTTAGAGAATTATCCGGAGATGAGGTGACAAAAAGGGGCTCATTTGGAAGGCACTTCAGTCCAGTTACTGCACTGTTGTGTGCTCCCAGCAACTGACTCATAACTTTCCGTTCTTCTAAATTCCAAAAGACGACATGCCCTGTCAAACTACCGGAAACCAACACCGGATGTCCATCAGTTCGAAATGACAGACTAGTTACAAGTCCCCAGTCCTGCATAAATTCCATGACAGTTTCATCAAACTTCAGATTGTGAAGAATTATTTTACCACTTGCTAAACCAACTGCCACCACATCAACAGCTGGTGCTTGTTCCAAAACAGTGATAGCCGATGTCCAACCTTTGAAAACGTAAATTTGTTTTGCTGAATGAATGTTCCAGAGTTGCATGGCTCCTTGCTCACTACCTAACAAAATCTTGTTTAAATATGTACCAGGGTGAAGCATTGTGGTTACACGAAACGTGACACTGTCAAATGTCAACTCCATGTGCAAATCCTGAGATTTTATATCCCATATCTTCAGAACGCTGTTTTCATCAACAGAAAGGAGATGAGGGCCGAAGGGCAACAGGAGATGCACTGGGCTGGAATGCCCAACATATGTGTGTTTGAGCTCTGTTCCTCGTCTCCAAGCACAAATTACGTTATCACTTGCTGTATACACGTGATAAGAATCCGCTGCAATGCATGTTAATTCACCAGAATGCAAGCCACTAACACTAAGTAATGTAAATCTTGAACAGGCGTACGTATGAAATGCCTTTCCAACGCATGTTACCACAAGGTTTTCCTTTCTGCAACGAATATATCGCACTACTAATGGGATGTGATTACTAACATAACCTAGAGCCTTACTGCTCTTAAATATTCTGCTTGTTTGAGCCATATATGGATAGAACTGCAAAAAGGCACTCAATAATGAAACCACCCACTCCTTCGTATGACTGTTTAATGGCAAATTACAGCACCTGTCAGTAACAGCACGCTATTCAACACCAACCCCTAATACTTCCTCCGTGAACGTAACCGTAACCACACAACATACATCATCGTACTACCGAGTACAGATCACTAACCATGCATGAGACACATGAAAGGCCATTGGGTCCGTGGACGATACATGAGGACGCGTTCATGACGGGATACATGTAAGTACAGATACAAGCACGGATTAGACCTGACGTACTCAGGGACAATTCGTGATACAACGGTAATAATCCGTGCCACGGACGGAGTACCTGCCAGCATTTATCCATGACACCTAATGCGACCATAGCTCATTTCACTGCCCACGACCAGCTGTTTGTTGTGCACGTGGGTGGTGCATACGTCTATCATGTTGTCGAGCAGACATTCTCCAGCACACGATAAAGATGGTTCATTGGCTGAGTCACAGTTAGTTAAAGATGATGCTGAAGAACCAGCTGAAAAAAGAATGAGAATTGAAAACCTCGGCGAAAATGATCCACGCATATTCAGTACAGATACATCCTCTGTTGACTGCATGAATAGTGAAATGTCTACGTTTTCAAAAAGACAGTTAAAGAGACTAAGAAAGAAAGAAAAATGGTTAGCGTATAGGCCTATTAAAAGGTAGACTTACAACAGTGTGTTTATGCATTTCAGAAATTGCTTGTGCGTTTATTAACGAAATCTGTATTCCAGAGCCAAAGAAAAATTGAAACTCAAACAGAAGAAACTGCATGCACGCCTAAACAATGTTAAGCTGGGACCATCAAGAAAAGAACTGAAGCACTCAAAAATGTCACAGAGTAATTGTAAAGTTCGTGTAGCAATTGATTTGTCGTTTGATGATCTCATGAATGATAAGGTAGATACTTTCTGTTACTCAAACAATCTGATTTTCTGATTTTCAGAAATTATGCAATAATGAGGTCTTTTTTACCCTAGGCAATCGGTAAGTGTATCAAGCAGCTCTTACGATGTTACAGCCTGAATCGAAGGGCTCGAGATCCACTGCAGTTCTATATTACAAGCTTTAATGGAAGGTGCAAGACAGAAATGGAAAAGCATACTGGATACATTAACTGGGATGTAAGTTTCCAGTGCTTGTTAATGACTGAAAGTTGGACACTGTACAGAACAATGGACAAATTATATCTTCATTCCTAAGGGTTTGGAGAGTGCCCAGAACAATGCCATTTAATGCTGAGTCGCAGAGTTCATTATTGTTTATTATTTATGAATAATGCCCACAATTAATTGTTGACATTATTTTTTCAGTCCTGGATATTTACATTTTCAAAATGGTGCTTAGGTGAAGAGACAATTTTTAATGGTCTACCCTTCTTTCTAAACTAAGGCCATTAAGGTCTTGTAAAATAATTTTGATATTACATACAAATTCACTGTATTAGCTCATGTTTTGTTGTTTTCAGGTAAATTTTCATAGTGAGAGTTACACAGACATCTTCCAGTCTAATGACTTGATTTATTTAACAAGTGACTCAGACAATATTATTTCTTCATTGCAAGAAGACAAAGTTTATGTTATAGGGGGCCTTGTGGATCATAATTTGTATAAGGTAGGAGAAACAAATTTTCTTAATGTTTATTCAATCAGTAAATTCATTGCCCAGCATAGTTCTAGTTACACTTTAAACCCAAGCTTGTTTTAAAGTATGCATGGATTTTCAAACTGTTTGAAGAAATTCATACATTCAAACACTTCTGAAAGGACATGATTAAAATATAACATTACTGTTAGTTGATCATGACTGTGTTATAATGACAGGATGGAGAGGAAGAGCTTGACTGATGTTTCTTTACACACACCCACTGCAGCATTTTGCAACATGTCTGTTTTGATTACAAGAATCTGAAACTTTGAGCTTTTTTCATCCCGCTGTGACTTTCTCTTTCTTTGCTGTCATCTTTGATAAAATGGATGGGCTGTGTGCAAAGTCTTTTGACTGGTTTTGAAATGAAACTGTGTTATGCAGCTGTCAGCTGTATAACTCCATACAGCATAGTCCGGTCACTCATCTGGTGACAGTTATCCCCACCTTCATCAGAATCTAAAGATTCAGTGGCCTGTCACCAGTTTGTACCCCAAGCCACATGAATACAGTCCATACCATCACCCAGCATTACATCATAAGATAATTTTGTCAGCAAGATAATTCAGTAATGTTATTTTTTTGAATGTCACTATGATATAATGTTACTTTGTGCAGGGTTTATGTCATCAGATTGCACAAGAGAAAGGGATAAGTCACGGTCAGTTGCCCATTGGAGAGTTCCTGGAGATGAAAACCAGAAAAGTTCTGACAATTGATCATGGTAAGTGTAGAGGTAATTTCAGTTTTATGTATTGTCATAAGACTTGACAGTCTGTTCTGACCACAGTGGAGATTTCCTGTAACTGGTTAATTCCAGTTCTGCATCTCTCTGTTTGGACTTCAGCTCTGGACTTCAATATCAACCTACCATCTGTACTAGGCCCTGACAGAGGGATGCCCCTTACGCATTCCATTGCCATATTGAATGGATAAAGTCTCTGATGTCTGTTAAGGACTTCGCACAACACTTAAACTAAGTCTAAACTTCCATGTAAAGGTAAAGCAATACCTATACAGGCCTGGACAGGCCCTGAGGGTTCCAGGAGCTCGAGGCTCCCAGATTTGAAGACAATCGGCACATGAAGGTGGCAGCCCTACACACTGGCCGCCTTTACCCCCAGGAAATATTCCTGGTACTCAGTTCTGTTAGAGGCTGAGTCAACCCCAGGGCCATGGTGTGGCTGGAAGGATTATGTCAATGAAAAATTCCAATGAATCCATCACGAATCAAACCTGCAACCTGCCGGCTTGTAGTGCAGTGCCTCAACCAACTGCACTAGCATGCACCCCAAATCTTCATGTACTGTACCCTTTTAATTAGGATACAGTAATTGGAACTTTGGAAAGTGCGACACGGAGCCAAACTGGCAGTAGTGGAGTGTGACATAAAGCTGTCAGCATGCTTATTCCAGCACAGAGTCTCTTTATGTTAGTGATGTTTCAGTTGATGTGATACTAACAAAACAGCTGCATAAAAGACCAGACAGGTCAGTAATGCTGCTGTGATGTGAGAAGCTTAATTTTTAAATGTTCTGTAGACAAGCTGTATAAACTACACAACATCATGGGCAAGTTTTGTTCATCCATCACACATTTCATCTGCAAAGTGTCTCACTATTTTACAACATATTAGCAGTCTGCCCTACAAACTGGCAGATTGGCGTTACTTTTATTGTATCATATATCTTACATTACTGATGTCAAACAAAAATCAGACATTTTTCTTAAAAATTTTTGTTGTATAAATATTGATACATAAAGCAATAAACTGTATTAAAATCTGCAACTTATATGTTAAGCATCCTTATACAGCGGAATACAAAGAAAAGTAATGTTATGCTTTTAAATGGGGTAAACTCTGCATTGGTAGATTTTCATCTGCAATAACTGAATATCAAGGCCACTGATAGACAAAAAAAAAATGCAAAGTGCATTTATTCTTAATTGAAGCCTACCTCTCCTCTTCTGCCTGTAGTTTTGGCATGGCCGTGCCTGCTCAGGGTCCTTGAGAGGCACAAGGTGTACATGTTGTAAACACAAAACTAGTTACTAATCTTCACTTTTATAATATTTCAGTGCAATGTTCTGTTCAAGCAATGATATAACACAAAATCATTGTTGATACACATTTCCAAAACATTTCACGTCTTCCTTGCTGGTCTCATTAACCTGTAAAAAAAATATACATACGGTAGTCATACATACTGAAGGTCACGTGTTCTAGTCTTGCATTATGCTTCTCACATGACATTTACAGTGCTACAAGAATAAGTATAGGGCATTAAAGTTCTTCTAACAAAATTTCTCATGGTGGAATGTGAACATTCAGCTCTGTAAATACAAATGCTACCACTGGACACAATCCTTGGAACTACTCTCATATTGAGCCTGTGGTGAACTCCAATATTAGCAGTGTTGAACCTTTAGATTTTACTGCCAGAAGTTTGGTTATTTACTTAGTTTTTATCTTGTGTCATTGAAGAGCATCCAGTTATCGTCATTATCCTTTCATGTTTCCTGTGGATAGACAACATTTTTCCTTTGCCCAAGAATTTGTTGGCTTTCGTGCAGTTTGTGTCCAAGTCATATACTTTTCTTCTTGCAATTTACATGTTTGTAATTTGAACATTACACATCAGGTCTATGTTGTTGCTTTTTATGTAATTTACCTTTTACTTTGTTGATAATTCTTAATACTTTATTTTTCTACTCTTGTTTACTGCAGTCATCACTCTTAGCATGTCCTCTGTGTGTGTGTGTGTGTGTGTGTGTGTGTATGCATGCAAAGCACAGTACAGCCCATGACAAAATGACACCAGTTTTGTTCAAGTATGTAATACTTACCCTGTGGATAAGAAAGGTTTTGTTTCTAATCTGTGAAATTTGCATTTACTTCCTCTTCAGCTGCTACTTGTTACATTTGCTTTATGTAAGAAATCTCCGATCAAAACGTCATACAGTAAAATGCTTGTATGCCTTCTCTGTATTACAGTATTTGAAATCCTCTTAGAAGTAACAGCAGGAAAGTCTTGGAAAGAAGCATTTATGCATGTTCTGCCACCCAGGAAAGGAGCTGTTGAGAAGGCTGAAACAGATGAGGTTCTTGGCAGATGCGAAGTTGAGGAAGAAGAGAGCACATCACAAACACAGCTGCAGAGCAATATAGACCCCTTATGAGTCTGTCACTATTCTGACAAAACTGAGCATGTGCACTGTAATCTTTGAATTTATGAAATATATACCAACGGTAATTCTTACCTTTTGCCTCCATATGTTCTCTTTCATCTCCCTTAAACCATTCTGTACGCCTTTAAGCCATCTTAAGTACAGGGGCTTAATTTCAATATTTCTTATTGTTTTCTCCATCACAATATTAAATGGATCTGTGAAAAGTACCATCCTATGTAAGTCCCCTTTGCTCCCTATAAATGTTTGATAATGGTCCTTGAATTTTGACTTTGTAGTTCAATTATGTATGGTGCTGTTTACCAGATTAAGTAATTTCATAGGGACCTCAAATTTGTTTGAAGTTTCATACCTTCATTTTCTATCTAATATGTCATCAAATAATAATGATAATGCAGTCAATGCAACTTACTATTAATTAAAGAATTCTCTATTTACATAATAAGCCTTACCATAGGACTGATTTATGGTATGGAACAAATGGTTTTCATATCACAACAACAAATACTTTGTCTATGAAATTAAAGAACAATTTATAAGGAAAAGACCAGAATACATGAAACAACTTACATTGCAAGAAGTGTTTCAAAATGCTTGTAAGCAAGTCTTTACGCGTGACCCTCAACCTTGAACGTCTGTACTTGTGTTTCTCTAACTATTCCATCTTCAAAAGACATTTCTGATGATATCCTAGTTGGTGCCTTGTAATTAATGTTGACTAACCCAACATACCTTAATTTGGATGTGTTTGGCACAGTGTTCCAAATGATGCCAAAACTCCTTACCCAGAAAATCCAAAGCATTGTGGATAAAACAGCCCATTCCTGTACTATGCTCCATTTAGTTTTCTGAAGTTCCTGACACAAACAGATTCAACATGATAAAGTCATTTCACTTTGACAACTTAAAATCTTGAGATGATAAGAGATGTTGCCCACAAACCCAACATAAGTGGGTAGCAAGTATGTACAAAACTGAACTTTTGCAGGGATCACATCCACATCTCACATCTTTCCCAGACTGTCTCTTCTGACTGACCAACCAGGAAATTACTTTAACCTCTCTCAGCAGGGTTACCATATATCTATCACAAGAAAAGAGGACACATGCCACTCATCAACCATAAAAATGAGGACATATTTTATTCTCCTCAAAAACACATAAAAAATAACACTTACAGAATTTTAGTATGTCAGTTCTAGGCACAAGCATACTTCTCAGTGGATTCACTTTTCTTCAGAGCACAGAAACACCATGAACATAAGTATGAAAATCTTTGCAAGACATATTCTTAAAATGGTACTGCACAATGCACAATCTGTAACTGTTGTGATATTTTACACAACAAAATGCTAAGGTGTCTCTGTTGCATGTACTTAATCTCCTTATGAACCTGGCTGCACAAAGAAGTTATTTATTTTAAACAAACTTCTCTCACCTCGAATATACTTTTTATGTTTTGTTGTTTCCAAATGCACCTCAATATCTAAACACCCTCCGTTTGCAACAGATCCAACAACTTCAAATTCGTTATGGCCCCTCCAAAAACAAATGTATTCCCTCCTAAAATCTCCTGTAAATTTGTACTTATGCTTAGGCATTTTTGACAAAAGAACAATGAAATTATAGTGACAATACCTGTTAATACTCAGCACCCAGAATGGGGATACAAGAATTCAGTTGCATGTTTGAATGCCAGTGTATTAAAAGGCAGTGCTGGTTGGCTGCCATCCACTCATGCTCAGCCAGTCACCAAACCATGACTAGTCACTGCAGTCACTGAGTTTCAGCATGGCTCCAGTAGTTGGAATTCTGTGGTTATGGCACACAGCATTGTTTTCTTCTCTCATCAGCCAACGATTTGTTATGTTTGAATACTGCTGGCTGAAAACTCAGACATTTTAAAATGTGTAAAAAATCTGCCCAGACATATATTTTAAGCATTAAAGGGAGGAAATACCAGGGGAAAAGAGGGCATACGGTAACTCTGCCCCTCAAGATACGACTGTTTCATTATTTGCAGGTTAACAAGGAAATTGAGCCTGAATTTCATAAGGTATTTGACTTCTGGGAGGTTTTATGTAAAGCATATGCCTGATATAACAGGATGCCAGATACCTCACCTACAGTCATATGACATGTGTCAACATATACAGGTTCTATAGTGACTTTTGCAGCATTCATTAAGTAGACAGAAACTTTGTAGCAGTGACTAATTTCGAGTCCATTAGCGATAACTGCAAAGTTAATTAATTATGTCTTAATTAGTTACCAGTTTACATGTGAACAATGCACATCCCAGATCTTTGTGAGCTATACAGCTTACACGTGAATGGCATATTTCACCTTGAACTCACCTACAACTGCAGTAAATTTAAGTCATGCCTTACATTTCCAAACGTGCTCTCAATGGGCTGTCATCAGTTTCTCGATACACACCATCACTGACACTATGTTCTGAGCTGCAATATTCAGCTTGCTGCTTATTTCTACTGCACGCTGTGTTACATGTGCAACCAACACATATACAATCACTACGATCTAATCTTACCTTTAAAGGAAATGGCTCTGGACTCTTCCAACAAAACAACGTATCTAAGTTTTTCACAACACACGCTGAAGAACCTTCCCCGCACCTGTCTTTCCCACTTCTACCATACAACTTAGTCTTGTTCATGCATCACAGATCTTTTTGAAGTACCCTGAAAATGGAGGTAGCTCTCCCTTCCACGGCGTTGGTAATTCCCAATAAACACAGCATCAACCCCCAGACGATTAATCTTACACACAAATACCTTCAAAACCTGAAATGACACTACTACACTAAATTCCATCTACGGCGGGAACTTAATGCAACAACAGTACCAACTGTTGAGGGCAACACTACACAACAAAGGTTGTAAATGGATGAGAGTTCTCGATGCCATGGTTTGTAGCTCTCATCCGTGGCATTTCTCTGCCCACTGGATGAGAGGCACAAACGCGCCAAGTTCAAAATAACACGCATGTCCATTTGACATACACCAAACCGGTTTGTGGTACATTCACAAGGGGAGGTTATTGCTCCCACGCCCGACCCCACCTCCAATCTCCAACACTTGGGGCTACCTCTTCACCTGTCTAGCGTTGATGATCCTACCAGGAGCGTAGATTCTTGCAAAGCTGTCCAGGGAATGATTGCACAAAATACTTCTGAAATGAAGGTATTAGCCCTATTTGGAACTACCAGTCTGCTCCAAAATCACAATGGACCCCAATTAAAGCCTGCCACTTAAAAACTGCTGGAGGAAGTCTGACAACCAAAGTATCAAGGGTTTACAATTACTTATTTTATTGATAATATAGAAGAAATCATAGAGCAGAATGAAAATAATAAAGTAGAATGTAGTAATTTAAGGTTAATGAATTTAAACCAGCATTCTGTGTTCTTATATTCTGTGACAGAAAATGAAGTTGAAAGGGTAGTTATTAAACTGAAAAGAAAAGCAGCGACAGGAGTTGATGAGATCCCAGACTTCATAGTAAAAGATTGTATTCACCTGTTAAAGAAACCACTATGTTTTATCTTTAATTTGTCTATAACATTCGGTTCTTTCCCAGACAGGATGAAAGTGGCAAAAGTCAAGCCTATATATAAGAAAGGGAAAAAAGAAGATATGGGCAATTATAGACCAATTTCGATTTTACCAACTTTTTCAAAAATTCTTGAAAAAATTGTTTATAATAGATTAGTTTGCTTTGTCAATAAACACAATATCTTATCCGAAGATCAACATGGCTTTTGGGAAAATAGATCAACAGAAACTGCATGCCAGAATTTTATTGAATTAATACAAAAAAGACTCAATGACAGAGAGCATGTACTTGGAATTTTTCTAGATCTCTCAAAGGCGTATGATCTTATAAATCACGAGGCCTTGCTTGGAAAGCTGGATTACTATGGAATTAGAGGGATAACTAAAACATGGCTAGAGTCTTACCTGTCATCCCGCTCACAGTATGTAGAAATAACGGCAAAGACAGAAGATATTTACAATCACAAGTACACATCCCCATGTAGGATAATAAAACATGGTGTCCCTCAGGGATCCATTTTGGGACCCCTTTTGTTCTTATTATATATAAACGACTTACCACGGTATGTTCAGAATGCAAAGGTGGTTCTTTACGCTGATGATATAAATATTGTATTAACTGATAAGGATTTAACTAGACTCCAGGATAGAGTAAATAATACTATGAAACAACTGGAATTATGGTTCTCGAATAACAGTATGATTATAAATGTCAACAAAACTAAAGCAATGTTATTTCACTTAAAAAATAACAATGTCATTGATGCTCCTCACATACTCTATAAGAATGAGAAAATTAGCTGTATATCTCAACTAAAATTTTTGGGGATCCATATTTCTTGTGCCCTTACATGGAGCACCCAAATAAAAGTGTTGTGTGCGAATCTTAGTAAGGTTTGTTATATGATAAAGATGCTGAAAGATGAATTGAACCTTTACATGTTGAGAAATATTTATTTTGCTAAGTTTCAGTCTGTCATGAGATATGGAATAATTTTGTGGGGTGGGGTAAGTGAGATCACAAAGGTCCTAAAGGTGCAGAAAAGGGCTCTTCGCTTAATGACAAACAAGAGTAAAACTGAATCATGCAGGCCTATATTTAAGGAACTAAAGATTTTTACAGTGATTTGCTTGTTCATATTCGAGACCTTGGGTTTCTTTCGTAAATACAATATTTATCAGGTCAGAAATTCTAATTTCCATGGATACAATACCAGAAGGAAAGATGATTTCTATATATTTCAGTGTAATACATCTCTGTATAAGAAAAGTGTTGTTAATATGAGTATCAGCTGCATAATAGTCTGCCATCAGAACTAAAAGAATTGGGCGATTTTAAAAAATTCAAAAGAGCCCTGAAGTCGTTTTTATTAAATAATCCCTTTTATTCTTTATCAGAGTTTTTTACATATGGTCATAGGTAAGGGTTCACGTGATAATAGGTTAAACCTTGCCACCAGACAGTTGTAAATGCCCGTGTTATTGGGACTAAAAATTGCTTGGGTGCTTGCCATTCTGTATGTTGTTAATACAGGTTCTTTGAATGCCTCAATATTTTATACGGATTGTGTTGTAGCTTGGTCTATGGATGTTTTTTCAACTTGAGCTTTGGAATAAGTACAATTTTCTTGTATAACGATTACTATTCTCAAATGTAATTATATATGTTTTTACCTGTAGCTGTGATGAGTGACTTCTTTCATTGACACATAGATTTTAAACTTGGTTTTAAATATATTTGTGTTTAGTTCAACTATGGATGATTTCTACTGAAAAATTGTTATTCTGGTTTTAAATTGATCTGTATTTAGTTTTACATCATTGTGTATTTGGTTTTAGACAGGTATTGCTAATTTAATTATGTCTTGTCATTTATATTTGTTAGGGTTACTATTTATGTGGCAGGTACGGACCCTATTGGATCGAAATTGTAATACTTATATAAATGGACTTGTCCTATTGCTGATTATGTAGCAGACATGGATGCTGAATAAATTGAAGTGTAAATTGAAAATTATAAATTGCTTCAGAAAGTCTCTTTCGTGTAGCAGATAGAATATTTCAGATGAGCCCATCAAACAGAATTTGTGAAAGTTGCTAAAAAGATCATCAGGAAGTCAACAACAACCACGCCATAAAGAGCCACCTTGATCAGTGGTTTTCAAATGCTTGGGGTCTGCAGGGCCTTGCCACAGTGACTGCAAGATTACTTTTGTCTTCCTGACGTACACTAGAAGGAAAAGCATTGCGTTAATACTGTCTATACTTGACAAAATCTGCTTCTCTTCAATAATGGTCCTCAAGTTAATCGATTATGATCAGTAAACATGAAGTTCTTTCCTTTAGGTTCTCCTGACTAATTTTAGTAACACTGAAATGGCAGAATTCTTAGTAAGTGTTTACATTAACGTAATAAATTTAAGAGTTTAGGTATATTTGTTTGTAATTATTCAAACTTTAAAGGTTACTCTGAGTTCTACCTTAGGGATACATGAGTTGAAATAATTTTGTGTGCACAGGACTGCAGTAGCAGAAAATTTTCCCCAGCCACTTTGCCTCTTTTAAAAAGAGCTCCCAGTACCCACTACTAAGGATGCAGGTTTCTACAGGAAAATCAATCAACCCTCCCCTCTTGCAACCACCATTCCAGAACAACAAAACTTGAAATTAAAGTGCAATTCTGATGTATTTCACTTTTTAAGGTACAAGCAGTACACAGGCACTTTTATAGCTATGTACTCCCAACAACAGCCAGAGACTGGCCTCATTACCTCTTAACAGATCAGTAACAGTACTGGGAGGACTAAAACCCTGTTCAGCAAGTACAGATACCAGCACACAGAAACTTTATAAATTACCACAAAAAGAGTGTCCCGAATGCACTCAACCTCCCACAGTTTTTTAAACAATACTTGTAAAGGGATAATAAATACTGAGTTAACAAATGTTCACAAATATTCATACATCAGCCACACTATCTGTGACTTGATGATGTGGCCCATTTTGCTAGGCCTGCCACAAGTCAATTTGGTTGACACAAAGAGGCTGAGTTTGTCTGTAATTCACATACAAGTGCCAAGGGTTGGTACAAACAGGCAATAATATTTTTTTAATATCATAGGCACAGAATTCCCTATTACACTATTCAATTAAACCATCTTCTCCTTCTATTACAGTAGCACACAGTAAAATTAAAAGGGCACTGACCCTTCTAGCATCACAAAATGTCAATGAATAATATACATAACCAGAAAAAAAGGGCCAATGGCAGAACACACTAGCACTTAAATTAGATGAGCAAAGGTTGAAAAAAACAACTGGCACATTATTAAAGAACTTGAAATCCACGAAACACATACTGAATAGTGTGATGAGCAAGATTGGGTTTCAGTAAAGTGGTAACACTACATAACTTCCATGCCGCCCTAGATGTTGTTAATACACAAACCAATGGCCATACAGCTCTGACCTCCCACTGGCACACAACAGCGACACTCGAACAGCAAGATGGGGCAGTTGTTTCTTACAATCTGTCCCGATAACATGACAGAGAGCAGTACAGTGATGGTGTCCTCGGCATTTCAAACAACTACATAAAACAACCCTAAAATACTGCCACACTAGTCTTAATTTTTAAATTTGTTCAGGACTTGATGTTCCAGTTACTTATCATGTTCAACAAAACATCCTCACTTTGTATTTAATAACCAGGTAACCACCTTAATTATATGCTACGCTCCTGAAATATAACTTACATGAATCAGCCGCCTAACAAAAACACATTCACCCCGATTTCAGGAAGTTCCACATTAATATTTTTCCAGGAGACATGTCATCTTCTAAAAGTCCAATTTCTTCACCCCAAGTAGAACCACAAGAAGTCCAATTTTTTAAACCCATGTAGACCCACCACGTACAATTATTTTTCAAAAAAATCATGGCACCATTTCATTTCCAATTAGCAAAAAAAGAAAAAAAAATCCAAGTCCATCCCCTACAGACTTGTGAAGGGCAATGTAAAATTTAAAAATCCGGACTACTTCTGATTATTACGTACTATAATAAGTTACCTATTTATTAGATTTTTAATATATTGACACCAAAGCTAAAATGCCCTCACCAACGGTCACTTATCGTGTCAATGTCAACCAGGCAAGTATATTTATGGAGCACTGTGTGTTTGTTTGTTTGTTTGTTTGTTTGTTTGTTTGTTTGTTTGCTTGCTTGCTTGCTTGTTTGTGTGTGTGTCTGTCTGTCTGTCACCAGTACGAATTCAACTGACACTTAATACAAATAAGCCGCAAACCAAGTAAGGGGGATGACACTGACAAGGTGCCAAATCCCAATGCCCACAAAAATTGTGAAAAGTTAACATCTTTCAATAAGGGGGAATTTCTTTCTGTCAAGGGAACTGAATCGACTGTAAGACTATGTGAGGACATAAACTCAATGTAACAGAACTTACTCAAATCATGCATGATAAGAAATGTTTTTCACATGGCCACTAACTATACAATGAGCTATCTGCTCTTCTGAGACACAGCACTACAATTTTTACAGTCTCACCAAAACATCAGTTCCTATTCATGCGACTGCTTGCCTGAACATTCTAACTGCAACCTGCCTATACAAGGCACACAGCCTCCAACCATACATATCCAGGTGCCATACACAAATACATGAAAATTCCATACTTTCCAAGTTACATTCAAGTGTGAACATCTTCTAAATACTGTGTTTCATCTGGTGAGAAATAATTACAATAGTGGCACATCTCTCCACACTGAATAATTCTGTCTGCTCATCCTCTCACTGTCCACCCAATCAATGATGTCCCCATTTATAACAAAAACAATAAAATCATCATCACAGCAAAACAGCAATCACAAGAGAACCTACTCCTCACACATACAAGATACAATGAGTGTTTCAGTTTTCATCTCAGATACCAAGGGCAGTAGCCTATCACAGAACTTAAAAAAATCGCAACTCCAAACAACATAAATATATTCAAATTTAGTAATTCCAAACAACATAAATATACTCAAATTTATTTGGGTCAAACTTTGCTAATGGCATATTAATGTATCTTATACAGAGCAAATGTTTAATCCATTCTGCGAGCATAAGGATATACCACTTCCGTTACCCAAGGCCAGTCAGCCAAGTGCTACACTTCTTCATACTTAATGTTACACATATTCCATGCAGTTGCCTCCCACACACACGTTTTATTTCCAACTACTGCACAAAGCTAGTTTTTTTGCTCCTACATGTTTCAACTACCTACTGTAGCCTTCACCAGGGAGCTAATATATTATAAAGACACAAGCAGCGTATCATATGTCGGTAAATGGTAAACATACATACATCAGCATCATACAACAGTCTGCTGATGTACAGTATTACTGAAACTATTCAGATTAAAATTAACGTGCAAGTGGAGTATTAAAACAAAACATTAAAATGTAAAAAGCAAGCTGTCTCCAAACATCTTCCAGTATCAGACATCTCCCATTTTTGACGGAGTGGAGACCAAAGGTTTGATAACTTTACTAATACTATACATCAATGACTGTTATAAAAAGCTGATGTATACATGTTTACCATTTACCGACATGCAATATGCTGCTTGTGTCTTTATAACATTGTAGTTCCCTGACAATGGCTACAATAGGTAGCTGAAGCATGCAGGAGGAAACAAAAACTAGCTTTGGGCAGTAGCTGGGAATAGAACTTCTATATTAGATTTTTATCTTCACTGAAACACAACTCTCTCACCCAGATGTGTGTTGCCTCACACACAGTAGGTCACTGCATGACAAATTTTTTTCTTTAAAGCAAAGAATTATTTGTCATGTTAAATCAATCCTGATACCATTATTGAGAGAATCAGCAGAAGAAGAAAAAATGTAGGACAATCCACACTCATCGCAAGCATTGGATGTTTTTTAATTAGACTTTGTCAAAAATTTAAGACAACGGCTCTGTCAAGCGCCAAGAAATAATTTCAGAGGGGGTGAGCTACTTAGAAGCTAGAGATCCACATTTCAAAGCTCCACTACAAAATAAAATCAGTTGAACTGGGGGGGATGCTAAATTATAGGTGGCTGAAGTCTTCACACACAATAACTTTCCCACAACAGATGCCAAGCTGGGGAAAAGATTAAACACGCTCTGTATTATTATTATTATTATTATTATTATTATTATTATTATTATTATTATTATTATTATTATTATTATTATTATTATTGATAAAATACAGACATGCGTACCAACAAAAAGCAATGAATTTATGCAACTAGGAACAATATTTAGGAGGGAAAGCTTTTAACCAAAACGACCACTGTACCTTAAGAGTAACACAGGTCACCTTAAATTACTCCTAATTATGTGCATGATATGGTTAAATCACACCTTTAACCATAACTGGTACACCCAACATTTAACACAGGAGAAGTAACCATGCTACTTCACATACAGTTGAGGAGTCAACCTTCTGCATAAAAACACGCTTTCATTTGAAAACAGCAAAATTTGATACAAATCAAATGCCCTTACTTTACTGTTTATCAACATTATATTATTGAAACTGCTGTATTCTGCAGGCATATTTAATAATGTTACGTGAATCACAACCTTTAGAAGAAAATAATATCAAAGAAACAATTCAAACATTAAAAGGTAAAGTTCTATCTATAACATACCATGAAGGCACAGAGGAGGAGTAGAGATATAGCTCTGCTCTCTCTTAACCTTGGCGCTAGATGGGGTGCATGATCCTCACACCATGCATCAGCTGCTTTTCACCTGAGATGAGCCCCAGTAACCATCACAGGACCTTGGGTGGGCCACCAGTCAGGTCTGAACAGGTTTTGGAAAAGAGAAAAATCGCTTGCCCCCACCAGGGATTGAGACCTGGACAATCCAATCTGTATCAAGTAGCCGTAAGGTCCCTATACTTCCAACACTTACCAGTTCAGAAGGCTTAAGAAAAATACAACCTGGCCACTGGCATAACATTCCTAGTAAAATTAAAATGTATGAAAGCATTTTCATCATACTCCATCTTACAAATTCTGAATTTTAATTGTACAATTAAAAGATGTGCACATACATCAAGACTTTAATTCCACTGAATAACTGAAAGGCACACAGTCTTCCCTCAATAGACCCGACTTTGAGCCAGGAAGCCATAACACTGTAAATGCTGCCCTGCAGTAACTTTCGTCATATTCTGCTGCTTCCGTCCTATAAAGTGATTTCAAGTTTGATCAGCAGTACAGGGCAGTGATTCCCCAACATGTGGTCCACACGGTTAATTCATGGGGTCTGCAAGAATACATCCCGTAGATTGTCTAAACAATTTCTCACACATATACCATTATTCTTCAATATTTGTGTTTCTTGTCGGGAAGAATATAATGTGAATTCATTTACAATGGTTACTTACTTCACAACAGCTTTTCTTGTACTTACTCAATTAACAGAGTTTAAAGATACAATTATTAACACACTGAGGGGCTTGCAAAATTTTGTTAAAATTAAGAGACACTTAAAATTATAAAGGCTGGCAACTGTTGATTCAGGGCTACAAACCATCTATATAAAACTTCAGTTCAGAAATTTCCACCTGGGCTCTCTTGCATACTGGCAGTTAAATGTTTATAGGGGCCATAGAAAGATTTCATTCTATGTAAAGTTGTTTACTTCTCCTATGTTATTCTTGTCAAATAGTATGCTCTTATATACAGCTATGGTACACGCACTTTCTTTATTATGACAGATCATCTTGCGAAACCATTTCAAAATCATCTTCACTATCATCTGAATACATACGTTCATACCGCTGGGACACCCCCTGTTTCTTGAGTTCCTGTTGTTTTGTTCCACTGGTAACTACTGTAGACAGTAAACTTTGGCCCACAACTCCCAGAGTTGGTATAGTTTTGGAAACGGCATGCATGACAGATGAAGTGAGCATTCCTCCAAAACCTGCTGGAGCCAACTGACTTGTATCTTTGACTGAAGACTGATTCTGAGGCAACTGGGTCGCCTCAGAAAACGTGAGACCTTGAGTGAAAGCCTTCTCCTCCTCATCAGAGCTGTCTCCATTAAAATGTGAACTCTGAAAATGTATTCCTGCTGTATCTTCCTCATCTGACTCTGAAAAATCTGGATCAAGGGTCTGTTTAGTGTGCTGTAGAGCATCAGATTTTTTCTGTTGCTGTGGTGGTGAATCTGGTGATGCTGCAAGATCAAATTCACTGACATCCAAGCCATCTGTGCTTCCTTCATCATGAGATGGCATAATGCTCATTCCAGTTGTAAATGAAGTTTGTGTGGCTGACGAATCTGTTCACAGAAAATGTTTACTCTAACACATCCATAAACATCTTTATTTTTCTAATTAAAACATTACAGTGTTGTTCCATTCCAAGCAGACACTACCATCATGGAACTTGCAGACAAGGGGAACTGTCTCTGGAAATTCCTTTGATAGATTAACATAATAATACTAAATAGAACACAACCACAATCTATCAAACCTAAAGTTATCTGACCTGTCAGAGTTCCAAAGGTCCTGAAATTCACCAGTAAATCAAATTCACTGTGCATACTCTCAACACATTATATTTAATACCAAATCTCAACAACAAACTTGTATGCAATTCTGCAATGCAAACTGAAACTCACCTCCAGTCTCTGTATCAAAGGTAAAATCCTCAGTGCCAGTTAGAGATCGTTCCTGGTCCTCATCCTTGTCAAAGTCAACAGGCTCTACAGCCAGCTGCAACAGGGCAAGATTTTCTCCTGTTTGCTCTGGAAGATACTCGTCCACTTCACTGTCTGTGTCTGCGGAATCACATCCTCATTAAGCATTACACAACTCAGACCTTCTACTTCTGCACAACAAAAATAAGAGAACTTTATCTTAAAGCTAAAAATTTTAATATATAACACCATTTCCTTCATTAAGAATAATCCCTTTATGCATTCTGTGATCAGATTGGTTCATTTACTGAAATATATCCATTCAGGTTTTATAACATAAAACACAGCCAGGCAATGAAAAACAAACCACACATCTCATGTGCAACAGCAAACTCAAGGTGCATTTCACGTTTGGTTATTTTCTAGGTTAAAAGATACTTTTCTTTACCTTTGCCCCTTGTTTTGAAGAGAGTTCTGAGGTTTCTCAGCTTTTCAAAAACAGATGACGGTAACAAGTGTATGCAGATGCCTGGGCCAATCATGAACAGCATTATAAAAAAGTACGCTATAACAGTGCCTGGTATTGCACGACCAATTAGAGTGAGGCCAAAGAAACAGCAGCTCATACCACAGCAAAACTGAAAACACCAAGCAGGTTAACTGAGGTTATTACTTCGTACACAATACAGCGTTCCTTTATTTTCAATTCAAGGGATGTTCCAATGTGACAAATCCTAGGTTTAATGTTCCATGCTACATAAAGACAAGATTTATGGAAGTACAATCATTATGTCTCCCTCACACACACACACACACACATATTCGATCCTACATAAACTCTCTAGATCATGCACCTGACATAGGTGCAACAGTACGAATCTCAATATGCAGAATGAAACATTCACTTCCACCTTCACTCAAGATACATTTACGCAGCCCCCACCACTGTACCTAAAACAACCTCACCACTAGCATTATTGGGCCCTCAAGAAAAGTGATTCATAACAACAAATTATCTCCCAACAAACCATACTTTTACTTACCACACCGGGTTGGTCACCTCTAAGAGTCTTCAGCCAGATATAATAATCTTTCAGAAGCATGTGTGCTTCACTAAGGTAATGACTGATTTCAGGTACGCTTAGAACACTGAAAAAAGTGTCACACATTATTAAACCGCTAATTTACATCTCTACAAAAAAAACTCCCTGGCCTTCTTTGTACACGTGTATATTGTTTATCTAACAGTTTTGAAATCTCAGATTATACTGTCAAATTGTAGTAAGATCAGATGAAACTAAACTGGAAAGGCTGTGGAAAGAAGCAGTGATAGCCTGACTTGAACTACTTTACCACATGCCTGAAAGACTGAGAACATCAACGAAGAATATCAATCAGGATACACAGAACCCAGCATGTCCCACAACTGAAGCAGACTGCTGTCTGGCTACACTTGTGAATCATGATGTTGCCACATTACACAGTTTACAGAGTTAGCTTCTGACTAATGCCACACTGCACAATGTCTAGCTAGCCACTAACTGAGACAGGAGGCAATTGCAATATGTTGCGTATTATACCATGTGCCTGCGTAACAGTGAACATTAATGAGAACTCACACCGCAATCCACAAAAGTTACCACAAAACTTCTTCCATGAATAAGGAAAACCATAACACAAAAACCTATGGACATGGCGGATATACCATAATACAAACTGTCAAAATCTGTGAAGTTCATCAGTTTTTTCTAAATTATACAAAGCAATAAGATTTCATAAAACAGCCTAAAATGTAGTAATGGGCACTTCCTTCAAAGGCTAAAAATTTGCAACCAAATGTTTCTGTGCTTATAACACAACTAATTTCTTACGAAACCTATCTCTGAAAAAAAAAAAACTTTAAAGTTGTTTAAAATAATCTGTCAAAAACATAAACCAAACATGTTGCTTGTATATCAGTCATACATTTCCAGCTTGTAAAAGGACACTACTACACTGCATGCAACAATGATAAAAGTAAAGTCTTGTCACGCAGGATATATCTCTGCTTAAACTTAATGGCAGCTTAATGTGCAAGGCCAAAACATGACTGCTTAAGGGAAGAAATTAGAACTTTTACCTAGGATGGACAGCTGTCCGGTCACCTGTACTTTGGCTTCTTCCTGCTACTGGCACTGAAATTTCTGGCCAAATTCGCTGTACCCACATATCATACAAGCACCCAATGAGAATCGTCCAAAAAACAAAACCATAGAAACGGCACTCGAAGTTTACAGCTAACCTAAAAAGAGTGGACATACAAGATAAAGAAACAAGAAAATGTCTAAGTAATAACCAACATATTCTGAAGCAGTACAAAATTGTACTTACCAAAACAGAATATTGACGACTAAGACACAAAGTATACTAAGGAGTGGGTTTTCCCATATCAAAACTCTCTGCAGCTTTATAACATATGGTTCAAATCGTCTCAGAGCTCGAGTAAGATGTTCTTCTTCGGTAACAATATGCACAGCTGTTTCATACCCTCTGAACTTCCATCGAAAAACTCGCGAAAACCAATCTGTCATTCTTCGAACATATGCCATTATTTCCACGCGTACGTCCCAATACTCTTAGATCTTCACTCACTGTATTTATCTCTAATATAATAATTACGTTCAAACACCCCAACCCAGAATCATCGGATATTTCCCTTCCACTCTTCGCATTTTACGCGTTATTTTTGTCGATAAACAAATCCATGACTTCAGCAATGCGCAACACAGAACTGCCAACTTATTGACCTTGAATAGACACTACCCAAGAATAACCATACAGAGCAAATGCGTGTTGGAAATGAGCGACGGTAACTACGTTGCTGTTGCCTGAAAAAATAAAGAAAGAAAAGCGTGAAACAAAAGGGATAAAAAGCTAGATCACAGACGTGACGCTCATAAGCTAAGGACGGATTCTGTTGGCTTGATTGTTGAAAAAATTGTACCCAAAAGCACAGAGGACGAAAAGCAGACTGAAGTGCATTAATTTCTGCTGTCGCATAGACTCTGCGCTCTGCGCCAAAATATTCACCTCCCGAAATATGCTGTTATACGGACGGAATTCGCCAGTCCAATCTGACACAGAGTGTATTTAAGCAAAGCACCGTTGTAACACATGTCCCCAGCGCCTCAACTATCAGTCGCAACCAGCTCCCGAGCACTTCTACAACAGCCTTTCGCAGAACTTTGGCTGTGTACTTTTATGGCATACGGGCTTCTGAGACGTGACATCATTTACACCATGCTATAGAAGGCGCAGCGTTCATGACATTACATCAGAGAAGAACGTTATGTTAATGTTTGCTGTGAGAACCTCAAATCTCAATTATATTCTCTATTCTGCTCTATATGTCTCACATATGGGATGTTACTTTAATTGCATCGAATGGCAAACCTGCGTCCGCTGGCACATTCTTGACAGCAACCGTGTCCAGGGAATACGATAAAGAGGCACTGTCCCGTCGTCGTTATTTGCTGGCAGAGGAAGTGTCCTTGTTTTCAATACGTCGCACGGTACATTCAAGGACAAAAAATTGTTAATTCCGATTTGGCCGTCACTGGTCATAATGTTAAATTCTTCTTTGAATACTGGAACACCAGGTCACTGCTACGTTCCGCTGCTGAAACTAGTGACACCTAAGCAGTGCTTAGAAGCGGCAACACGACTGAAGATCCATAATTTGATGAAAAGCCACCCCTAGTTACATGCTTAGTATTCCAGCACACAAACAAAAAAATCTGCAAGGTATGAAAAACGTCTAGACATAGCCAACATGTAGACATCATGCAGATAAAATTTTAATGTCTGATGAAAAATATTAGATAACAGCAGCAAGAGATAAGCAGAGTTAAATTGTCTCAGTAATCTTTACAATTCTTACAAGAAAAATAGCAATTATTGTAATTTGTATATGTTAAGAAAACTCCGTAATACCAAGATGCGAAGCTATAGAAATGTTACAAAAAGATAACCAACTTTTACAAGAATTTATGAAAAATTCGAACAGATTTTATTGTAAAAACAACGGAAACATTACCAACAAAATGCACATTAAGTTTATTTCTCTATTTTACGTTAATTCACTCCTACATGTTTCGGCCCTTCTGGGCCATCCTCAGGGAGATTCTCAAGCAGTACACTATATCACCGCGGTAGATGGTTGTCCTATTGTAGCTGGTTTTTTAGTTGTCCATTCTGCAAGTAACGTGGAAACATAGACAAAAATTACAAAAAAAATATATGAAAACATATAAAAAAGTGAAAGTGAACTTAAGTATGCGGGCTACGGTTAGACGACAGTCATTCCGTAGGTCTATACGTACCTTGTAACTTGTGTGTGTGTGTGTGTGTGTGTGTGTGTGTGTGTGTGTGTGTGTGTTCTTGGCTGGTTGAAGTCTGACTACATGTGTGGGTGGCTGCAGGTCAAAGTATTGGCGTGGGATGGGATGTGAGGGTCCAAGGCAATTTTCAGTTTTATGTGGGGTTTTGCTTGTTCGGGTCTTGTATAGTAGTTGGAATAGGGGGTTGGACTCGTGCGGGTTCTGTTCTGGAATTAATTTATGTTGGTGGTGGTATTGTTGTATGCATAGCTGCTCTATTGTGTCCATGCGTTTTCCTTTGCTGGCCTGGTCTAGTAGGGACATAACTTCTTGTATAGGACCATACTCGTGCACTTGTTGTAGTATGTGTTGGGCGTATGCCGATGCTGGATTGTTTGTTCGAATGTACCTTGCGTGTTCATTGTAGCGCAGTTTGACGCTGCGTCCGATTTGACCTATGTAAGCTTGTTGGCAAGTCGCACATTTTAGACTGTAAATGCCGTTATTCCCATACTCATTGTCATTGTACTGTGTTTGTCCCCTTAGTAGATTATGGATGCTGCCTGTGGTTCTGTACGCGATCTATAGGTTTTCTTGTCTGCATAGGTTGCTAATGGAACGTGTGCCTGGGCCGAAGTATGTAAGTGTGATCCATTTTTGTGGGAATCCTTGGTTCGAGTACGCTCTTTCTGCTGTTTCTCCATGAGTGTCCTCAGGGAGGGTAATATATATTGTGGTAATCCAATGGCCCTAGCAATTTGCTTTATGGTTTGTTTTTATGATCTAATGCATGGAGATGAAACCCATTAAATTAGATTTCATTGTATATATTTTGTACACTCTAATGACATTCTATGGAATATATGACATAAAACTGACATTTGTATTCATTCATGTTTTCTTTCTGACGATGACCAATCAGGATCGAAATATGTATAACAGAACAAAATAAAGAGCTAATTGTGTATAACGTACGCTGCTGTCTACATTTCCCTCTGTTAATACTGAATGTAACTCTCGCGTTCAGGTCGAATAAAACACTTAGAATTATACCTCGTGCAGACGTCTAATTTGCAGGGCGATGAGAATGACCTTCATATTATGCGTTCATTTTAAGGCACTGGGTTCAAAGAACTCATAATGGCAGACATGAATGAACGGTAAACTTGTTTCCTATGTTTCTGCAAACTGCAACATGTAGTTGGCACTAAATTTAGCTCTGGCAAGCTGGGGTAATGATACCTTTCATGCTGGAAACGTGCCCACACGACCCAGTAATGCGTCTTGTTTCCTTCCCTTCCCTTTCCTTTAAAGCACTGTGCTTATTACACAGTACGTACCACCTGCTTTAACATTATTAGGCAATCCATTTGCGCACAGCCTACATTTATGTGTTCCTACGGGGTTTTCAAATTATGACACTGCGAATATGCTTGTAACAGCGGGCAGGGCTAGACTAGTTGAGCGTTTACGCCACGTTTACGAAGTATTATATAATGAAAACGGTACATAATTCTCACAATAAAAGACTATTTCCCTAGCAGGATTAATCGACTGATCATAATGTAGGCCCTGTATGTTTACTGTGAGGCACGAACTGGACTAAACATACTTTTATATTTTTTTTCGTCTTAAAGTGCATTAAATTCAAATAAAAAAATACAACAGATTACGGTTTCAGAAGGATTTCGAATTTAGGAGAAAATACCTGCCACGTGCAGGCCCACGCCTGCGTAATAGAACCGAGGCTATAGTAGGAGTGGGCGTCACAATTGGCGTATTATCAGCAAAGTTCAAGGCTTTTATCGGTTCAACTTGACGTCACATGCTGCAGATGGCAGATTCGTATCCGTGCAGAGGGCATCATATGGCTGGAAGAAGACCGTTCATTATGTGGCAGTGATCCCAGGGACGAAGCAGCAGAAGACAGCTTTACCGATATATTAATATTAGTATTAACCATGTCACCCTGCATGGATGTCTGCCAGCTACCGTCATTTCCTAAGCACATCTCGTAAATTGGCTAGTAACAAAGTTCAGCATGATTTTGAACGTCACGTGGGTCAAAAATTTTCACAGTCGTACCTCTACGGAGACTTGTTTTACACAACCCAAATTAATGCATCTAATCAGCAACCATAATTATCTTCGTGTCATCATCATCTTCATCAGTACGGCCCCAACTGGGCCAGGGTCACGCATGCCATATCTTTGGCTGCGTATTACACAGTCACACCTCCAACATTTACATACATACATACATACATACATACATACGTACGTACGTACATACATACATACATACATACATACACACATACATACATACGTACGTACGTACGTACGTACATACATACATACATACATACATACATACATACGTACGTACGTACATACATACATACATACATACATACATACATACATACATACGTACGTACGTACCTACGTACATACATACATACGTACACACATACACACATACATACATACATACGTACATACATATATACATACATACGTACGTACATACATACGTACGTACGTACATACATACATACACACATACATACATACATACATACATACATACATACATACATACATACATACATACATACATACATACATAATTACGTTCCATTGATCCAGCATCAGCCTACTGACTGCAGGATATGAAACATGTCATAACGATAATAAAATAAGATAAAACAAAACAAACATATACAATATAAACAGCATATACCGAATAAGAAAATACAATACAAATTTAATGACAAGTCCAAAGATTATTAATTATGAATAAGGCACTTGAAATCTTGTAACTAATGTAATGAGAAATCTTTCAATGAATAAAAGAATGAGTAAGAAGCAAGGACGCACCCGGGGGCAGGGGGTTGGCGGGCTGCAGCCCCCCAAAACCCTCAAAATTAAAATTTAAAAACCAAATTTTGTAGATATTACGATATCACAAGTTTTACATGATTTCCCCTTCAACCGAAATCCGCCACAGAAATCGGCTGACGACTAGTACATTAGAATTTTGGAAAATAAATTAATAAAGTTAAACTGACAAGAAAAAACGACACACTGATTGAGTCACGGAACACGCAGTTATATACGTAAGTATATAAATGCAGCTCCAGGCAGTGTTATGTTGTATATACATGATTTTTATAACATAATTTTTAAAATCGAACATAAATTATATATAGCCCCAGGGTCAGCTTCCCCAAGGAAAAATTCTGGGTGCGCGCCTGGTAAGAAGATACTGTTTCAGTGCCCTCTTAAATTACACCTTGTCATGCTGGAGTTGCTTAATACATAATGGAAACGTATTAAAAACCTTCACAGCAGGACACTCATCCGTGTTCCGGCCAGGGTTTGGGCCCCAAGATTTCCATGGTTGAAAGCAGAAAGGTATTTTCTCCAGGATTCAAATGCCTTCTAAAACTACCTCGCAAACAAACATCATGAAACAACCAAATCTCTCCAGTTGACGCTGGTTTGTTCACGAGTGTTCGTGCTAAAATGACGATAACGTAGGTTACATTGGTGATAATTCGAATTACATAAAACGAAAAGTTTCCTTGGGCTCAAATTGACTTAAGCAATTATCGGCCAGGAAGCGATTGTAACTGACGCAAGGAGTCGCGTTACTATCAACTGTGTGCGTTACAGTCGTGTTTGGTGATGCTGGTGCTACGTGAAATAAATCAAAATACATTTGCATGCACAATACGGAACTGCACGCACCTAGCGAGGCTTTAGACACGCTACCGCAGTTGGAAATAACAACCCGATTTAAATCTAATTTACGTTACTATGATGAGGGGTTCATGGTTTTCCTCACTTCTTTACGTGAGTGCAGCGAAACAGGCCACAACCGTTATCTTCGCACTCACACACCAGTCATGATAACTTTCTCATAACATTCGCCAATATACAGAGTGATTCAGGAGGAAAGGTCAATAATTTGGGAGATGACAGTATCGGTCATTGTGAGAAAAAAAAAGTTCATACAAACATGTGTCTAGTTCGAACGGTTACACAAATAGAGCTGTTTGAATATACAAATACAAACGCATTGTGAAAGGTAATAAAGAAAGATAAATTACTTACTGTTAATTTTATTTTACTTTTAGTTTCATGTTTAAATGACAAGTTTTTAACACAGAAATAATAAATTTGTTACAGTTCACAATAAATGTTCGAAAATCCCACTGTCAACCCCAATGCATTTTGCAACTCGTGGGTGAAGATCGCGTGTTGCTCGTCTGAGTTGAAATTCACGTTTCTTTATGCGGCCAGCAGAACCCAAAATGCCAGTGAGCAATTCGTCTTGTGTATCCACCTTTCTTTTGTAAACTTCACTCTTCATCCACCCCCACAAACAAAAACGTAATGGCGTTAGATCTGGAGATTCAAACAGCTCCATCTCCGTAACCTGTCAGAATTTGACACATGTTCATATGAACTTTTTTTTTCTTACAATGACGATATTATCACCTCCCAAAATATTGACCTTTCCTCCTGAATCACCCTGTATAACCTCTGTATTCCACACAATGCTGTTGAACACTACAGTCCATTGGGTGCAGGCTATGTTACAAGCGCCTGTTTACACAGACCTACCCCGATTAGCACGAATGTGTGTAGGGGCATAATGACACAAGAATACCACGTGTTCGTTGTACTAAGTGAATAAAAGAAGCTTGTAGTGGCGAGACTGCATGTCTGTCCATCCACACCCATCTCCCCTCAAAACTACTGAACAAATTGTGTTTAAATTTTGTAGTGAGTCTACCTTACAAGTTGTCATGCAAATTTTGGTTTCATCGCATCAGCCCTTTACACCCCATACTTCCTACTTTACTGAAGTGCGAATCAGACTGCCACATTCATCAGAAATGGTTCAAGCACCTAACTCCATGAAACAGAATTCTTCTTAAAAAGTTGATAGTCATCAAGATGGTGCAAAAATACTCTGCTTCTTATGGAAACCAAATTTACACTATGGCATTCGCAAGGGCCTGCCAATGATTCCTTTCCTGAACCTGAAAAATTCAATCTTTGATCCACATCCGTGAAATTTCATATTTTGAATTTTTTCTAACATGCGAAACGTTTCGGTTTTGGTTAAAATCAGACAAAAATGACAGACAAGTTTAACACAAACTCTATCACCATTTATGACATAAGTATACAAAATCCATTCTGAAGATACAAAGAAATCTTACAGTGTATGTTGTACATGATGTGGAAAATCATTATTAAAAATACTCAGTTTCATTGTTGTTCTTGATATTTTTCACAAATTTAAAAACGGGGCACACAACACAGCGAACGCAACTGAAACGTTACGCTCTGCAGTTATTTCCCACAGTTCCATTTTTATTTTACAATCTACGTCCAGACCTCCCAAGTGGTCTCTTCCCTTCAGAGTTTTCACTAAAATTCTGTGTACATTTCGCATGTTTTCCATACATGCTACATTCCTCGCTCATCTCATTTACTTTTATTTCATCACTCAAAATTAATACTCTATCTGGTGAACATCACAAATGACAAAGCTTACAACACAGTCTACTACTTCTGCCTCTTGACCTGTCCCTCCTCTTAGCCCCAGATAGTCCCTTCAGCACCACCATCTCAAATGCAACATACCCAAGTTTATTCCCCTAGTGTGACAGACCAAGTTTCACAATCACACAAAACAGAAATAGTAAATTTTTACCTGTGCTTAGTCAAGAACCTCACAATGAAGATGTATGGGGAATATCAGTATTAGATTGAGGTAACTGATCAGGTTTACAACTTTAGCCCTGAAGGTAGGACGCTGGGTGACATAAAGAACTGGTATGGAAACAGCAGTGAAGAGAAAAAACTATGCCTCTGCTGGGAATTGAACCTGAGCTGTCCAGCCTCTATCCAGTCATAATACTCACTGAGCTACCTATGACAGAGCTCCAAAAATGATCCGTTGTACAAAAAATTACTTGACCTGATAAGCATCAATATTTATTCACACATTTTTATATAAAAAAGAAAGCTCGTAAATATGTGGGTGATAATGGGGATGGAAAGGAAAGAATGGAAACGAATTCAGGTCTTACTACATACATACATACATACATACATACATACATACATACATACATACATACACGAAAGTGAGATTCTGGTGGGATCATTCTGCATGTTATAAGTTCAAGGTATATACGCCAGGATTTACTTTAATTGACACTTCGTCTGTTGTGTCTACAGTCATGATACCCCAGAACCTGATAATCTTAATTTGTACGTATCACCATCAGCATGTCATGGGAACAGTTACTATTCACAGTTTATTAAAAAACACCGAGAACAGCTTGGAGTACACAGCATCAAATGGCAGGATGTTGAATGAAACATCAGTTGGAATAGAGGTGGAAGGAAATGGGGTTGGTCTACTTGAGGTTTTAACCTTACATCTGAGACTCATATTTGACACTTCCTTCACTTTTAAAAGACTGTTGTTTGCGTATGCACATTAACTAACTGACTGACTGACTGACTGACTAACTAACTAACTCAATGGAGCAGAGTCCTTCTTGAGAAGCTAAGAGGTCCTCAGCTAGTCACAACATTCCCCATATTTTATGCAACCAGAAGGTTTATTACTGTATTTACAAGAGCCCACTACCTGTCCCTATCCTGAGCCAGCTCAATCCAGTCTGTTCCCCCCATCCCACTTCTCAAAGATCCATTTTGATATTACCCTCCCATTTATGCCTGGGTCTCCCAAGTGGTCTCCTTCCTTCAGGTCTCCCTACCAAAATCCTGTATACGCCTCTCCTTTCCCCCACACGTGCTAAATGCCCTGCCCATCTCATTCTTCTCGCTTTGATCACCGAAAATATATTTGGTGATGAGTACAGATCATTAAGTTCCTTGTTATGCAGTCTTCTCCACTCCCCTGTCTCCTTGTCTCTCTTAGGCCCAAATATCCTCCTCAGCACCCTATTCTCAAACACCCTCAGCCTTTGTTCCTCCCTCAGTGTCAGAGACCAAGTTTCACACACATACAAAATAACAGGTCTGTATACCCTAATCTTTGCATTTTTGGATAGCAACCTGGAAGACAAAAGATTCTGCACTGAATTATTGCAAGCCTTTCCCCATTTCAATCTGCTCTTAATTTCTTCATGAATGGAATTTTGATTCATTACGTTGTTCCCAAATATTTGACCTCTTCCACCCTTTCAAGGGATTTATTATCTATCTTTATGTTGTGATTTTGTCCTCTATTCTGATCTCCACACATGACCATGTACTTAGTTTTCTCAGCATTTACTTCTAGACCACCCTCCTTACTAGCACCTGCTAAGGTTTCTGTGTTTTTCTTTACACTCTGTATGCTTCCGCCCAAGATATTAACATCATCAGCATAAACCAAAAGCCGATGTGTATCATTTAATTTCAAGCTCTCCTGGTTTGCCTGAACCCTCCTGATGGCATACTCTAAAGCAAATTTGAAAAGCAATGTGACAGAGCATCTCCTTGCTTCAAACCATTCTTAATAGGAAAAATGTCAGACAAATGTTCGCCTATCTGGACTCTGCTATATTGCATACGCAAAGGCACATAAAAAACACACAAAAATTCCATTTTATATATTTTGGTAAGAAGGAAATTTACTGTATTTTTAAGACTACAGCATAATCTGTCTTTTATTTTCCACACAATGCTACTTATTTTATAATTTTACCTTTATCTGTTCAAATAATACGTTTTTCATAAACCACATGTTAAATTTAAACACTACATGCGTCAGATAAAGGTTAACACAAGCCAGAAACAATCAGCCACCGGCAATGTTCCATATTATCACTAATTCAACTCTTTTAATAACCTCAATAAGAACTCTAATATTGGTGATGTATAATTCCAGTTTCAGCTGCTTGATCATGATATTTTGAACGTAGTGATTCCAGCAGGTTTCATAAATACATTTATCTCATTATTAACAAGAAATGTGTTTCATATTAAGCTTGTAAGTTTAGAAACTGAGTTATTCCCAGATATCCTCAGGGCTCCTTCCTTAAATATTCCTGGATTCAATCAGAATACCTGATATCACAGCTCAGATTTGCAATGGACACCTTGTAAAAACAAGTCTACAGCAATACTGCCACACCAATCTGTTCAGCAGTATCAGCTACAATAAAGGAAAGTAAGGTGTCAAAGAAACTGAAAAACGTTTTTCTGTACTAAACATTTACTCAAAATCTCAACCCTAGAAGAGTTGGTCATTCAAAAAAAAAAAAAAAAAAAAAAAAAAAAAAAAAAAAAAAAGCAAATTTTACAAAAGCCCAAAACCATTTGCTTTGAATATTTCTGACAGAAAAGACATGTGGCACGTTGTCTAATTGATCTGGTCACCTACAGTTTTATATACAGGTAACATGAACATATAGTTCAGTTGTTTTTGTCAAATATTAAGTCTTTATTGCATGCAGGTCCTCTTAGCTGTTGCCATAGAAACAGGGCTTCTGAGGTAAATGTAAATGAACATCATAATTTCAGTAAATACTAAAGAGGAAAATTAACGTTCCAGCCTAAGAATTTGGATTACACTGTTAAATGTCAGATCACTAGAAGCTGGCAACTACCCTCATGTTCACATACTCCCTTGTAACATACTACACAAGTTTCACGAATTCTATATTATTTCATAACATATGATACAGACATATAAGGAACTTCTGATACTCAGATAATAAAATTTACATCATGTGTTACGTGATTCATTTTATTTTATGTGTGTAATTTCCTTAGTTTATGCATAGAACATACCCCATGTCCAACATTTGTCCTTAGGACTCCTGCCTCTCTTGACCTTAGGAAACACTGCCATGTCCCTCCCATTTACAGAAAACAGCACCACATAAGACGCAATCATGAGCCAGAAAAATCCAATCTACATCCTCACAGCCTCTTTACATAAGATCCATTATAACATAATTGTCCCATTTACATGTAGGGCACAAATTGATCCATTTGTTTCAAGTTTTCTGACTCAAATTTCATGTGCATTTCCTGTCTTCCATATGTATGCTTGCCACATGTTCTACTGGTCCCATCCTCCCTGTTATCATGATGCTAATAATAGTCAGTGGAAAGCAGAAATTTTGAAATCCTCACTGGCCTGTAGTGCTTTTTTTTTAATAAATTCCTCTCTCTACTTACATTTAGATACATAAACTAGCCAACTACTGTAGGTGTTCAGGACTACATTAACATTCAACAAAATGGATTCTGGTTTGTTTAAAAACACTGTTAACTGTTCTGCACGGAATATTAGTGAATAAACTGCAAAAAGCACAGGATAGCCAGTATTTGGATGAAATTTTGAATACGGGACCTTCCAAACAAGAAGAAGATATGTTAATCACTTTAACTTAAATGTCTGGTAAAATGGCCTCAAACGCCCGATAATGTGTTTTCTGTAAATGGCAAGAGGTATTCATCCTCTCCTACGATACAAGCAGACAGAAGTTCCTTTCACACTAAAATATATGTACAATGCGCAACACTTTGCTCTTGTCTGCTACAATTGCCATTGGATTCCTCCATAGCCAAAATAATTTTAAGGCACCAAGACTAACCAATACACATTTTCTTTATAATCTTTCCAGTTTTTGATCATATACTTGCAGTACATGAGAAAAGAAAACTGGAAATGATTGGTAAGAGAACACCAGAGCAGATTTTGACTTGCAGCATGTCTCAGATATGAAAACTTGTTACAGGGTGAAATGAGACATAACTAAAAGGGCTAAGGCATTAAAATTGGTCTCTTGACGTCTAATGAAAACTAATCACTATTCTGATGTACTGTGTGAAGAAATTATAAGGAATATGTAATTATCTTTCTGCAAGGACTGTACTTCTCTTAGGAGTTCCCACTGTAACAACCTGAAGGGCACTGATACTTACCCTTCTTGTCACTTCAAATGCCACTATGAAACAGCACCATAAACTGGATTCTGGAATTCTGTTACTGGCGGTTTATAGAGTGGACTTGTGGCCTTTAAGTAAATAATAGGTTACAATATATTTTCTGTTACAGGGTATTTTTACAAGACAACACATCACTATCAGATAACTGAGTAACTCCATGGTACAAAGTCTTCTGTCAGAAGTTCATAGCCACTTGGCTTTATTATAGAACCTGGCAATGAACCCTAGCTGGACAGTATTCCAGTTCATATTTTCACTGTCCGTATGTCTAACATTTATTTTCATACTATCCTTCTGCCTAAAACACACCACACAGCAAGAATTCCCACAAGTTCCACCAACACTGGCATGTCACACCGCAAGAACAAGAAACTCAGACACATAATCAGTGTTGACTTTATGGCAGCACACTGTCACATGTTTCTGCATGTGTGAACACTCTGTTCTTCTGGGATATGATGCCCTGTTACTTTATAATTAGTTCCCAACATTTAGAAGGAATATAATACAAGGCGATTCATATAGAACGAAACCCAAATATTTAGCTACAAATCACCAATGGTGGCACTGATTACTTTCCACCTACATGTAACTTCCTAAGAATTTCATGCTGAGTCCAGCCATGAGTAATTTGCCTTGTTCATGCTAGGTGGCAGTTGTGGCAACATTAATTTCCCACATGACTGTAATTACCATACAGTAGCTGCATCATGTCGTACACAATTACAGGACTGTGTTTCTTGTGTGAACCTACGGGGTTACTGGCTCACACCATGTGACACAGATGGAATACACGAAAAAACTTGTTGGATGCAATGTTCCAGCTAAGTCCACAACACTACTAGCTTTCATTCCATATGAATCGCCCTCTACATTCATCTTAAAGGGTTTAGATGTCTAAGAAGAGCAGCTCTTCTTGTCCCTCTAGACCATTGAAGATGATGCTATTACCATCCTCCAAACACCTCAAACCGCTTACCCAGTGACATGCTATCACATCTGAAAAGAAAGGAGCCTTCAACCATATTGCTGTGCGATCCTCAAAACTCGCTCTGTGTATACGTATGGACTTTACATACATAGGTTCAGATCATTTTTGCCTTCACAACATTATAGAGCTTGCATTCAGATGTCAGTCAGAAGGGGCCTTAAGGAAGCTGGTGTGTGCCTTTAATCAATCTTATGTTCCATAAGAGGTGGGGAATTTCTTGATAAGCTGAGTGACTATTAACTTCTCAAGAGACTGTTCCATGGACCAAGTCAGGGTGAGAAACTGTCATAAAATAGTGTTTTGGGCTCTTTTACATGTAGTATGGGATTACTGATGCATGGGATACCAATTGTTGACATCAGTTTGGCTCTGAGTAATTACAACTTAATTCTGTCAGTGAACTTAAGCAGATGAGCTCAAATCTGGCAGTTATACAGAGTTACCACAACAATCAACAAAGCAGTATGCAGTATGCAGTCTTTTATTATGCCAGTATGTCAAAATCTGTAACCGTAAGGTTTTATCCACTAATAAAAGCCTAAGAGACACCTGGCATTAGGCACTACATGTCTAGTAGCAGCAAATAAAACTATCTGTCTCTAGATATTATTCTAAGTTTATTCAGAACTGTTCTGTTGAAAGTGGTTTATTCATATGTCTATTTTTCTTATTTTATAAGAAAACTTGACATCACGCCAATAAATGTCACTCATTTTTACACTTCTAAATTTCCTGTTATCAGTAATACCGAAATGTCAAGTCATGTATATACTGATACCAGAGAAGTTCATCCAAAGTTTAAGTCAATTTACTGGTTTACATATTTTTAAATTGCTCAACTATGTAATGACATTCAGGCTTGAGTCCTGTATATTGCCCATATTTGCATTACAAATTGTCCTATTACAGGAGAATCCTGATTTACATTTTTGTTATCCATGAATTGCTCAGTTTGCATAGTTTGCATCCCAGCCAAAGCCTTCAAAGGTAAATATGTCCCTGTGCTTAATTCAGCACCATGTCATGGGTACAGCTCAACACATTTGTAACATCAAAACTACACAGAGGTGAGTAAACACTTGCAAGCCCAGCTGCTTTATTCCTAGGGTAAGGGACCTCCGCATGCATTGAACAGAAGGCTGGGTGGATGTCAGAGCAAATCTAGATGCTTTAGATGAAAGAAAAACCTACCACCAATTTTTCATTACTTAAGAACTAGACAACTTTTTTTAGTGCCTTCACAATAAAAATTTTGCAAAATATGGCTATTAACTCAACCATGACTGTCCATCTGTCTACATGTAATAGTTAAAGCATCAAAAATTTTTAAGGGATTTCATATTGGAGAGTTTCATTAAGTTCTGTTGCTCTTTTCCAGTTCAGGCTATAATTGACAACAACAACAGACAATTTACATGATTATTTGCATGTGTGTTTCTCACATTATGAGCATGCTCAATATATATACATCAAAGTGAAAAATATTTTGAACAAGTGTTGCAAAAAGCAGTGTAACACACATTTAATGTTCAACATACTTTTTGCATAAGTCATACTTTTTGCATAAGTCATACAGTTTTAAAGATACCCAAACAAAGGGAGTGAATGCACCACAATTGTTACATTACGTATATTTCTTAATAATGGTATGCAAGATACCGGTTAGTACTGATTTTGACGAAAGCTAGCCTGTTACATACCAGTGTCCGGTGATTACATGTATGTGCATCAGAGGAAATATGGGATGAACTATATTATTGAGCTAATCTATGTTGCACATAATGTTCATCCATTTAAAGTCAAGGGAAGGAATGAATAGTTAAAGTGTCCCATGCTCCGGGCTGCATCTACAAACTATTTAATTTTAATTGTGACATGATATTAAAAAAGTGTGGATGCTCTTGATTTTAAAAGTACAGTGCTTTGGATTATTTCCATATTACATGTACTTAATAAAATCAAAATAAAGTAATAGTCCAGGAAACTATAGTCCTGTTTGAAGTGACAAAATACTGGAGATGTCAAACATTGCAAAGCACAGTTCTTGCAGAACATTTCTGTCTCTCATAAAGACACCAATGTGCCATATTATTGTTCTATATTACAGTTCTAATACAGAAAGCAAAATACAGATGTGTGTGTGTGCGTGCGTGCATGTGTGTGTGTGTGTGTAATAAATATGCACGCATGTGCGTGCATAAAATAAACAAACATAAATGTACTTACCACTCCCCATTGAGATCTTTCTTGCTCATTCTTAAACTTCACGAATTCAAGTCTGTCTTTTCTTAGAGTAATAGCCTTCCAAACACCAAGCCCAAGAAGTCCCAGAAAGAGAATGGCTACAAAAATTCCCACAATAGCTAGAAAAAAAATTAATTACTTTTATTTATCTTAAACATTAATCAGTTGGCTATGATATGCATACCAAGCACAGGGATCTCAAATTGTGATCTGTTTATCTTCCCATTATTATTTTGACAACAAAACAGGAAAGTTAAATGAGAGATTGAGCAACATAATCAAATAAGCTGTGATTCCTTACACCTACAAAACTACAAACAAATTGTCCTACAACACTATAGAGTATGCTGTCATTAGTATTAGTTGACTTCCGTTTCAATGAGTAACAACTGCATCTTTCATAAATGGCAAATTGCATGGGTCCATATTAAATGTCAAAAGTAGTGTTACCTAGAATACATCAACAAGGCCAACCACAAAGCAGTAATCTGGCCTTTTACAGTGCCCACAACTAGGGTTACTAACACTGCAACAATTTCTGCACAAATACATACATATTATTCAAAATTTAAACATTACTTTTGTATGTAAACTTGAAAGCTCCTTTTCACACCTCAACCCACATACAATTTTACAAAACCGCTATGTTATTTCTATGTATTAGGTAGGGCCTTCAACAGTTCAGCAGCTTAGAGTCATTTACAAACAAGTTCATGTAAAACAACATTGTAACACGTGTACTATTGTTATTCCTGTCATTTTATTCATTTTAGTGGTGGCAGTCTGTGAGACCAATACTTTGAATATAGTATAACTGAACATTGGTCACAAACAGCATATAGTTCTAATAATAACACAATATAAGTTTTAAATTTATAAACTGTTGTGTTGACATGCGTGTAATCTTGTTACACTGGTGTTATTTTATATTGTGTGAATATTATAGATCAAACAGGCAAAAATATGCTTTTAGCACAGATTATGCAGTTTTTTTCTGGTAAGTCCAACAGTTTTTGTATGTGCTAAATAAGAAAATGAATGAGATATATTGTTTCACTCAAAGATGATTCATGGATTGATCCACATTATGCTAAAATTATTTCCAGCCAGGAATCAAACAGCCATAGACTGGAAACATTGTTAGTGTTCAGAAAATTATGTTTTAAAAAATAAATTCTCATGGGAATCCTGAAAGGTCAGGAAATGAAGATAGACTCAACATCTTTATACCATTTGAGAGTTGCCAGTGTTAATGGCCACAGCAGAATCTTTGGAAGAAGCTCCAGAGGTTGAAGTACCTTGGAATTGACTGTTTGACAGACAAATGATGGATTAAAATTGCAAAGTGGACTAATTTAAGATTAGAGTCTGTATGAGAGACCGACAGATATCTCACTACAGACCTACTAAAAAACTGAATGACAGCATTGATCAGTCTTGTTATGTTTAACTTAAATTAAAATTCTGGATGTAAAAATATGCTTTAAATGTTTTCAACTGATTATTCTGGCTGTAACCATCATGCAACCACTCAAGTTGGGAGGACATGATCACCCAGTGCTTCATGCAGTTCTGCACTTTCATGTATGAATGCTGCTCCACATTATGGACTCACATATCTGAACGAGGTCATCCATACAATGATGTGTGTGTGTGTGTGTGTGTGTGTGTGTGTGTGTGTGTGTCCACTCCTGTATATACAGCCCATCTGATGGTAAAATATACCAGTACATTCATGTGCATTCAAACATATACACCCAATTTCCCATGCTGCAACATTTTGATCAAATAAATAAACTAGGCATGACACACTCAGTGGCCCATGTACATGAACAATGGCCTTTACCCAGTACACCATGTGCTGATGATGGAGAAAGTACTTGCAGCACTGAACTCTGACCCTGAATTGGAATAGTGAGTCACTGTAGCAGATTTTATTAATGTATACGTTCTGTTACAGCAAGTAATATCCCATTGTTTATGTTTGTCACATAATGTAACAGAAATCACAACTTACGATAAAACATGCTTTGTGAAGTTTGGCACTCTTCATGCTGCAATGCCTCTATTTTAGTGACTGATGTCTTAACATACAGGTATTGAAACTCATAGTGGCACTCTTCATAGGAATGCACACAATTAACACCATCAGTTATGTTCTCTGAAATGAAAGACACATCTGTATCAATTATCCTAGACTATAACATTTTGTAACTTAAAAATGGGTCACACAAGAAATTAAACTGACATTTCATACAACATATCATATATCCTGCATCACACACACACACATGACATATTAGGCAGTGGTGCAGCTACGTTTTCTAGCACCCAAGGCAAGTGACCACACAGGCTGTCCCTCACAAAAATTATGAATTTACGAACATTACGATAATTTATTGAAATGTCTTTTACCTGGCTCAGTAATTTTAAATTAGTTGAGGGCAGAAAATCAGGGTTTTCATTTAAAATATTCCCCTTGCTGTCCCTTGAACTCTGTTGCATGGAGCAGCCACACCACTGGCCACCATTGCTATGCCACTGGTAGAAAGTGTCAGTTCTCACATGAATTACTAAACATAAAAATACTGTAATTTGTGAAACATTACGAGTGTTCTCTGTTTAAAATTGCTACTACCCTTCCAAACGTAAGACAAACTTTTCCATTGTAACAAGCTACCTAAAATACCCCTGTGTCTTGTTGTCCAAACAACAACAATGTGAAAGAAGGGACTCACTCTCACATAAAGTAATTTGAGTTTGTGTAAACCCGTAATTATATCAAAAAGACACAAAACAAAAGTGGTTTTCATACTCTGTTTGCTTTAAATTAAACATGACTAATATTTCCGTTTCTGTTTCACACACTGGAATGTAATATACATACATTTCAATTTGTGACAGTAGTGATATCACTCTGTAATTTACTTACATGGATCACAATTTATAATTTTCTTTTAATCATAATAAACTGTAAGGTGTGCAAGTGGTTAGGAATAAATACTGAAAAACAGTTTAAACATTTCAAATTATACTCAAATTAAAATATTCAAGGTATATATAGGGTGGACTGAAAGTGAGCAATGCAGGTATGGCACTTCTGGTGCATTAGTTTGTTCATGCAAAGAATTGTATACAGGATTTATATACTCTACTTTCTTCATGTAAGACAAATGGTACTATCTGACATTGATGAAAAGATCAGAGAGCTTGTTTCAAATGTCTATGTGCATTACCTATTCACCTGGGTTCCTGACAGTATCTTACTCAGTGCAAGATGTGAGCTTCTCACAACAGTGCTGTAGAAGATTAAACTCTTCCAGGATGTGACACTGTGCTGTGGGGCAAGTGGCACTCAACGTTTCAAACAATCATAAAGACCTCATCTTCATCTTACAAGACATGACCATAAGAACAAGAGTCTTTTCTACAGACTAGGGATGCCACAATTACAAAAAATTTCGGACGTCTCCAGTGTGAAACAGGACTCCTTTGCTTTTAATGGGACCAAAATGGACAAATAAATTGTATTTATTTCATACAACCCAAATGTTCATTACCATGCTCACCTGAGTCCTGTGACAGAGCCTATCATGAACCCATTCAATATGACATACAACCTCATACCCTGTTTTCAGCATTCCTTTTCGTACTACACTCCCATCTATGCTCAGCTCTCCTGAGTTGTCTCCACCCTTCATAACTCCCAATGAAAATTCTGCAGATTTCTTACATCCCCAAATGTGCTACATACCCAACTTAGATAAACAATAATTTGGTAAGAACACTTTACAGGCAGTCAGAAATTCACAAGTAAGAAAACTTACTTTTCAAGGCATCTACTACATTTATAGGTGTCGTGCAGTTGTTATCACACTCTTCTCGGGTGAGTGGCCCTTTTTTGTGCACTTTACACAGAACACAATGAAATAAACTTTCACATTTTGCTGTCTGAGGTATCTGCAGAGACAGAAAGACACTTCATGGTCAGAAAGAATTAAGGTACATTGTTGGTTATTTGGTTACCTAACAAAGCTGTATTGACTGCTCAGTTTATGTAGCATTAAATTAGGTAAGGTAAAATGACTGCAAATTCAAAACAGGATAAAAATAGGAGGAAAATGTCATGGAACATTTTTATGTACTAGAGAAAATTTTTTCTTGAAGGGCTCAGAATGTCATGAATAATCCATCCCTTTCTGACAGCTGAACAACATACAGTGGTCCCTCAGTAGTGTGGACCACAGTAATCCAGATCCCTGGGTGGTCTGGACAATTTTGGGCCAAAAATAGCCCCGTGTTTCTCATTGAAATGAATTGGATGGGCCATAAATAAATAAATAAATAAATAAATAAATAAATATTACAGCACAGTACAGTACAGTACAGTACAGGACCAGCACTACTCACTGTCACTGCCAGCGCCACCACTGTCAGCACCATACCATACATATTATAACAATAAGGGGATTAGGGACAAGGCACAGAATTTCAAGCACACGAACATTTGTCTCATGCATTTCCAATTACAACAGTATGAGAAAATGGGAAGGCAGTGGAATCAGGTCCTGTCCAAGACATTTGTTTTACATCAGATACTGCTGCATCAGAGTTACATTGTACATGAAATTGTTTCAATGTTATAATGTCAGTCTCTTTGATTTATGTGGTGAATCAACAAGAAAATACACTTGTGTGATAATCTAAATCTGGTCTAACAGGTCATTGTTTGATGCTCAAAATTCTTACAGTTTGTTTCCCTGTTTACTGCTTCTGTCCATGATGCCTTGCAAACTGCAGATTTTACAGTAGATGATGAATTTCAAATGGTGGGGTACTTAAGAGGGCATGAGAAAAGTCATGTAGAATGTCATTCAGGACAACAGTTATCTGGTGTCATGATCCAACCTACAACCTCCTCCATATGAAACCTTAATTCCACATCACAATGTTTACATCAACATTTTTAACAAATTATCAAAATGATGTGATACACAGCCAAATCAGACTGGTTTTTTAATATCTGGGTGGTTAAATATTACAAAGTGACACTTTACCAGCCAACAGGGTTACATTCCTGAAAACTACTAGACCAGGCCTTATGGTAAACTGGCCCAAACCTTGCTATCATGTTTCAAGAATGGTGACTGCACTATCTAAAGTAGTAAGTGAATGTTTATCTGAATTGTCCAGAAAATCATATACCACAATATTCTGATTTATTAAACTTTCAGTAATCAAGGGGCTGTAATATGGCTTTGCCTGACAATTAAATTTCAAATTAACAACAATAAAAGTACACAGAAAGTAACATCACATATTTTAAACCACATGTTATCTCAAATTAATAACACTTTCGTGTTTGTAATATTCTTTTGCAGTCTTTAATCACTCAGAGATGCTTACATATACTGTGTATCCAGTACAAGAGAAGTAGGCCACACATGAGCTATCTTGAGCTAACTAGCTATCGATCACTGCTCAGAGGTTGCAAGACAGATGATGCTGCACATTGACATAAAACAGATGCTCTGAACAGCAGCCTATATATGAGATCTGACAACACTGAAGATGATCAATTATAGAATTTCACTGTAAGATTTTACAGCTGGGTAGGCAAATGTTCTTAGTTGCAGCAAAGTTTTATTTCAGTGATGTTACAGAATTACAAAGAGACAGTCATGGAATTCTAGTTGTATATGAAACACTTAAGACATTATCTGAGGAAACACTGTACAAGAAATTAGCTGGAGTTGGAGAATCCTGAGAAATTCAGAGAGCAGAAGTTTTGGGAAACATACACGTAAGTCAGACAGAAGAAGACGGCCAACAGCAAATTATGGAGCATGGTTTTAATCATGTATATAAACTGAACCACACATATTGTATATGCATACAATAGAGCTGAACTGTGTGGACAACTAACTACCATTACTGTATATTCCTATCTTGTAACACTTGAGACAGACTGAGTGATACTATGAACACAACAGCAGCCACACTGGGAGTTACTTTAATCTTTCATCCTTCTCTTGTCAGAGCATGAACTGGAGACAGAAGGTACAGGTTAGGCAGACTGGTGGCATATGATGTTACCAGACAGATTCACAACGTGTGTGTACTTCACACGCTGTCCCTTCAGCATTCACTGAATGGTGGCACTATGTGGGAATAGCCAACCAATGGTGAGAGTAGTTCAGGCTTGAGGATCTAATTTTTTGCTTGATCTCCTTCATAAAGATTTGACATCATAACACTATGTAGTATGGTAGGTAGTTACCAGTGTTTCATGACAGAAATCTGCTGCTACCATGCTATATGATGTCATGACACAAAAACCCACAATCCAGATATTGTTTGTTAGTTCTAGAAGTTTCAATAACACTTCAGAAGGAACATAAGCAATATAACCATAATGTATTCTTTAACAATATTCCCTAATATGTGGCAATAAAATTTATCAAACTTACAGGACGACTCTGCTCTTCACAATATTGTCCTGTATGTAGTGTATCACAATGGCAAGTGCCACAGATGCAGTGACCATGACCGGAGCAGACTTCACTCCCTTCACTGGCTGTACAGCTCTTTGTAGAAAGTAGACAGTCACAGACCTCACCAGTCCAGCCTGCATCACACTGGCATTTCCCACACTTACAGGAGCCATGCCCAGCGCACAGTTCATCGTCTTTCAGTTTACATGAGAAATCATCACATTCACAGTACTTGCCATAGAACTTCTGCAATTGAAAGTAGTAAATTTGCTGACTTCACATTTCATCTAACTGAGGAACGCGGTGATGGGCAGGACATACAGAATATGCAGGAAAATAAAACATTTGTTTGGAAAATCTCAAGAGAACAGGCAATGGGTTATGGCTTTGATCTGAACACAACACTTGAAGTATAAAAAATGTTAACCCTTCAATACTGACCTCAGTGCACAGGACAAACCTTCAGTTCTTCATATACTGCTGGCGTCAGCATACTGTATGATCATGAATTCATTTCACACTACAATAAGTTTACAATCCCCATATCCTGCGCAGTAGTTACAATTTAAATTCCAGCATCAGTGAAGAGTTAACTGAGTTATATTGGTGAAAGACTGGATGGTGATTGACATGTGGTTCTACAAACACCAGGAGTTACTGATCAACTGATCGACGAAGATCACATACCATCAGGTTAAGACCATAAATTTACAAGCACGGATGTGCTCGTCTACTGAATGGCACAGCATGAATATGTTCACGTTCCCCACTGCATTAAGTGTGTGAATAACAGGGACGTGGGTCTGATATATCTCAAGCAACTAAACATTAGGTGAGGGCAGTTCATATGGAATTTCTTATAGCACAGGGAAAGTTTTCCTCCTGCCAGTCATCATTCCATCACTGTTCCATACTCCTTGTATCACGAGTTCAAATGAGTTTGTACCACCAAGGGACTCAGGTTTACTAATTTCTATCATCTTTATTATGACAAAGCCACGTATATCTGCCTACATGTTTCACTTTCCCAGCTATATGAATAACATCTTTAACCTTTTAAAGCCTCATGGTAACTTTACATACGACCAGGTTTAACATTAAAAAATTCTACGTGGTGCCCACATTGCATTTGTGTGTTTTGTACGGTCCTCAGAACAAACAGCAACTTTTGTCTTATAACACATTAAGAGATTGGTTTTTATAACCGAAGTGGAGAGTGTTTACAGCGCGGTACGCACTGAGTCCTTATATAAAACAGATACGCTTCAGCTTTAAAGGGTTAAACATGTTTTACCTTCTCATGGTTAAATGTAATTTTCTTCTACAAGAGATTCCATGCTACTCACTGCTTTTGTAATTAGAATATACACCTTTATCGTACCTTGATGGGAAATTTAGCAGTTTAACCCATTTTCACATTTTAAGACCTATCAAAATAATTACAATGGTTAATTTTTACAATGAAAGGAGAAAGTTGTGTACGTGAATTCCCCTACCAAATGTTATAAAACAAAGAAATGAATGAACACAGACTGTCCATACCTCTGTACACTGACATACTCCACAGGTGCAAGTCCCATGTTCAGAGCAGTCAGGGACATCGGCATCTGTACTGGGCTTACAGTCGCTGGGTATTCCAGTTCTTGCTGAGAGAGACTGACTTGATGTGCACTGACATTTCTTCCCAAAGTGCATACTACTACATTCACAGATTCCACACATGTATGTGCCATTGCTGGAGCATTCTGGAGCATTTTCTTTGTATTGCTTGAAGAAAAATGGGTACAAAATGGTAAATACGTAATTAGTGTGTATCTGGCATATAGCAATGTGTCACTTTGCTGGAAATGCAGTATTATTTAAGGATAATGTTACACGACAGGTAAATTTAATGTCACAATTCTACGAATTGATTCAATGGGAATATTGATTTACACAGAGTGCTTTTTCCTTCCTCATGTGCAACATTCCTATAACAGACAATAATGAACAGTTTGACAGTTACACACTACTTTACCTAAATTTGCATTAGTTATGGTCTATAAAATTTGTTTGACAATTTTCTGACATTAATCAAAATAAAAAATTCATGGTTATTTATTAACACATTTGAGGCCTGACATCAGACATTTTACTGCACAGTGTGAGAGTGACAAGGTACTAACCCACAGGAACTCAACTGCCATATTACAGGTTCATAATTAAAAGTCTGAGAAGTGCTCCTGTCCAATATACTTGATGAACATGTTGCTATAGCATGAACTAAAGTAAGGTTATAAAAAAAACTGTTACCCTACCTTTCATGGCAAACTTCAATACGCAGTATGTGTTACTTACATGATGTTCTTGGTGCTCACAAGAACAATCACAGTTCATTTCAAGATTAATATGAATTGCTTCTTTAATTCCAAAAGGAGAAATTCTAAACATTTGTTTCCAGTCACTTCGATTGTCTGGACACTGGAGAACTTTGATTTCCACTTTGAATTCAACTTCCTCTCCAATCATAAGCTCATCACATTTGCTGGATTCTTTTATTTCCTCACTCTTACATGCGGTGTAATATTTAACCTGGATGTACTCTGGGGCATCATGCTGCATAACAACAGATGATGAAACTTCCTGGAATATATATATAATGGAAGATCACACAAATATTTCTATAGTTGCACTTCATTGACAAGAATTATAGACTTATCGAGCACCTAACAACAAAGAAGAAATCACTACATATTTACGAACAGATGTAAAACACCATGAAAAATGTTACTTTAGGTGGCATGGTAAAATGTTTTTGACATACAGTATGTGCAACAATTTGTAATTGAAATGCAAGGAATCCCATTCCGTACAAAATCATCCTCAGCATTTGCCTGTATGTGTGCTGTAGCCTGTCTTAATGAACACTGAATTGAATCATCAACCATGAGTGTTGAGAGAGTAACTTAGTAATACATTACAGTTTCCACAAAGATGTGCAAATATAAACATAGAGACTTACAAACATAAATGCACGCAACTCTTACCTCACAAGCTGTGAGTTACAATAACTGACAGTCATGTTTATGTACTTTGAAGCAGTGTTTCACAAATGTGGGTCTGCAACTTGAGTGGATTTTCTCCCCTGTGGTTTACCCTAACCTTAACTTTGTCCTTACTGCTAGGAAGATTTCCGTAGTAATAAATTCTTAACTCGACACAATAAAGGTTTTCACAGTTTAAGTATGTCTCTCACTGTAAACATTTGCCCCCTTAAGTGTTACTGTGCATTCTGCCTATGGGGTCAATGAATTGAAATTATTTTGGGAAGGGCATCCACTAAATTCATGAGAATTTGTAAGCAACCTATAGTACCAGGAAGGTTGAGAAGCATTATTTCAGAGTGCTGAATCATTTGTGTAGCCAATTCTGGTGGAAAAACTTTGATTGTTGGTTTGAATTTAACCTGAACTGTGGACATTGTTGTGTGTCTTTCTGTGTTGCATTATAAATGACTGATCTCCAATTAATATGATTTAAAAAACCTCTAAAATTAGAGGAAGACAAGGCCTAAATTGGAGTTAGTGTCCAGAAGAAGTCATAATGTGCAAACGCTGAGCCAGTTTATACCTTGTACTTTTCTTCTACCAGTTCTAAAACGTTGGAAGAGTCAACTGTCAATAGTCCAACTCTCGCCTCATGTATAATCCTCGTGAGGACACTGTATGCCTTTTGCTGGGGTTCTGTGACAGCAAAGATTATGAAGATGTCATTCTCTCGCACTTTATTATCCAGCTGTAAGACTGAAGGATAATCCTGCAGTGTAGAAAGTGTATATGTCCCATCTTTATCCAAATGGCACTTTCCATCATTTGGTTCAATGATACCTCCCAGCTGACGAAAAGAGATGGATGTTACAAAACATACCATAATGCAAGATATACAGCACTATATGGTCTAGCAACAATTAAGCAAACACACACAAAAGTAAAAGAAATTATATGAGAAATAACTGAAGAGTGAGAGAAACTCCCACACAGAAAAAAGATACAATGGCATTTGACAAAAAAACTCCAAGAAAAATTGTCTATGTTTAAATATTCATTTGTTTGTTTAATTACTCATATTTGTTTATTTAACAACAATTTGTAGTAGTAACAGTACATAATGCCAACTGACATGATGAGCAGTGAAGAATAAATTGGAAGGGATATGAAAGGAAGTGGTCATTCCTAATTTAGGGTAATATCCACATTTTTCCCTGCACAGACTGATGAAAATAACACACATACTCAGTGGGTTATAGCTGTTCTCCAAGAGAAGATGTGAACTGAGGACACCCAAAATATGGAGCTGGAATGCTGACGATGTTACTGTGACAGATGATTAGGGGCTCATGGAAAGACACAAATATTATTGGTAACTAGAAGACATCAGCCACATTGCTGGGTTAGTCATTTGACTTTACTTTTCTACTACGTGTGAATGGAATTGAATCTTGGTTAGTATAAGCGTAATTTTTGGTGGTAAAAGCAGACTAACATCTGTTCACCTACTCTGATACTCATCCCGTTCTTATGTCACCAACCATACTTATGTTGGCTATTGTGTTACCACAAAAATATCACCATTACAAATAATCACAAGCTGGGTAAGTTTTCACACGCTTACTTTTTCATTCCTTCACAAGTTACTCAAGAAGTGTTTGTAACAAGTAGTCAAAAGAAACTTGTAATACTGAAAGCCCAACTTCATCCTCACTTCTTCAACACATTAAAAATGCTAATTAGACAGAATTTCCACCAAACAAAGATGAGTGTTTCAATGTCTCACTCATTGGTAATCATGATACATAACCAATGGAAACAAAAGCAAAAAGGACAGTACATTTGGAAATGGCACAAGACAGCTTCACTTGTGCACCTTTGTAATTACTGCAGTCCTGGGCTTTAATGTTTAAACATGTCCTACATGTTCAATAGCTCCATTACATGCAATTGTTACGTACCCGAAACATAAAATCAATGGATGTTTATGGGGACCTAAAATATGGGGCAGGTTACTGTTGCTCTCATATTTTTATTGTTACATCACCTTGAGCAATTGCTAAAAGGGGGCAGTACATTACATTGCTGCTAAAATTCCTCATCTTCCAGGTGTGAAAAAATGAAGTTTTAAAAGTAAATGGTTCCCACTGTTAAGGGCTTTTTCCTCTGGCATTATGATGCTGCATCACTGGGTAAACAGTTACCAGTATTTGCCAGAAACATACTGCCTTCACCTTGAACAGTCTAGATCTCAGACCTCAGTACAATTAACCAGTGACAGAGAATTATATTCCTGAAGGAATCCTCAACCATACCACCATGAACACCCCAAGACTAGCAAGCAGGAAGACTGTTAAAGCTGAGACAGAACATTATCTCAACATCCACCATGTTATAATACATACAAATGTGGGCTCCATTAACATGACTTTCAAGTATCTGTCACTATTCCCACTTTCATTGTGTTCAGTTAGGGATTCATGTTTACATAAGTGTAACACTCTGAAATACTTTATGGACATTGTATCTTCAAAGAAGAGCTCAGCATTCAATATTTAAATCATAAATAGACCAATGTACCAGAGAAGGTTGCACAATGGATAAGTAAAGGTAAAGGTAACACAATCCTTATATGTGCCTGGACAGGAACTTTAGGCTCCAGGAGGTTGCAGCTCCAAGAATTTCTACGCAATCAGTACTTTAGTTTCATTACTATCATAAAAGTATATCCTCAAAGTTCTGAGCATTCACCTTTCCATCACCTGCCATATGAAACCCACTGTCAGTGGAGAAGATCAACAACCTACGAGCGTCCCTTCTCCAGCCGATTTCCTCTGAGCAGACCACAGTCTGCATCAAGGCATCAAATCCTCCCTCTGGATCATCCACGTTTCCAGACACACTTGCAGCACCAACCTCATGCTGAAATAAATCATATATATAAACATACATATATATGATGTAACCTTAACTTCTATCACAGCAATAACCATTACTGACGGTAATAAGTAAATTATGAATGGTACTTACAAGAAAATGTGTCACATTATCACTAAGCTTCATGTGGTTGCGGAACCCATATGGAGGTCTGCAGTCTTTGCAAGGTTCTTTAATCCTGCATAAAAGTCACAACATTAAAAATAAGAATTTATTGTGATAACCTGAATATTTGCAGCTTGCAGTGAATTTTACAATTCATTTACCACTCATGTTCATATGTTTGAGCTTATAGTTTTATGTTGTGTATTTAAAAAATTGTTGCACCATCTAAACACAAACAGGGAATATAAATAAGTTTCCGGACATAACACAGGCATGCAGAATGTGCACGTAGCCAAACAGCTACTCAAGAATATTATGCAGCAACACTTGCGTAACACTGCACAAGATGAATGCAACTTTCTTCTTGTTCCTAATGTGTCTTGCATGAAAGTTACCGAACCTGACAAACAAAAAAGATAATTCAAAGAAAATGAATAAAAATAGGCATAAAGAACAATCAACAAGAAAGCAAAATCTTAAAACAATCTTCAGAAGTTGAATGCTTTCCATTTTCTGTGATGCTGTCAGCTGCTGAATGTGCAACAGCACTGCAATTTCCCTGTCCTATACCACAGCTGCAATACAGCAAGATCACCAATAATCTCACCGACTCAGTCTACTAAGATTGACACAAACTACAATAATGAAACACAAGACAATACAAGGTACACAATTTCAATATACAACAATGGTGATTACAAAAAAATGGAAGGAAAGATTATCAATTAACAATGACAGAGACTGTTAGTTGAAAGCAGCTGCAATGGTTGAAGTAAAAGTTGAAATGAAGTCTTCACTCTTCTGGGATGTTATGCAGTGTCGATTGGTAGTTAGTGACCGATGTTTTTGGACAGCCTAGTGGCCCCAGAACATCAGTAACTAACTAACAATCAATGCTGAGTAACATCCCAGATGAGTGAAGACCTCATTTACACCATGGCAGAAACCTGAAATGATGTAAAGTTGAATAGTTTACTTAATAATGCAATCAACTGCTTGTCAGTGGTAGATGACCAACATATGAGTACCAAGTATTTGTGGTATGCTACTGGCAGTAGCAGACTCAAGTGGTCAGAGTGAAACCTGTCCCTGTACCGCTCTGCCCACCACAAAGCCGACATGGATTGGCCTGGGACCAAACATGAGCCTCCACAGTGACTGGATAGTAACTAACCACTTGAACCATGGCATGGCCATGAGGTGCAATTGTACAATGCAAATGTGTGCTTAGTGGCAAGAAATGTCATGTACTCTCCTGCTCTCTCTCTCTTGCTGTAGATGGACCAAAGAGCATCATTCAGGAAGATACATTAGTCGTGTGCTGTAGTAACTTAGCAACTTCCATGTTCTGTGATACATAATTCACTAGTGCTGACTTGCACACTTAAAATTCATCTGAATTTTCCATTCACGTAATAGAAGGAAATTATGTAAGAAGTGAAAGTGTAGGAGTAACTGCATTGAATTTTCTCAGGTGATCAGTTGCATCATCGTTGATCTAAAAACGAACATTTTGGACCCTTCCTGTCTCCAGCATCAATGTTGATGCAAAGAACGCCCACAAGTACAATCCTTATTCTTACTGTCGATGTGATTTGACGAAAAGAGGTTTCCTATCTGCCATTGCGTAACCTGTACATGCAGAGGCACAGTAGTTAATTTGTTGGGTAGCCCTCATGGTACCCCTCCTCCCTCCTCTGCATTCAAACCCCAGAGGCAAGTAGTCTAAAGCAGGCCTATAATTTTGATATTTTTAGCCTGCCTGTATCAGCAACCTGTAAAAACCTGTTGGTCGGATCCGACCAGTTTGAAGTCCTCTTCCCCACCAAGATTATTCAGGTGCAGTAACATTTAACAAGTTAGTCCAGGCAACCTGACATTCTGACCAGTCACTGACGGATGGACAACCAAAATTTTGTCCTCAATTTATGATGTGTTATGCAAAAATGCACTGCACACTAGACCTTTCAACAATATTCCTTGTTTCTTCTGTGATTTAATAGCTATGTGTCAACTTCAAAGGTTGACTATCACACACTGACTGACAAGACACTTGTAAATGCTAAGTCAGAAGTGTTCAGTGAGACAGAGTTTCATTAAAGCACTCTTTTGGCAGCTTGGAAGGGCTGAGGGAAAGGACAAAGACCCTCCAACTCTAACAAAATGGACATACTTGGTAACTCACAAACACACTGTATTGTTCATTAGGTTCCCTTACCAATCAGAAATGACCACTGAGGCTAGCTTATGCAATAGTGGTTTGTTTGAGTGTGTGTGTGTGTGTGTGTGACAAAGAGAGAGACATGTGTTCAGTGGCTACCCCAGTCTGTTTAACCCTTTAAAGACGAGGTGTATCTGTTTTATATAAGGACTCAGTGCGTACCGTGCTGTAAACACTCTCCACTTCGGTTATAAAAACCAATCTCTTAATGTTTTATAAGGCAAAAGTTGCTGTTTGTTCTGAGATATGTACAAAACACATAAACGCAATGTGGGCACCATGTAGAATTTTTTAATGTTAAACCTGGCGGTGCGTAAAGTTACCGCTCGGCTTTAAAAGGTTAACAGCTGAGGAATTCAGGTCTTAGTGGTCCTTCTGACATTCTACACGCAAATGCTACTTCAGAAGGTCTGGAATCTAATTCCTTCCAGTCATTTTCAGTTCACTGTGCATGACACCTCCCACTCCAGTTGCTAAATAAATACTGCAGTGCATATGGTATCACTAAATTTTATATGAACCGTAAATCAAAACAGCATAGAGACGTAATCCAGTTTGGAGAACATATATTTTCCAAACTCAATCTTTGTAATTTTATATATCTTACATCTGGATATTCAGTAATAGAACATTTTGAAATTCTCTACTTTTCTGTAGTGAAGAATGGCTCTTACTTGGAAGGCAAAGTATTGGTGTATGGCCTGACAGTCTTGTCAACAAAGCTCCCAAATCCCAGTGTGAAGTTTGAAATGAGCTTCCTCATGGTTTCCTCCAGGTTCCTTCCAAGACTTTGCAAAGTCTCTTTGTCATCCGTCATTGAATACGAGAGGTCCATGAGATAATACAAATCCATTGGATATTCAGCACGTGCATATTTCAAAGTAATGTTGAATGGTTCATCTGCAAAACAGGATGAACAGTTGCGACTTACCATTTAAACCACACAAGAAGACTGATGTTTAATATTTTATAATCCAACTTGCCTTATGGAGAATAAATGTCAGAATAAAAAGTCATTTACACCAAAACTCAGCAATGATGTACTATATTTTCAAAACAACAGTAGTCACGAGACGTATGTATATGAAAATACAAATTTCCAAAGCACTCAAAAGTCACATGACTGAGAAGCAAAATAACTATTGAGATGTTTGTCAAAATGCATTTAATAAGACATACTACAGTTACATGTTTTATGACCTTACAAATGCAAGAACCTGCAAAGAACATGCCACATAAATGAGGACTAACAGAATTTACAATGATAAAATATCAACCCATAGGAACAAGACCTTCACACACTTTAAATAATTCTGCACGATTTGTGGTTTGCACAGTGACATTCTGAAGTCTGAAGTTTTCTGAGACGTTATGTCATGCTGATTGGTAAATAATAATTGAATTTTCAGAGTCAAGCACTCAAGGAAGAAGCACTATTTACCAGTCGACTTGGCGTAACGGCTGTGAAGACTTTAATCTTCACAAACTTATTATTTCATAATTCCTGTAATGTGCAAACTAGGCCTAATACTGGAAACGATGATGATTACAGGCACTCTAACCCTAAGAATACAAGCAGCCCTAAGTACATGAAGGCATACCCAAGGCACTCCGTAACTCACTGCTAGGACACAGAATGATGGTTAGTACAGCCTCCTGCCGCTAGGTGCCATAGCATTACTATGTTCTCAGCACTCCACTGTGTTTTGTAGCAATAATCCCCCATGGTGCTTCCCACTGCTTGTTTATTGCTTGCTCAGTAAGTGCAATCCACAATTTTTTTATTGATTTAAAGGAACAATGCACTTGCACTAATTTTTGCTTCAAATCTGGCTAATGGCATCAGAAATGCATAAAATGCTCAAAAAGACTTTCAGTGACATCCTGGAAAGAACAGACTTTTGGGTGTTTTCTTAATTCAAACATGGGGAAAATTTAGCTCAAGACTACGGGGCTCAGCTCACACATCCACAAGCTGCACAGATCAAAATGTGGAGATAGTTCTCAAAATTGTCAACACAGACCAATAAAGTACCATTTCAGAGATCACTGAATAGTTAGGCCTCTCATATGAAACATCCTAGCAATTCTAGGGGAGAAACTGAACATGCAATGGGTATCTGCAATGTTTGTGCCTCAGTTGATCACCACAGAGTGGTATATGTCTGTATGCCAAGAACTGTCAGATGAAGTCGGAAATGACCAAGGTTGCCTACAGAAGGACATAGCAGGAGATAAACCCTAGGTTTACTGTTCTGACCTACAAATCACACAGCCAGCCTCTCAGTGGAAAATCCTCTCCCCTCTACAGCCGAACAAAGTAGGCAAGTTAGATCGAACAACAAGAGCACACTGCTGACTTTTTCTGCCTGTGCATTGTACAACAGAAATTTGTTCCTCCACATTAGTCAGTGAACCGGCACTACTGCTGGGAAGTTTTAAAATATCTGACAGAACAAGTTTGACAAAATAGCCTGAACAATGGCGGAACCTGAACTGGTTGACGCACCAAGACAGAGTGCTCATGCACACTGCTTTGTCAGTGCGGCATCTTGTGCCCACTAAAAACATGGCTGTGGCCCCTGATGATTTCTTGTGTATAGAAAGGCATTGGTTCCAGGCTGTCCCTGAAATTCAGGAACAACCGCTGACCATCTTGCACACGAATGCAAAAGGTCAGTGCCAGCAGTGCTTCTCGAAGTGGCAGCAACACTGGATCCATTACACGAACTAGAACAGGACTACTTTTAATGGGAAAACAATAAAAAATAACAAAGGTAAGCACACATTTTGTTATTGACTCAGTATGGGAACTTCTGGATATGCCCTCATACACTTCACATCCACCAACTTCCTTAACTTGCTCACCCTAATATTGTTTTATGAGGAGTAAAAATTATGTTACTTCCTTCTACTTATATCTGTCATAATGCAGTAATTTGTAATGTACAAAAGCTTTGATCAACATCACACGTTTGGGCTAAAACACAAGAATTTGAATTCTCTTTTTTTTACTGCAGTAAGTCAATTTTTTATCCTTCAAAGAAGGAAAGAACCCTTGTTCCATTAAAAATAAACTCCAATGCTGTGGCTTACAAAAATCCAGTGCACTTAAAATTAATCTGCAGGTGCTAGAAAAAATAATGCACTAACCCTGAGTCTCCCATTGGCAGAAAACAGTTATTCAACTGTTAAAACAAATTCCTACTCCCACTGATTCACTGCCTTCACTACAAACAATGAAATTAAAATTTTAATTGAAAATACTATTCAACTATACTTACTGATTCTCAAGTTGAGGTCCACCTCCTGTGGAACAATCTGAGTTACTTCAGACACATTCTTTGTACCAGAAACAAGTGGCTTCTTCCTCAGTTCTGTGTAATTAGTCTTTGGGTCCGTTATGTACTTTTCATCACAGTTCCCCCTCTCTTGGCTGCAACGATGCCATGTAGCATTCTGCAAGAAAAACAGGGGTATCTTGTTCAATGCCAATTGATGTTACAACTATTTCATTCCTTTGGTATGGAGCTAACCGAGATAGAATGGTATAAGCACGCATAACCTTCTACAGGGAGCTCAACTGAAAACTGAACCCATGCACATGCAGGCTTAACAGCCCTACATTTCTATATAACTTGCTACATGCTACAGCATGTGTTGGAAATGATCCCCAACTCTCAGACATGCTTCATCTCGAAGGAACTGAAACACTGGGAAACTGTATTCTAAATTTCCTACAACACTTTTCATACAATTTCTTCCTTATACAGGTTTTCACATGGAAATCCTCTGTATTAAACTGTACTGCATACTCATGAACAAAAGAAATGTACATTACACTGTGCTTCAAATGCCTGTTACAAATAGCAAATTAAACTACACTGTGTGACTAAGGTTATGCAATGTACCACACAAAAGGTGAGAGGACTGGCAACGTGCAAGTCATGCCACTGCCATTAAACTTGCCACACAGTATCAGCACCGTCTACACTAGAATTTCAAAAAGTATTTAATAATCTGAGTCCAACATAATGCTGCTCATGACTTTTGTTATAGCCCTGATATTAACAGTGAATAATGATAGCAGAACTATGTGAGATTTGAATTCAACTCTTTTTGACTTAGAAGTTGAAATTCAAAGAACAAATATAAATTATACTACACTCAAAGACAGACGGTACAGTAGAAATGCATATTTTGTGATGTCGAAGACCCTGGATAGCCGCACTTACTTTAGAGATGGTTATCTGCACCATTATAAAATTTATCATGATACTTTAGTGTGTTCAGTACTTTTCGACATTCCCTTCAAAACATTCACTCCCCTTATTTCTGGAGAAGAAAAACAGCTCCAAATTTTTCTTTTTCATATTAGACTGTGATAAATAAAGAATCTGATCAGATCTGCTTTTAATAAGCCTGTAGTAGATTTTGAAAATGTAAGTCCTTTCCCAAGCATATAAATGCTGTGTTGTTCCTGGCAATCCTTTCTTTACCTCCAACACAAGGTTCTGAGAATGCAGAAAAAACAGCTTGTCATTTCAGATTTCCTAGAGACAAGAATTATCCTTTGAACAATGTATTGTTAACCCTCTAAAGATGAAGCGTATCTGTTTTATATAAGGATTCGGTGTGTACCGCGCTGTAAACACTCTCCACTTCGGTTATAAAAACCAGTCTCTTAATGTTTTATAAGGCAAAATTGCTGTTTGTTCTGAGATCCGTACAAAACACATAAACGCAATGTCGGCACCACGTAGAATTTTTTAATGTTAAAGCTGGTCGTATGAAAAGTTACCACTAGGCTTTAAAAGATTAATTTCTTCCATTCACATACCAAGGAAGGATCACTACACCAGAAACATCTCGGTTCTTGAATACAGGCACCACAGGTCTGCTTCAGATTACAAGGATCTTGCTGCTTGGCACCAAATGATGTTACACTCAGCAGTGTAACCAGGATGATGAATCTGAAAGGATAACATTACATTCAGAACTTGTATTTCAAGGTAATATCTTTAGTTCAGTTGTTGCCTTAATGCATTACTTTCTGTATCTGTAGTGGCTGATTCATTGTAGGCACACTGCACTACACTACAATGAATTACACTGTTTTGGGGAATCAACTGGCAAGTTACAAAAAAAAAAGTAAGCAGATTTTACAGTACTGAAAATTTGCATTAAAAAAATTAACAACCGTTAAAAAAGTCTCATGCCTTGCAGTTGGGTTGTGAGTCTGATTACTGTTTTCTGGAAATTCATCACTTGTTTGAAAATAATTTTCATTATGGTTTGTTTCCAAAATTTCATCACAGAGTAAAATACCTGGGATGCTTATTAAGCTCAAATTATAACTTTTGCCTCCATTATGTGTCTTAAGGAAAGTGAATTTGTGTGAAAGTTGTTAATTGCCCACATGTTCATGCTATATTCAAAGAACATCTTAGATGACAATGGGCCCATACAGACATAATTATAATAATGTACCATTAAAAAAAGCCTGTCAGAAAATTATTAGAATGAGAGAATGCAAAAAGGCATTCCCTTTCTCAGTAAATGTGTATAGAAAAATTCAACCTCAGAGATGCCATGAAGAATCTCCTGACTGCAATACACACAAGACCAGCTCTACCCAATATTTCACATCACCAACCACAATACATATTGACACATCTTATCTAAGGGATATGGAAGTTTGTATAAAGCATAACACTGATAAAAGTAAATGCATTAAAAAAACCCCTCTATGTTACAGGTATCCAAGAATCCCTGCAATGTTCAGCCAGAATTTCAGATCTCCCCTTACCAATGCTTACTATCAACAGTCGACACAAGACACTGCATGTAATCTTTGCACAAAGTACCTAAAAAAATATAATAGGAATGGCACGGCTGTATGTATGTCTGTCCATTTCATTCTCAAAACAAACCAACAGACGTAAAGTAGACTAATGCACCTGAGGCAAGCCAACACTCAAAATAATTGGTACGACAATTAATTCTGGTCTTTATCAATGCAATATAACCCATAAACTGCATGAAATCCAAATTAATTATTTTTTCCAAAAATGGTTCACTGTTCACATAGTTAAATTGGTTTGTGACATGATACCAAATCAAGCATGAGACAGACAGGACATGGAGCTTATAAATGCATACAAAATTTTGGCTGCAAAACCTGGAAGAATGAGACCAATTGCACACACTAGGTGCAGATGGGCAGCTCAGGGTGAAGTCCACAGTATTTGTGGACACAGTAATGTACTGAATATCTAGGTTTTATAATGGAGGAGGAATTCATGAGCAACAATGAAGGTCCCTGCCCAGAATGCATTTGGAAAATGTTACAACTCACGCTATTAATTTTTACACGGAAAAAACTACATAATCATCATAAGCATCATCATCAGCAGCAGCAGCAGCACTACAGCCCTGGGTGGGCTTTGGCTTCCTTAACTCAATAGTTAAGCACAATCACAATTAACTTAAGTTATCAAAAGTTCTATGAAACCTGAATCAAATATACATTATTGATATCAAAACTACGTACCTGTCACCAATTTCACATCCAATTTCTTTTGCAAGTCCTTTCACACCATTTACCAAATCCCGCTGTGTACATATATACAATTCTTCATCACTCACAATGCACAGAGCACTTCAAGTTCACAGACGCTACTGACCGTCCTTTTACAATGCACAACCAGTCCTTTTAAGGTGCACAAAGTAATCACCATGAAGTGCCTCCACAGCAAATAATACAACAGATATATGAAGGAACATCCCATCACAATTACAGCACCTTTTTTCTAGCAGTAAAGGATTGTCATAATTAATAAGTAATTAAATTATTCCAGTAGCATTTTTAGATTTCTGAAGCAGTGTGGATGAGAAATTTGTCCTCGTTAGATATGATGCAGCATCACTGGGCATTTGGCTCCTGACATTCTGAGACAATATAGTGGTCTCTTCCTTCAGGAACAAAAGGTCAAAGTGATGCAGTGTCATATTCCAAAATGGTTTCCTCCTCCTACTCCTCCTAAACCAGTACAGTTTACTAGAGGAGTGCACAAAACCCAGGCACCAGGTTACCCTGACAGGGCAACTAAATTTTGTACAGCAGGGCCAAATATTTATGGGTGCTCATAATGGCACTTGCTACACGTCACACTTCCAACACCTAGAATTTTGAGGTGGCTCCCAGATTTTTGTAAAATTTGCGTACCCCAGTTTACTACATGCAAACCTTCGGCAAAGAATGGCTGCTATCAGTGTTCCCCTACAAAATACTCTTTAACAATACATTTATACCTACATAGACTTCTCATGGGGTGGCAACATTTCAGTCTTTCTCTGCTTTAAATAAATACCAGAGTGGCATAAATGCAACACTGTAGTTGTCAGCCTGTAAGCTGCTATAGCAGGTAGTTAACTTCTGGGATTGAGGACCATTAGCACTGAGTCAAGTGGTACTGTAAACTTGACCAGAGTCCATCACAGGCGTGAGCATGCTCCATGGTCACCACACTGAAAAATTTGTGAAACATATCTACCATAACACTGACATGTAAGTTTTCAAGCTTCCACAGTGTGAACTATAATCTGAATATGGAGGTAGCATGAAAAATCATGCTACTTTTGCACCATCCTGTATTACTTAACTAAGTGTAAACAACTAGCAAACTTAGGCATTTGAAATAAAATAATAAGATTGTTTCACACATGTCCATCAGCGCTACTATACAATGCGACATCAAACACACAGGCGACTTCCAGCACTACATTACAGACAAGTGACACATTGTGAAGCAGATCAGATGTACATCACACGTATGATGATCATTCACAGACAACAGACAAATCTGTTTCTTCACACAATTTGCAAGTGACCAGTTGATGTCATAGTAGACATTTCTCAATTTATTCCTCCAATATTTGGAGTCACAATACTCAGTGTGGGAATGTTTCAATAGGTGCTACACAGGGTAATTTGAAGTGGATACACAGCCACTTCAAACCTGCAGCCTCTGAATGGACCTAAGATAGTGATAGATTGGAGAAAATTACATAAATAAGGGTTTCATAATTTGTATTTTTCATCTTATTTGCTACAGCGATTCCCCCCGGAAGATAAAACCGGCAAGATATTTAAAGCAGCTGTGGCATGAAGTCAGCTCACTTACCTCCATCTAGTGCCAAGGTTAAGAATGCATGGAGCTATACCTCTACTCCCCCTACATGCCATAATGGCATGGAAAGGGAAAACTTCACCTTCTTTTTATTACCTTTTTGTATTCTGATATACACGTACAACTGCCACATGAATGACCTGAGAAATGGAAGGGGAAAAAGTGGTTATACCATGGCTGAGGTGGTTAGTTGCTCATATCTCATGCCTGGCTTCAACCCCTGGTTAATCCATGTGGAATTTGTGATGGGTAAAATGGCAGTGGGGCAGGTTTTTCTCTCAGTGCTTCTCTCTTCCTTTGTCAGTTCCATTCCACCAATGCTACATACTCACATGTCATTTGGCTACCACTGACGCTACAAATCTTGGCAAGTGACAGCACCATTAAACAAAATACTACCCTTCAACATGGGAAAGGAGAATCAACAGGCACTCCCAAAAAATGCGTATTTCTTATGACACATGTTTTATGTTCAGCACCTTAAGAAACGTGGAACATTACCCTGAAACAGGTCTGTCAACAAACAGGAAAGTTTCAACATATCGTCAGCAGAATAATGTACAAGAGTCACAAGCAGACATAAGTGAAGTTGGTTTTTAATTTGTTGCTACTGAGAAACAATGAGCCACATACTGCATATATCTTTAGCATTCACTGCACACCAAACACATGCAAAACAACCTATAAATAAAACATTTTCCTTAAAAACAAAAAAACTTAATTACTACAAAATTAGTTGTCTCCAAGAATAAAAATCTTATGAAATACTGTTCCCATACTGTGACATACAAATTTCAACACTGTAACTATTTTGTTAGTAAAACTGTATTCCAAATGAATGATATCCTTGCAGTACAGGATTTTCATCACAAGCACTTATATATAAAATCTTATACAAAAAGGTAAATATATATGACTACCTACGTCAAATGAGACCGACCTCCCAACACAGAATCTGATATTTAAAACATAATTATAATGGCAGTTACAGAGCACATGAAATTCACGTTCAGACTGAATTCCATACTTCCACAGTTACACAAGTAAACCCCATGAAAAACACACACAAACTGCTGACAGCTGCAATTAATTTACTTACAGAAAAAGAAAGTACTTCTACAGATACAGCTATAACCCACACAACATCACTTTGCACAACATTTCATTCTTATATTCTTTAAAAATTAATAATTTCCCCACAGTGGTGATGGTGCTTTGGATTTTTACACTGCTTAACTAATACAGTATGTCTAACACCTCAGCCAATTTTTTTTTTAAATGTTTTAGCAGTAAAAGGTATGGCTACCCCATTACAGGCCTGGACAGACCCTTGGGGCTCCAGGTGGTTTTCTGCCATTTTTCGAGGGCACAGGCACTGAAAATCACATGACAGTATACATGTCACAGGCTTAGAACGGTTCAATGATTTATTTTATTTCTTAACAATATGAAGTGACCCCCACTTCCTGCTCTTATGCCACAATTTATATAAAAAAATGCAATAGAAAGGCATCCCCAAACTATTACGTTACTATCAGAAAAATTACTTTACTATACATTGTTTCTGTAAACATGTGCCTTCTATGGCACATTTTCACAATGTTAACTGGGATGTAGCTGTATTAGATTGAACTGCACAACTTCATAAACAGATATAATACAGCCAAATACATATAGCAACAGATTTTTTTTAGCAAACTCAGATTACAAATGTTTAACCTTCATCCTTCTGGGGCAGGTATTTAAATTTTGGTGCATTAATATTATTTAAACAGAAAAACATAAAATTAGGAAATAATGGCATTTTGTGGAAATAAAACACATATTATGCACCACGTCTTAAACTGCAGTAACTTCCCTGCTGCCTATATATATAATGTAAACTGCTAGAGGTGTTCTCCTACGTGCATTCACATATCCAAATGCAGATCTTTAAAAGGTTAATATCAACGGAGAGGAAGGAGATTAAAGCATCTGTATTTAAACATTTTCACACAAAGCGGCTTGTCTGTTTGTTTTCATGGGATTCTCAACATAATGCAGTATGGGCCTGGACAGCCACTGAACATTTAAAAGAAGCAGAGTTTCAAGAGCTCCATATTCATACAATGAATGTGGACATTCTGATACTGGAAATTCTGGTATAAGTTCAATATTTTACACTTTGCTGTTCCTTAAGTAAATTATTAACACAAAAAATACTGCTCATAAAATCTGCTTGTTTCAGGAGCTGGTGATACATAATGGAGGGATGTTTTCTCTGTTATCACTATTAAAAACATACCCCCATGTTGTAGGTTTCTTCTCTTAATGTTAATTTAATCACCAGTGCTGCTGGCAGAGAGTCATACTCCGTATGTTCAATAGCAGCTAAAAAGATTCATCAAGATTTGGTGGATCTCCAGAAATATTTCATAGCCTTTCTCAAACAAAGTGAAAAAATTAGCACCAACAACATACATTTTGTTTCATGCAAGACACAAGGCACAATTTTATCGGAGTCAGATCTGCGTTCATAATAGTTACAATTATGTAGCAACTAAGTACTATTCCACAACAAATGCAGTAACCCACATGTGAAAAGCTCTCTGTAAGGCATTAAATGAAAAGGCACCAGTCCATCTTTTCACAAGCATTTGAAACACAATACCTGTAAAAAATGTATTCATATAAATGTCATTTCTAAGTTCATACAACTTTTAACCAGGGGTAGCCAAATCCTGGGCGCTAGGCTGACTAAATTCTGTACAGTGGCACCTAATAATTGGGGGTCCTCAATATGGAACTTGCTTCATGTCACGCTTCTGGCACCTAGAATTCTCAGGTGGCTCCTAGATTTTTGGAAAATTTGTGCACCCGTTTTTAACTGTTTCTCACAAGGAAATCAGGCACTCAGTTCCAAAATATAAGGACTAGGTCCCAACAAGCTGCTGACAGAGGTAGGCATGACCTCTAAGAAGTAGAAGCCAGGATAAAGACACAAATGAGCTTGTGGGCTGTATTTAATTTAATTTTACAAACGTTCATATAAATTTCATACTATGGTATATCACAGAACAGTTCTTGCTGCTTGTTCAGTATCACTTGAGTGTGATAATGTGACATGATTCAACATAACAGAACTGGGACAGGACACCACAAATTTTTAAAATTTTCATTCACAAGAACATTGAAAAAAACCATACATCAATAATCCAGAAAACAGGAGGTGCTAATATTTTACACAGCATGACAATCTGGTTACCTGTCTTCACAGGAATCTACAATAACAAAACTCATATTTTGTGTCACCCTGCCTTACAGTTTTAAAATATTTGCATAGGATGTAACACCTTTTCTCAGTGCACTTGGAACCCAAGTCATTCACTGTCTTTCATATTATGCTTTGTACCACGCAAGCAGATTTAATAGTAGTAACAATGATTACCCTGTAAAGAAGAAGCCAAAAGCTACAAAATGCAGTGACCATCACAACACTATCAGCCTCATCACACAGGAAGCAAAGAGTGTAGCCAGAATACTTAGAAAAAGGCCTGAAAAGAAAATTGAGGAGGTACTTGGAGAACATCAGTTTGGATTTAGAAAAGGAACTACAGATGCAGCTACGATGCTGAGAATAATATCAGAATGAACTCTGCACAGAGATGAAGAGGTGTGTATTTGCTTCATAGACTGGGAGAAGGAATTTGGCCATGTAAACTTCACCAAAAGAATGTAGATCCTAAAGAAAACTGATTATCAAATGACATAAAAGATGGATGAGAGTGTTAAAGAACAACTGAACAAAGAGGAGACAAAATGTGTGAAGATTGAAAGAGGGGTTAGACAAAGACGCTCTTTGTCACCAATTCCATTCAACTTAAACAGCGAGTACCTTACCGAGGAAGCTTTTGAAGGGTTTGGAAACTTCAAAATAGGAGGGTAATTTGCACTGCAAAATATGCAGATGACCTTGTGCTACTGGCTAAGGAAGACACGGTACTATAGGGCATGATTGACAGATTAATTGAAGTTGGAAGATGTATGAAACGGAAATGAATGTGGAAAAATCTAAGGCAATGAGAATCTCAAGGCAGTCCATCAGCTGGACTGATTACATCAAAAATGAAGAAGGGCTGCATGAAGTTGAAGAAAGGTGTTGAGCAGACCAAAACTCAGAGTTGTAGCGCCAAGAGAAGAATATTACATAAAGTCAAGGAGAAATGGAACATCCTACATACAATAAAACAAATGAAGGCTAACTGGATTTGTGAAATTTGCAGAAGTATTGCCTTCTAAAACATATTACAGATAGAATGGACAGGACAACAAGGAAGAAGACGTAAGCAGCTACTATATGACCTTACAAAAATGAGAAGATACTGGAAGTTGAAAAAGGAAGCACTGAGATCACACTCTCTGGAGAACTTGGTTCGGACAAGGCTATGGACCTGTCGTAAGAAAGACTACGTGATGATGACCAAACAAGCAATTGGTTAACATTGCTATGTGCTGTCAACCAACAGATTCGCATCAATTACTAATCCAGTTTAAACACAGAAAGTGGTTACTACCATTCATTCGGATGTGCATACTACTGGTGCTAAACTAAGATTCCTGTTGCAAAGTTCTTCTTACACTCAGGTTTCATTTTAGTAGCGTATCTCATATTCAGTTTCTAAAATTGTCTGGGGTTTAGAGACAAGACTTCCCAGATTCGTAGCAGCAGCAATACTTTACACTGTTGATGTTTCTTTTCTAATCCTTACTTACTTTTTCAAATTGTCAACACAATTCAACAAATGCTGGATATGCGATGATAATTTTCCAAACATTAGTAATTATGGTTTTTTGCATACCTAATAGGCACTGAAGAATCGCCATCAACTTTACACCATTATAAAAACATACAAAATATTTATACAATACATTAAATACTACCAAAAAAATAACTGCCTTTCCTTTCTACAACTTCACTCACACATACACTACACATTCTCCATTCAATATAATGTTAAATAAAAAGTAGGTAAAAAATTAAATTATCTCAAGAACATAATGATGTAAATGAGTTCTTGAAAATTGTTAAATATGGCACAAAACCAAGCTTTAGTTGAAATTTCTGATAAAAGACTGAGTGTAAACATAAACAATAGGTCCAAATTGTCTGAATAAATTTACAGCAGTCGATAAAAGTCACTACTCACACTGAAGTTACAACTATTCTAGAAGAGTATACAAAAAATTAAAACTATATCTCCCTCAGAGAGATCTACAAATCATGTACAATGCACAGATCGTGCTTGCGAGACCTTACTTCAGCACTGGGCGGAGGCAAATGTAGAATTAGGCCTTGAAAATTAAACAAGTCCCAAACTAAAATTAAATTTGACACTCCAGTCTTATAATGAATATATATAATTAGAACAGCCTACTACACCTTAAAACCCCTCAACAATTAGGAAAACACTGTTGTTGAGACATCTGTGAAGTTAGCTCTTCACATAGCATCAAACAGTACAATGTCAAAATTTAAATCACATTATTTTTTAAAGCATGGTAACCTACCCATATCTCAAATGAGAAAAAGGAAGAACACAAACAGAAAGAGAAACTAAACAATGTCCATTCACATAAATGAATTATTCATAACGGCTTGCCAGCAAGCATAAGCACTCACTTCTTGCAAGCAGCTACTGGTATATTTACGCCTAGTACATAACTCCAGGCAATTTCCAATAAGGAAAATCTTTATAGCACTGAAATGCACTGATTACAGTAAAAAGAACAGCAGCCCTACATGTGCAGAATTGTCCCTTGGTTTATATGTCTCTAAGCTTGGCAGAACACATTTTTACTTAAAAGTGCAAACTAGAAAATTGGAGTTAACTCACACTGAATATGATGTTAATACCCACGGCTGCCACCTTCACTTGACCAGTACTTTGTTAATACAGGAAATCATCATTAGTATTAAACCAAATAACTCAAAATAACTGTACTTCTCCATCACTGAGAATACGATTTTGTAAAATTTGTGATATGATTAATTTGAAATACAGACAATTATTAACATGAAGCAATATCCAAGCCTTGTCAGTTATAAAATTTGAATAACTGTACATTACACAGTGATACTAATCTGCATGCAAAAAGTTGTGGTGGTGGTGAAAATCACAGTCATTAATAGGCAGCAATACCATTATCAATGAAAATGATACACGACTATTTGTATCCCATGTGGTGGAAAGACGGGTTATGTTATAGTAAGGGCAATGACAAACTACTGATTCCATAAACATAACTAGTATGAAAAGTGCACAGTACTCCCTCCTCTACTCATCTTTAAACCATTTCAGTATGTAGATTAGTATCTGTGTCAGGATTTTTTTCCTTGTGAAAATTTTTTTTTGTTAAAAAATGTGTTGGAGTTACAGGCAGTCTGGCAACCAGTTATCAGGTCCTTGTGTCACAAAGGCCAATGGTATGGCAGTAATGCCCTGAGACCTAATAAGTAATTCCTGACCGAATGAACACTTACATTTACTAGGCAGAACAACAGTACAGCATGCAAGGGTAACAACCCTCTCTTGCTACAAACAATTATATTAATCCAGCAATTAATATTTTTGGCATACTGCTTCATTTGCAGACCAACAACAGATGGCTCTCTAACCCTCTAAGTTCCACAGTGCCTACCTTACAGACTGAAGTCTCTAACTTTCCAATCCACTGACAGCGGTTTAAAACAAAAATCACATTCCCAGATACCCTACTGATAATATTAAGCTTACTCATTTTGTTTGAATCTACATCTGATGTATTACCACAGGCTGGATGTGATTTTTATTACTTTTTAATTCATTTTAAATTGTATTTCCAGCTAAGTTTTGTGAGATTCCATGGCTGCCTTCCAAGACTCAGGGTATGCAAAATGGTTATTAAATTATTCTCCAATAAGGACATCGCAAATTATCATCATTCTACCAATCACTTTCCAGCATATGTTGGGTTCTTGAAGGTAGAAGTTGCTTGCTTGTAAATTGGATTCTCACCCTGCAAACATAAACAATGACCATTATCAAAACATGGAAGCATTAATAAACATGCATTACACTGTCCACTCAATACTACATACTGGTAATAAAATATAAGGAAAAATTTGGTGCATGTTCAAACATCTTTATTATTTTAAAAGTTTTTATTACTATTATCTTTTTGTAAAAACAGGTACGTCTGAAATAGCATAACTTCAAAACTGGGCAAGCAGGCGTGTGGCTGCACACTTGAAATTAGATGACTTCAACACAAAATTCATTCTACGATGAACACCGCCACATAGCATGCCTGGACCAAAAGAAAAATAGTTACACAAGTTTAATATTCTGACTTGTAATACTGTGAACATTACACCACATGGTACTAATCACCAAATGCAGGCATTGGATGGCCTGGAGGTAAATTGTGATTCTACTTATGACTGACCTTGTTAATATGCATATTTTGCATGTTTACTCCCCTCACGCGTAGACTCTTTAAAACCTTTGTCACAACCATAATATATTATACTTCTTATTACTATAAAAAACAGAAGCATGGATATAATGGATTCACTATGAATGATCCCATGAGAAACGAGATGCCCACATGACACAACATGCTACAGCATTGTGATTAGGAATAATCACTGTTGGTACACATGAATTATTAACAAAAGGGTGCTGAATGCACAAGTCCCTACACACGTAAAATTTTTTGGCATGACATAACAGCACACATTACGAGCGATGTAAATATACTGTGTGTTAAAAAATTACTTATGAAGCACCGAACTAATGTGTCAGTTAATTTTGATGACGTGGATGGTCTGTTCCTAAAGCTCAGCCTTTACAGAGACTGATCAAACTAAATGATTCTGCTACTTCTAACTCCATTTCATAATGTATGCAAACATGAAGGATAGTCACCTATGCCACAACTCTCCATGGAGAGATCACTAAGCCCCATTCTACCAACACATTCTGCAAAAAGACCAGTGCACAGATGGATTAAGAGCAGAAGGCAAAGAGAGGCACCAGTATGGCGGGGCCTGAAACAATTTGTTCTATGCCCCATGAGACAGCAACCAGACCTCCTTTAGTCCCTGTATGTCATAAAACCTAAGTAGACTCATCCATCTGCATAACTGTGCCCATCTAGTCCCGAAATTATGAACGACTAAACCCATAATTCCACCCCCCCATACACCTTCATGAGGTAAACTGAATTTACTTTTACTTTACTCCTGTGGCTCTCATACACTCTCAGTTTGCTGTTCTTAAGAGGAAACTACTGCTACAATTGCTTGTGCAATTTACACGCCCTTTACCAAAAATCTGTATATGAAAGCTGTGATGTACTACTATAATAAATTGGGGTTGGGGAAACTGCTTCAACAGATGGAAACTGAGGACTGCTCAGAAAAATCGTGTATCAAATATCACCTGTCACCAGTGCAGAACATCACAAGATGAAAAAAAGGTTCAATTATTTTAAAATAAAATCGGTTAATCTCACCGTAACCCACTTGGCCATCACGCACTCTTTTTCAAACTTTGCACATTTACACTGGTCTGAATTATTTTAAAATAATATTGATTAAACTCACCGTATCCCACTTGGCCATCATGCGCTCTTTTTCAAACTTGGCAAATTCACGACGGTCATGAATAGTCGTAAGCAGTTTCCACAGCAGCAGCAGAGCCAGTCCTATCAATACGATGGCTCCAATGACTCCGAGCACAATTCCTACGACATCAACCACAGAAATGAATTTTACAGTGCCAGGTAACAAAAACCACTTTTGTTTAAACTGATTTTTCTACAAACAAACAAACAAACAAACAAACAAACAAACAAACAAACAAACAAACACACACACACACACACACATCACATCATATTTGTTACAATATATACTTGTGTTCAATTCTCTTCAGTACTTTACTAGTAAATGTGACTAAAATTGCTGTTATTTAATGAAATTAGTTTATTTTCTGTGTTACACAAGACACTCTATACAATATGTACAAAATTTTTTTAAAATCAGTGTGTCAAGTGTACATGGGGATGCATTAAATTAGGGGAAATGCAATGTAACTTACACAAAATAGCATAGTTTGTGAAAATGTATCGTTTTAATGAACTTGTTATGTTCATGACATAAAGGTGCCAACATGTAAGTACTTATGTGAAAAACAAAATCAGCAAGACAATAAATGCAACAACCACTTTACAGTAGTGCCAGCATTACAACATGATGACATATGGATTTATATTACTGAAAAGTAAAACCAACAGCTGTCCAACAGTGAAACATTCATGACAGCATCCAAGGTTTCCTTTGTACAAATTTTTGAACTCTGTGCCTGTAATAGCAGCAACTATGGTTTGCTGACAACAGGAGTCTGCTGGTACTTTTACCAATGCCAGGTGAAAAGTAACAGTTTTAAGGCATGCAAGATGACAAGCACATACCAAGAACATAAATTCCTGGAGGACAGTCCCGCTCTTCCTGCGCTCTTACAATGAGCGTATTATTATCGGAGTAAGTGTACACATACGCAAAACGGCAGTCCTCTTCATCATAGTAAGTACACAATACTTCACCTACTTCCTCGTCAACTGAAACATAAAGCAAATAGGAAGCACGCCAATGTTTTTATTTCTCCTTTGTTTCTCAAAGTCTCCTACATAAATATATAGTAAGAAATAATGACACATATTCATTACATTCCACACAAAATTCGATCACATTAATATTTCAGTGAAGAAGAAGAAGAAGAAGAAGAAGAAGAAGAAGAAGAAGAAGAAGAAGAAGAAGAAGAAGAAGAAGAAGAAGAAGAAGACCACCACCACCACCACCACCACCACCACCACCCTCCAAAGCCAAAAGCTAAATTCTGATTGTAAGAAATTTTGCATCACATTCTACCTTTAAAAGGCAGAATTAAATTACAACTGTATCTCATGACAGCCTCAGTTTTTGTGGCTTAGTGTGGACATTTAAAATGCCATGACACAAACACACAGACCAGCACATGGCAGGCTAGGCCACTCACCAGTACATGGTAAAAACCAGAATATGGTCACTTAGAACAATAAGGGTTAAATAAATTACCAACATGGATGCAGCACCTGTCTGCTGCCTTCAATGGCGTTCCTCTCAGAACAGACAGTTTGTGCAAATGCAAAAATGAGTCCTACAGGCAGTGACAGTAGCTGCTGGCCATTCATTCACAACACAATATTGTGCTGTTGGTGATAACAAAGTGCAAGCACTCTAAGCATGAGACCATTTGTTTAGACATTTGTCAGTTTATTACTGTCCCTGCTGCTGTTATTATTTGAACTGTTCTATCTAAATGAATATAAACAGTTATGTGACAAAAATCAAAACTATCCAAACAACAGAATGTCAATATGTGGCTTCATAATTCCGTTTGTTGGCCAGAAATCTCAGCAATCCCACAGACTAGAGATCCACTAGCCTTGGCCAGGATATACCTAAGTGCGCATCCTTCTCTGAGGTTGTTTCACATTAATTTGTCTATTTCATAATGGTTACACAAAACATCCTTACTGTAAAAATTCTGGAATTTCATACAGACAGAGAGAAGATAAAACAACCCAGTAAATACACTACCATTCGACAAAAACACAGGTTCAGTTAAACACAATTCTTATTTTATTTCAATTGTTAAGCTACATGTTTTGATCCCATACATGGATCATTGTCAGGCTTCATATAAAAACATTAAGTAAAAGGCAGAAAGTGCATATTATGTTATACACTAGGATTATGACATCTCTTTAAATTATAGTAAACTAAAAGATGTCAAAATCTGTGTACAGGATTGAAACATGTAGTTTAACAACTGAAATAAAATAAGAGTTATATTTAGACTGAACCTGTGTTTGTATTGAATAGTAACAGCACAATGCAATGACAATCATCAAAGTACACACATTGCTTATTCAGTGCATACCCTTTCATATCATTTGGCAAATACTTTTAAGTTGTATTGTAATTACTGTACATTTTTAGAATCACGAAACTATTATGTTGCAACAACTTCATACACTGCTTAATCATTTACATATGTTATTTGCTGAGCCTTCCAAGTAAGGGTTACGGTAAGTACCACCTTATGATTTCCCTATTCTTACAATCTTCTTCAGTTTAGGAAATTTTTCATCAATCCCCAGAAAAGTGTAAGAATGAATGGAGTGACACTACCAAGCAATAATCAACATAATGTGCAGATAAATAAATTACTTACAAAACAGAATGGCCCTTTGTAAAAGAGTTCATAAACAATTTAAATATTTGTACCTTCTATGACATCAACAGAGCTGGGTGTGAAAGTACAGTTGGCTAGACACTCCTCAGCAGTAAGAGCCCCAGTCTTGTACATCTGGCACTGTACACACTCTTTAAACTCCAGGCATCTTCCAGGAGTGCCCTAAGAATAGCATTAGAATCAGTATAACACAAAGGATATAGTGAATACTGGTGTCTATGATGTTAGGAATTAAAAACAGATGCTGACGTTAAAGCAACAAATTAGAAAATATTTTAAATTTACAAAATATTATACACTTTACTACTCCAAGCATAAGGGACTGAAGTATTTATTTTAAAATACAAACAGTCTTCTGCAGTGGTAATGAAAACTGATACAAAAAAATATACCAGCAGCAGCAGCCAAGAGAATGTTTCTGTGTGTGACGAATGCTGTTTATGTTGGAAAGAATTCAAAATGATAAACAAATTGCAAACATTCTTCCTAAGTAAAAACACTATGGATAAAACGGGAACACATACAGAAAAAGGAGACACTGATAACCCACACTGCATTAAAATCTGGATCCAGAATATGAAGAAGTGTGGAAGGTTCATGGGAAAAAAAATTAAATGGGTGAAGATAAAATATACAGCTTGGCTTGACACATGATATATAGAAGTATGAACACGTTTATTACATAGTGTGAGCACATGACATGTAGATTTTAAAGTAATGTTGTTCAGAAGGAGGGACAAGAATGAGAACTAAACATATTCTGGTACATTACATGATCAAGTTCTTGTGATCTACACGTAACAGTTTGCAGGTGTTCAATCAGGGCACTGCAAGTAGCCTAGCAAATATCATACCAGTATGCAAGTTAACTCCACATATTTAAAGCCTGGTGGATGCAACTGATGCCAACAGCACCTGTATCCTCCCAGTAAGTTCCAGCAAAGTGGTGGGCAATGACAGTACACAAACAGCATATTTTATGCACCCCCAAAAGAAATTGAGTGATGTACAGTCATGAGAACACAGCGACCAACTGAAAAGGTCACCTCTGCCAATCTAGTTCTGTGGAAACATTCAATCCAATAAACCCTGAACTGCAATGTGAAAATGTGACAACATCCCATCTTGCTGGAACAGCATGTCTTAGGACCCTCTTCTTCCATAAGCAGATCCCCATGAGAAACTGCTCCAACATATCTAGGTATAAGAAACCAGTAAGTGTCTGTTAAAAATGAAAGGCCCAAACTCTTTTTGTTTGGATACAGCAGAAACGACCGTGAACTTGGGACAGTCCCTTATGACTTCAATCGTAAAATGCCTGCAGACTGTTCCTCCCCCACATGCCGTAACATGCCCAGACAGACGTAAAGTGGCTCCATCACCGAACACAATTTTTGCTGCGAAAAGTTCACTCATTATTTTCCAGTGAAAAACGTGTAGCAAACCCCTTTGTATTGGGCTGTTACATGCTGCAACAACTGGTATCTGTAACTTTAAAATGTCACATAAGTTCGCAGAATTTTGTGCACTGTCAATTGTGCCACACTTAACTGTTAGGCAACGTGTCTTGCCAACTTTTTTGGACCGCAAAAATATGCTGCTCATACTTTATTCACCTCAGTGTCAGTGACTTGTCGCTTACTGGGGCTTTCCTTACACAAACATATCCAGCCTCACTAGCAACTTATACCACCTGCGGATCGAAATTTTTGTTGGTGGATCCTTCCTGACCTCCATACATCTCCTTTGCACAGTAACCACAGACACTGGTTTGTGATACCAGAACACACACTTAGCTTTCTGCACTTGAGACACTATTTTCCACACCTGCAGTGTTGGTACCACTGTGGCAACATTTGGATACTCATGTAGCATGATTTCAAAACTTGATCATATTATCCACCTCAATGTGTTTAGTTCTCTTTCCTGGGCTCTCCATGCCATATGCATTATTACAATAGGATTATTCACGCTTCTTCACGAGTTCATCCCACACTTTTGACCACCACGAGATAAAGTTATGAGCTGAATCATCTAAAACCTACAAATACTTCGCTTCTACTAACTGGAAGCTCCTTATAAAACTTTCCCTTCTACTTACTGGAAGCTTCTTACAAAACTTTCCCTTCTACTTACTGGAAGCTTCTCGCAAAACTTCCCCTTCTACTTACTGGAAGCTTCTCGCAGAACTTTCCCGTGTAACGTCCTTCCTTCCCCTCATAGCATTCACATGCTCCACACTTGCAGTCTCCATTGCCTGAGCAGATTTCCCCACCACCTGGTGGGATACAGGTAATGCTAGAAGCTCGACAATCACATGCATCTCCTGTCCAATCCGGCTTGCACTGGCACTTTCCACATACACAAGTGCCATGGTCTGGGCCAGAACACAACAAACCATTGGCATAGTCACAGGAGAAGTTGTCACACTCACAGTACTGACCAGAGATCACCTAGAAAACAAAATGCTTTTTGTGCAGTTAGCCTGCTTTTATTTAGCCAAGGTGTCTTCCCCTCTGGAATGAAGTTTCTTCACATCTGTACAATTTCAATAAGTATTATCACATTTCAACCACAACACACTTCCCAACCCATCACTTACAACCAAAAACATTTTCCACAGTAAGGTCCCATTCCCGTTTCAGGGGCCGATAGCACACACACTGAACATGACTTAAAACCACTGGCAAAACACAAAAGGAAGAGGGTTGTTTTACATTGCTGTTGACATTCACAGAGAGCATGAAACAGATTTAAGGACAACATAAATTTGTATCACATGTTTGATTAGTTGCATTTATCACTGTTTCACATCTAATATATACTCAGGCTGTACATTTTTGCAAGAATCAGTTTACTGAAGTACAGTGAAATGTGACATTTTCTATTTATCTTTAACACTTAATCCTTCAGCACCATGCAGGCAGATATAATGGTGTTACATGTGTATGGCCAGAGTCTTCTTGTTAATTGGTGCGAAACTTTCAACAAGTCCATAATAATACGCTAAAACCAAGTGCAGAAAAGGCAAGTTCTGTATATACTGTATATGTTTCAGATCCCCTCCCTGTTTTCAGTCTACTTCCATGGTGATTCTACTTGCAAGATGTTGAAAGCGTAAATGGCAAATGATGCACCCATCAGCTGGAACAATCCACGTCTATGAACACACCTGCAGTCAATGTATCTTGATACATCCTTACACCTGCCATGTCTTTGGATGGTGTTAAAGACATTATGCCATGTAAGGTTGATACGCTCTTATCACATTTTCAACGTACGTACCTACCAAGAATTCTCACTATAATTACACCCACATAGTACTTTCCATTCACATACTAGAGCTCTAATTTACCAGCACAATTCAACTGCAATTTCAGTCTTGCACAATAGTTCATAAATCCTTTACAGAACCCAGTCACTACTTACAATAAGATATCTGTAAAAATGTCAACCTGATTACAGATGCAGTATTTATGTTGCCAAATGCATATCTGGCCATAAGGAATATTCAGTATAATGACATTTTTATACGCTATTACAAACTCTCATTATAATGGGCTTTCACTGTATACAGAAAACAAACAGAAAAACTATTGCTGTGAGTATCACAATTTTTTGAATTTTAAATGGTGGTGCTACTGTGCATGTGTTAATCATTTGTAATTCTGATAAGGAGAGTTATCAGTGAAAATCAGATAAAAAATTCTTTTGTAAGAGCTTCATAAGTTGACAAGACAATTCTGAAATACAGCTGCAATTAAGCAGGTGGAAATTATAGTTTGATCTTGTGATAAGGTCTTACCTCTTCAGGGTTCTCTCTTGTCTCACATTCACAGACTCCACATATGCAGGTGCCTCGCCCTGAACAGTCCACTACAGAGGTATTGTCTGGTCGGCAACCACCCAAAGGCAGTCCAGTAGCTCCATGAATGTTATCACTATCACACTCACAGGTTCGTCCAAAATGTGTCTTATCACATTCACAAATACCACACTTGTATGTGCCAAACCCTGAGCACTGCTCGGCCTTCCTGATAAACAACTGCAATGAGATTACGCTGACTGTTACGACTGTTACTATTGTCATACCAGCTTTAATTACAACCAGGCTACCAAAACACAAGACAGGCATACTAGCAAACATGAACACTTATTATCATAACATTATCAGGCAAGGGAACAGGACAGTCCAACACACCCACAACTTCAACAACGAGGCCTTTCACAACAGGGTACATTCAGTATCACCTCTTTTTGTCAAAATAGTCTTCTTATTCATGCAGCCCCTTCTAACTAAATAGCTCTTTATTCCCTATCCCGCCCATTATTCCTAGTGCGGGACAATATTAAGCCCTGGGTCCTATCCATTGTACATCACCTCACTCCACACCCCTGACCATTACTACCATTGCAACACCTATGTATCAGGCTACATCCTCCTCCTGTATCACACACACTCAAGATGGCTGCTGTAAAACATGCCAAAAGATTGAAAATAATGCAGCTGAACTCCTGCAGCCAAAGCAGCACACTACAGTCCAACTCATTTACACCAAAATGCAGTTACAGCTAATTTCAGCACAGAGTGCAGTCCCAGGATGGAAAATTAAGATACCAGTTCAGAGTGCAGCAGAAATGGAAAAGCCATTGAACCAACACACCTTACAACACAGCTGTTTCTCGCCATATTTCTGTACATTAGTAATGTTGGGGGGGGGGGGGGGGTTCACTTACTTTTAACCGTTTGACACTGAACATCATAGATACGTAACACACAGCGCAATACTCAAAATGCCAAATGTCAACTACTGCCAATGGCAAATTACAGCCACTCTTGTGCAGCCCTTCAAATTTCGGTCTGCTGGGATATTCTGCAGATCACACCAGGTACTTAACCCTGCAGACGCTGCACTTGAGTGGTCAGCACTTATGTATTTGGAGGGCCCCAGATCCCAGGTTCGAATTTCAGCCAGACCAAGGTGTTTTGTGAGTTTCCTTAGATACCTAAGTCCCATAACACATGTTAATTCACTTCCTTACTCATTTTTTACAATCCACTGCATACAAATTATCCCACAATATGACACTAGACAACTTACAGCAGTTGAAAAGGCATAGTAAACTGTCTGATTGTCTACTGATGATTTACTGAACTAACATCACACTAAGTGCTATTCACATTCATGACCATTACAATTCTTTACTCACTGGATCTCCCTCCTCTTCACAAGGACAGCTGCAAAGCATTTCCAGATCAACAATAAGAGATTCATTAATTCCAACTGGATAGATTTTGAAGATCTGCTTCCATTTCCTAGGATCTGAAGGACAATTTGTAACTTCCACCTCTGCCTCAAACCTGACCACATCACCGACCTTCAAGCCATCACACTTGTTTGTCTGAACAGCTGGTCCACTTCCTTTGCAGGCAGAGTAGTAAGTCACTCTAACTGCATCTGTTGTTGCATTATCCTTCATCTCAACAGAGGAAGATATTTTCTGAAACAAAAGCCACACACATTCACAAATTATGTGATGAACTTTAAAAAACGTTCAACACACACAAATAAGAACACAACAACACTATCATGATAAATATTAGCTAACAGGCACAGACAGACTACTCACATTTCAGATTTTAAGCCTCCTCATACACTGTATTACAGTTGCTTAACTCAGGGGTTCACAAACTTTCCAGAAATCTTGGAGCTACCTTAACTTTGTTCTGACAAGGGAGAGTATTTAAATTTTAGCGCACAGTTTACGAAAAACACTTGAATTGAAAAAGACAAAATTATGAACTAACTGGCATTTTGTGGATAATTAAATCAGAGATTATGCAGCATGTCTTAAAATGTTGTAAATTTCCTTCTCACCTGAATACATAAAATGAATTACAAGCGGCATTTTCTTACATGTTTCTCATATGAAAACGCAGGTCTTTTAAAGTTAAAAGTCTAGGTGCCAGAAGGGTGAAACAAGTTAAGGTCTATACTTAGAACCCACAAGTATTAGTCGCCAGCATACAAAATTTAGTCACCATGGCAACCTGTTGCCAAGGGATTGTGCACACCCCTGTAGTAATTAACCCTTTAAAGACGAAGCGTATCTGTTTTATATAAGGACTTAGTGCGTACCGCGCTGTAAACACTCTCCACTTCGGTTATAAAAACCAATCTCTTAATGTTTTATAAGGCAAAAGTTGCTGTTTGTTCTGAGATCTGTACAAAACACATAAACGCAACGTGGGCACCACGTAGAATTATTTAATCTTAAACCTGGTGGTATGTAAAGTTACCGCTAGGCTTTAAAAGGTTAATAACAACATTACATGACAGAAGCCCACACTTACTACAAGTTTTAAAAAGTCTGACATCTCGGTCTTCCACATATAGTATTAAAACAAGCTTACACATGAGGCTTCACTCTTCTGGGATGTTACACAGTGTATACTGATAGTCCAAGAACTGGGCTTCTTGACCCTTGCAGATAGGACCAATAGGTTGTCCCAAAATTTTGGTGAATGACTAACAACATATGCTACGTAACATACCTGAACAGCAAAGGCCTCAAGTACAGCATGGTGTAAGCCTGAAATCTCTCAGGCTTACACATGCCATCTCCAGTTCTGTATGTTTGTAATACAGGAATAAAAAGTTGTGTCAAACTGAAAAATTCTTTAGTTCAAAAGACATACTTATAATATACCAGAACACCAAATTTCATACACCTGAACAGTCATTCACCATCACAAAATCAAAAAGCAAGATAAAAGTACATTCAGATGTAACTGCATTATTTTCAGGGATCCTGAACATGCATCTGATGTAAAATACCTGACACATATTTGAATGAAGCACAATGAAGAATTTTCCATATAACAATTCTTTACCAAGTACTTTACAAAGTGATGCCTCTTACTTTGAATACCAACTACACACCACATGAGATACAAGACAGTGGGATGGAGAGAAATCAGAAAGAATAATATTACAGGCACATGGTATGAAGAAAGTTATGGGGCTCCGATGTTTGGTTACTCAGCAAGTTCAAATTGTGTGGGGTAAAACATATCAGCGAATTGTATCATAAATGTCCTGTATTAGCAACCATAATTACCTTACCAATAGGTGAATACTTCAACCTTTAAATGGCCTATGTTCACATATGCAAATCCACATAAAAAACCACCCCTATAAATTAATTTATATATTTCAGCAACAAGGAAATTTACTGCACTTTTCACACATCCTGCATAATCTCTGTTTTATTTTCCACAAAGTGCCGTATATTTAATAATTTTAGCTTTTCCTATTCAAGTAACACATTTTAATACCAACGCAGTCATTTAGAGGCTAATCACATAAAATTTCAGAATCTGATTCTGATCGACACCTACTGCTTTGATTTTAACCTTTAACACCTGGCCATTAAATCCCAATGTAGCTGGAGACAGCTGGAGTTACTGTCATTTTAAATGTCCATGCCCGCACCCACATGCAACAGTGTTATCCATACTGGCCACAAAGAGTTACATTTAACAGAACATGGGCAGCACATTTGGCTAAAAAAGTTAAATATATGCACAATCCCCATATTGACAATACTAAAAGGAAGGATTTAGAAAATTTTGTACCAGAAGGACAGAGACATTCCAGGTAACAAAAATTTAACTGGCTTTCCTCATAGGCAGGATATGGTACACTGATAAATATACTGTTTAGCAATGATTATGCTAACAGGGAACTGGAAACAGGTAATCAGATATGCCCTGGAACCCATCATGAAGACTATCAGATAAAATAACAGGCTCATAATAATACATCTAAATTACGTAATTTATGAGATACCAGACAACAGCACTCACATCATACTGTTCTCGTACAAGGTCCACTACATTGGAAGAGTCATTTGACAGCATTCCTGATGAGGCTCCCTCAACATTGTCCTTCAGCCGATCGTAAACATGAATCTGTTCAGCTGTTACAGCAAAGATCACGTTGATAGCATTCTGGCGCACCTTGAGGTTCACCTGTGATATTGATGGATAATCCTGCACCTTTGAGTGCGTGTATTCTCCACGTACATCCAAATGGCACTCTCCGTCATTGGGTTTAACAATACCACCAAGCTGGATTTGAAAAGCAGAGCAAACAAAATTGCATGCAAGGTCAGTTACACCATAATTCACTAGAAGCCAAGACAGCATTGTCAGAATAGTGACTAGGCTACCGGCTGAGCAATATGGGGTCCAAATCCCTATTCAGTGGGTACTGCAGTTCTTTTCCCACTGGCAAAGTGTTAGGAGCATGAGGCTAAATACTCGCGTTCATGTAGTGGCAAGGTTAAGGACGAATGAAATTACACCTCCACTCCCCCTGTATGCCTTCCTGGCATGCACAGGGACAAATTTACTTTCACATTTACCATAATTCACTGAAGTTATCTCATTATAATGAAGTAAATTCTGATTTTATAAATTTTAAAACTTTTAGGACTATCAATTCATAACCACACCTGCATCAACCTTCCTCTTAGTTTACTTCTAAATTACTGTCAGCAATGGATAACCACTTCATCAACTGCATTATTGCAGATCCTTTAGTACTGGTAGTTACATTATTACTAGTCTAGACAGCAGACAGTGAGAGATCTGGTGTTATGTCAAAGTAAATTACTAATTATTTGGAGACAGTTATTCTGATCTGGATGCCGTAGGGCATGAACTAGAAATAATGACAATAGTAGTGGGAACAATTTTGTTATTATGAAAAACTGCTGTCTGTTCAAAACAAATGGTTTCAAAGAAAACATAAATTCTGCTTCAGTAACAGTGACAAAAACCTGACCGAGTAAACTTGTTTAATGTTAACAGTACTACAGGTTTTCTGGACATCCTTCAACATGCCAGTCTTCAACAATTAAGGTATCTGGATATGTACAAAGTGCCCTTTTCTTAAACAGTATCTGCAAGGTATGCATGGGATTAAGAACCTACTTGCCTGCCTCTAGTGTCAAACAATTTTACAGACCAGAATAAAAAGTCAGATTTAAAATCTTACTTCGAAAGGTCATCAGTATAAACAGCTGCTATGTTGGACAGTTCCATTTCCATTCACAATTTGTATATCCAACAGTCTAAACTTCTGAAGCATGAAATTAATCTAATTACATTTAAAACTCCAGTTCACAGAAAACATAATGCCTCCATCGATAATGTTCAAGGAAATAACTGACGTTTATTCTGAAAATCACATAAAAAATATGAACATGAGGGAAACACGAACCATCCAAAGTTCAAAATTTGTGCATGGTGTTGATTTAAAATTTTCAAGTTTACACACAAAACATTACACCACCACCGAAACAAATTTGCCCTGTGAAGCTACAAAATCATTTTATGTGGTCCAGGTTTGAAATTATACTAATCACACAGTCAAACTTCATTCATGTTAAAAAAAACCTCTTGTTTGCATATTGTAATACAGTCAACCTCGGTTATGCTGGCCTCGGTTATAATGGACTTCACTCATAACGGATCATTTTTCAATTCCCCGCCTGTTTCCCTATGCGTTTATCATTGTACCTACCTCGGTTACACTGGTCTCTTATATATTGGATCTTCAGTCACATCGAATTTCTCCGAATTCCCCAACAGCTGATTCTCTTCGGCTATGCCGTTTTTGGCAAAATAACGGCAATTTCACAAAGGTTACAGCGTGTTTGAGTGCGGGGTGCTCACTCGTCAGAGCAACATGATGACTGCAAATGTAATTTGATAGTATTTTGTACCCAGAGACGCCATGGAGACTTGTAAATTTTGCAATTTGTGTGGCTTTGCTAAGGACAAGGTCAAACCATTAGCAGTTATAATGGGTAGCCCGGGACAGTTGCTACCTGTTTGTGTTATTCATGCAGCATGGAGAAAGTACTGTAATTGGCATATGCAAGCATTTTTATGGCACTTGGGGAAGAGTGCCCTGTCATAAAACAATTACGGCTTGACTTCGGCACATTTACTTACATTTTAGGTAGCAATTTTGTAAAACTTTTACTCACCATACGTACACAGAATTAATTTTTCGGTAAAGTGATATGTGTCAGTATGGGCCAACCAAAGAGGCGCGAATATGTAAAAACGTAAAGCTATCCTATTACAGACCTGGACAGGGCCAGACGGTTCCATGAGGCAGAGACTCCCAGATTTGAAGACAGTCAGCACATGAAGGTGGTAAGCTTGTCAGCCCCACACACTGGCCGCCTTTACTCCCCAGGAAGTATTCCTGGTAGTGTTTCTGTTAGAGGCTCAGTAGACCCCAGGACCACAGTGCAGCCGGAAAGATTATGTCAATGAAATATTCCAATGGCACCATCGGGAATCAAACTCGAGGCCTTACCAACAGTACCATGCAAATATGTACAGTATTTAAACATTCTGGCTGATGCCAGTGGCCACGCGGTGTAAGGCGTGGATCTGCCACCGTTCGCTTGCTGGGATTGTGAGTTTGAATCCCACCTGGGGCATAGATGTCTGTCTCTTGTGAGTTCTGCATGTTGTCACATACGGGTCTTTGCGTCGGGCCGATCACTCATCGAGAGTAGTCCTACAAGAGTGTGGTGTGTCTGAGTGTGATCGTGAAGCCATGGTAATGAGGGGGCCCTGGCCCATGAGGGGCTGTTGCACCATTTGGGAAGGGGTGGGGGGGGGGGGGTAAAAATGTTGAGTATGTTGCACAATACAGTAGGCATGTAAAGGAGGGGAGCATTCAGGCATCTTGGTGTATGGTGCTTCCATCTGTTACATCAAGGGTTCACGAATGTAGTAATGTGTTTCTGTGTGTGCAAAATATAGCTGTTCATGTCCATACGCAATAAAATTGAAAACAAGCGTAACTTACGTGGTATAAATTTAAATGTTATGTTAAAAAGTAATTTAACCGAAACTCGGATATAACGGACTTTGGCTATAATGGACATTTTTTGAACTCCCCTTGGGATCCATTATAACCGAGGTTGACTGTACACTGTTCGGCAAAACACATAATTCTGAACCTTCTAGTAGGTGGGACAGCATTTTCCCTTGCAGATGAAAAGGCTGTACATTTAATGGGAAAACAATGTCCCATTCATCCAGTTAAAGTTTGTGTTCCCTGCCACTGTATACTGACCATGTGAATAATCATCCAATTAACTTTCATACCTTTCCATCTCCTGCATAGTGAAAACCAGCATCAGTTGAGAAAACCAATAATCTTCTAGCTTTCTCCCTCCAGCCAATTTTCTCTCTACAGACCACAGCTTGCATAATAGCATCAAACCCGCCCTCAGGAGCATCCAAATTGCCTGACACTGCTGCTCGTCGTACTTCACCCTGAAGCAGATTAAAGCCCAATTTATTTATCGTATCATGTGCACAAATTAATACATATTACAGCTGTGAATACACATGTGGATTCTGACACACTACATTTTGCTACACATTTTCAATTCTCAAACATAAGGTCTACCAAAATACTATTAAAATTTTACAGGCCAAAAACAGCATGGACTCATATAAAATTTCCAGCACTTTACAATCCATAAACTTCCTCTCACATGTATACATTCAATATCTCAGTCTAAAATATTAAATTCCATTGCATAACTTGAAGCTACATATTTACAACAAATCAGTAGTAATACAAAACGCCAAGCATTCTATGTCACTACTACACAGCTGACTCAAACCGCACGCCTGAATCAATTACATTTAAAAAAATAATAAACAGTTCATACAAAAATTTTACCTAACTATGATATGCTATGAATATCCCCACTTAGTAAGTTTTGAAAGCAAATAAACTGTAAACATATTTCAATAATTTTCAACAGTACCAAATGAATACAAATGTCAACTTAAAAAATCAAGTGTAAATTTCCTGCTTCCTCTAATGTGTGAACACAGTGAATTTTAGTACAGATTTTGTTGTCATGATACTACTTAAGAACTGCAACTCTCTTCTTTTGGTTTCCTTCACTTTCTTTCAAATTATCCTCTTAGCATTTCACACTTCTGCAACTTCCAGAAGTAACTTTAAAGAAACTGGGGAAAAATGTTAACTTTCTCAGCAAATATCATGATGGTAAAAGATAATCACAACACACTCCACATAAACTTACTAAGGCTATGAACAATAAAAAGTAAGCTTTTATCATTAAAACTAAACCATGCAAAGCACCTTGGATTCTCACAACAGTTTTAAACAAGAATGATATACACCACTCTCTCTCTTTCTCTCTCATGCATTACATGACTCTCACTGAAGAAATGCTAGATATTAATAAATACACAGTATTAATACAAAACTTACAACCACGCCACTTACATTGTTAGTGTCAAAACACCCACCTCATAAAACAAGACCTTTCCCACATTTACAGGTATTAGGAATACTGTCAGGAACTATGGAACCCTGAGAACTCCAGTGCCACTGAAGTATAAATAGTTATTTCATAAAAGAAAACAATCTTCTGGGGGTGTGCTGTCATGCTGTCTTCTACATATGTACTGTCATTTCAAAACAACCTGCTACTGATAACTAATGAGGCAGGTTCCTGTGACACACTGGTACACATCTGGCACACTACATGACATCTCATCCCTTCAAGCAGTAATCTGCAGACTCACTATCATGACACTCTCAAATCTCACCAGTTTCTCTCTTCATTATACACCAATTCAGTATATGCACATCACCCAAATCACAAGCACAAAATATGTCCACATTCTAACAGTCACCATTCACATATCAACAGCACAGGACCAGGATGACATACTTACAATTTCATTACTTTCTACAAAGAAAGAAAAACTTACTGGTTTGACTGTAACTTATTTCACACTGTCTTTCATTACATGTCCATGGCAATGTCTCGAAAAATCCCACATGCACACACATACACACAAGTGCGTACGTAAACACAGAATTGTTGTCCGCAATTATTTCATTTAAAGCAAATCAGTTTTCAGTACTATTCATTGTACAGGTATGGGATCTTTTGTCTGAATGCATTGGACGTGGGGTTTTCTGGGTAAGAGGTTTGTCTGTAATGTGGAACACCATGCCTAAAGTACATGTACACACATTGTAAAAAAAAGAAAACTGTTCGGCCTTAAAAACGAAAGGATGTTTGGCTTATTAACATCAATTACAAAACATCATCTGTGGAGATATCATCAGAAATGTATGATGAAGAAGTGAGAGTTGGAGAAACACACATACCAGATGCCAAATGTTGTTGCTCAGGCTTAAAGGCTTGCTTGAAAGCACTCTGAAACATACCTTGCAAAGCCAGTTGTTTGACATATTTTAGTCTTTCTCTTAGGAACCCTTATGTAATTTTATACACTGATCTTATGTGGAGTGGAGAAGGGATTTAGATCACAGTAGTGACATCAAATCTTCATTTTTTTCTGTCTCATTATGACCAAAGCCTCTTAAAGAGTGTGCACTCACAATTGTTTATGTTCACCTTTGGTAGTTCACATAATAACATGTGGTCTCAAGCTGCTGTCATTTTCACTCTAAATCATACTACCTTTTACTTCTTCATAATTTATTTCATCAGTTCACTGAAATCCCAAACACGACCCAGATCATAAAACATTACTCTGTTCAGATATCAAATATTTGAGTGCATAAATTCAATTTTACTGCTGGAGTAATGTTCCTACATTTATGGTACTCAATGTGAACTCTGTTCATTTGGCTATCAGCAACATGCTGTATCAATGCAGTGCCTCTTAACTTACATTAGTCTGCGTCTAAAAAAGTTACAAAATGTATAAATGATACAAATTCATTTATTTAAAAGTTTAACATATAATTTTGCTGCTTTAACACCCTATGCATTTCATTTACAAGAAAATTATTCATCAGACAAGCCATTTTGGTAATTCATGTAGATATGCTACCATGGTCCTAAGAAGGTGATATCAAATAAAAGATTTACTATTGCACGCACACTTACCTACAAATATAATAATCTTACACCAATGAAATTAACATTTCACCATATATTCATATTACTGACCAATCATGTGTGTTTACATTAACCCTTTCATGTGTAAGATTATTTTCACAGAATAAACTTCTTTGTTTCAATTTTTTGTATTTCAATCAAAAATCAAATTTCATGTACAACATACCCATCCAATTACCCACAAGAATTTCATCACATGACTCCAAATTTGTAAGAGTGTCATGAACTTCTGAACAACAAAACTGCTACACCTGTTTAGCACCACTATTGCTATGGGAGTTCCTGGCAGTCAATTCATTCTACAGACGTAAAAATGAGGAATGCACAAACACACTACAAGTAACTTTATATTATTAGCACCACGCATTTTATGGTATGTGAATACTGATGTACCAACTAATGCACCTTTTTATTACGTTGGGGAACAATAATTAATGATAATAAAAAGGTGCATTAGTTGGTACATCAATGTTCATACATTACAAGTAGTTTCACTGAATAATCAAGCATGCTCAAGTAGTAATCAAGCTTCAAGAACACACCAAGCATTCTCTGGAAATTTAGCATCTAACCCACACATGCCACATCACAGTCCACTCACACATGCACCTTGCTGTTGCACCTGCTATATGTCATCCACTTTACTGTTTTTCTGATTTCACACTTTCTATACATCCATGCCACCAGAAAGAAAGATAAGAAAAATTAGCAATGTAATTGGGAAGAAAAGTTGTGAAGAGAGAAAAGCATATTACACAATTCATTGAAATGTTTATACACATAAATTTTATCCAATCCAAAGGCTTTATTCATGATCATCTGAGAGACGTATCACTTGCAAATTCCAGGGTATGCCTCACACATCTTAGTAAAAGGAGTTAAAGAATGTGCAAGTATTCAACCCACCCTCCATTACTATGAATGGATGGGCATATTTACCTTGCTTAATAAGCAATGGAAAATTCATAAACCAGATGTCAATAATCAAAAATTACCAGTGAAAAATATAAGTACTTTGGTCAATACTCACACTCCACACTTGTGGATGCAGAACAATCATGAGATGTACACTGCAAAGCTACTCTGACACGCCTCACACTACATCTCACATGTTTGGTGTATAAATCAAAAGTAATGAAAATTTAGGACACAGAAAACACTCACAGACTTTTATTGTATCAAAAGAGGTCAAAACCCACACCTTCTCTTTACACAGTTAAGTGCAGGTGTGTAAGTTTTACTTCAGCACACAAGGCAAACAAGCAAACTGTCTGTTACTGTATCCTCGCTAAGAAATGTCACACTGTGAATGGTGTCCTGAGTCCACATTTTGTTCACTATTTCACCTAGCTTAATTTTGCCTGAAATGTTCCCAACATTCACTGTATCACTGAACACTAGATTCCATGTCCTTTTGAATAAAAAAGTTTCCTTTAAAATTGTGAAAATTATATTCTGAGCATTTCATTGGTTTGTGGGTAGCAAAAACAACATACATCTTCTAAGTAAATGCCAGATTAGAACTTGCTAAAAAATTATCTATAATAAATAAACAGCAGGGCTAATATTGACTGAAAATTAAAAATTATGCATTTTGTTACACAAGATTTATAATGAAAACATAAAATTTACTTTGGGTAATAAGTGTTAGCCATGAAAGTTAGTAGCCAAACACAACATGACTTACAGAGAATCTATTTGCGTTGTTACTAAGTGACATGATATTGCGAAACCCATATGGAGCAGCACACCCCGTGCACGGTTCGTCCAGACTGGAGAACACAAAGAGATGCACACTCAATACAACAAGAAAACACACAGCACTACAACCTGGAACTGACGACCCAACTCAAATATATTGTACCACAAAGTGCAGTAGACACATCATAGCAAGGTAGCTGGCAAGAAGAGTGATAAGAGAAGATTTCACATCTGGGAGAGATAAAGAAACTCAGGACACTATAGACCATTTACTTTTCATTAATAACAACTGTATAAATTTTGTGGGACATGAAGCCATATAAAATTTTTGTAAGAATATTTTTAACTGTAATCACAAACCAGCAGCCATATTGCAACCAGTGTTGCACAATACATGCATCACCATGCACAGTTCTCCTCCCAATAGCACCACTGATCAAATTCCTGTTCTTCCCCATCCAACAAAAATCACAATTCAAGAATACTTCTAAATCTTCTAATATGACACATTCTCAGAATTAAACAGCTTCCTGGAATATGAGGACTAGTTGGCCAGCTGCAGATCATATGAAACTGGATCCATCCTTCTGGCAGTCTGCCTTTTCTCAGAACAGCAAACACCATCAAAAGCCAGTCCAGAGGCTCAGGACATACAGGAGTCCTAAGACTACATTTGTGTTCTTGATGGAGACATTATACTGCTTTCAAGGTAACATGTGAATGCAACTGGACTGATGACAAGGTGAGACAATAAAAACATAAAGGATAATAAAGTGAAAAAAAAAGCTTTTAAATTTGCAACATTATAACACCAGAAGCAGTTTTGTACCAGAAAAAATGCATGAAATGGGAAGGCAAAAATGTGTTCTTCTTTTCTGTCATGATCTGCCTGAGAAGTACCCTCATTAAATAAACAGCTATACAAATGTTGTGCCAACTGACTTTGTACTCTTTTTCTGAAGTTTTGCACTTTATTCCTATCTCGCATCATGGAAGCCCATTCCTGACTATCAGAATGCAATACTGTGAACTATAAGGTCACATCATGAACTGTCACAATATCTTGTTACATTACATCTGTAATGGACCATATCTTGAACCAGTTCAAGCCACTCCACATCACCACTAACTTACTTCTTTCACATCCATTTTAATAATACCATCACACCAAGCTACTCACATACTGCAAGAGAGACTACACTGTATATGGGAGTCAAAAGTCTGTCAGTACTCTTTTAATTTCAGGTATCAACACATATGTAACTGTTCTTAATCATCAGAATGAAGCTGAGCAATGCAATGCTTGCTGCATGAATGAACTAAATTTGTTAGCCTGCATTATGCTGTAAGCATCACTGGGTGCTCTGGATATTGAAACATGTCTAATATTGTCAGTGAATCAATATTTCAGTGCTGTGGTGACCACACATTAACGCTGACACGTTGCTGTAACTGGACTGCACAGTTACCAGCAGTAAACACTTCCCACTATATTAAAACACATCATGTCATAACTTTCTGATGCTGAACACTTTATGCTATATGACTGTGGATTTGAACACATCCGGAAACTTATCTGAAATCCAGGTGTACTTTACACCCCGAGTTTGAAAAGGTTAAAAAAAAAATTAAATTCAATATAACACATATTTATTCTTCTCCACCTACATCAACTTTGGTTTTAACACACTGAAGTTAAACTGGATCACAAGACCATTTAAAAAACCATAATTGTGAAAAGTCTGTATCATTAACTAATAGAAGTAACTGCTTATTCTATACGTCAATTCCTCAAATAGTTAAGATTCCTATGGACTGCATCACATTACAATTACATTAAAATAACAGACAAACACAATTATGGGAACATCAATATACACAAAGAATTCACTAAGAGTTCATATAATCCTACACAGTTTAATCATGTAAAATGCAACTTTGAAAATCTGGGTGATTGTACATAGAACAGTTGCAATTTTATGGTACGATTTTGTGGCCTGGGATAGTGTTGTCAGTACAGTGACTCACTATGAGCTGGGTGGTCTGAGGACTGAATCTCATTAGGGGTGAGATTTTCCACACCCATCCAGAGGAGCCCCAGGATCCCCCCAGCCTCCTGTACAATGGGTACCAGGTCTGTTTCCCGGGGGGGTAAAGTAGCCAGGGTGTGGCTTTGACAACCCACCCCATCTAGCACTGAGATTAAAGAAAGAGTAGAGCTATACCTCTACTGCCCCTCTGGGCCTTCATGGCCTCTTCTCGGGTGAAATTTACCTTTTATTATACAATGTTAATATAACTGTAACACAGTGTATTCTATAGAACACTTAACTATGTGAGGAAGACACAATTACAGTAAGTACTTGTGGTAGTTAAAAGATACAGCCTCCTCAGTCATTGTGTGTGTGTTATTTAATGAGCTGATGACTCCCCCCCCACCCACCCCCCCCCCACACACACACACACACACACACACACACACACACACACACATATGCGTGCATGCTTAAACACATTACCATTTTAACCTTTTAAAGCCTAGCGGTAACTTTACATACCACCAGGTTTAACACTAAAAAATTCTACATGGTGCCCACATTGCGTTTATGTGTTTTGTACGGACCTCAGAACAAACAGCAACTTTTGCCTTATAGAACATTACAAGACTGGTTTTTATAACCGAAGTGGAGTGTTTACAGCGCGGTACGCACTGAGTCCTTATATAAAACAGATACGCTTCGTCTTTAAAGGGTTAATTTACACCTATTAAAATACAAGTTTATGTACATGGAGAAGAATAAATACAATAGCACATGATTCTGAGTGAGAACATGACAGTATGATTAATCAAAAGTTTTAAATCTGTGGCCATACTAGCGAAATGCATCTGCTTATTTAGATTCAGTACAAAACTAGCAAATTTAAAGCACTGTAGATGGTCTACTGCAGGAATAACACAGAGAAGGAAGCTGTCTTGAAACCTGTCATAAAAAAAAACAGCAAGCTCCAGATGCAGAACAGAAGAAGCTTCTGCCTACAGGAAACAAAGTGCATGAAACACGTAAGTCAGTTCACACAGCTGTCACAAGTGCTTGAGACACAGAGTCACAAGCGCGAGAGATGTGTCACATATTTGTCACAAACCCTACGAGATTACTTGGGTTTACTTCAAAATGCAGAACTACCCTCACCTATAACAATGAGAAGACTGCGTCTGTTGGTTTTAATATCAAAATAAAAAGTTGGATGTTACCATGAATACTGATTAATTCTAACTGACATTAGCGAGGTGACAGTACATTGCTAACTGTTCTCTTCTCCATACATTAAACACACACTGACCAGATAACAGAAAGTGGAAATTTACATCTTTAAAAACTACTACAACTTGTGAGTTGGTATTGTATTGTTACTGACTTTACACGAACAGCTACCTTCACAAATATCTTCGGACAATGCATCAAAAATATATTTTTCTGCGCACTGGGAGGTTAAATGTTAATAAAATATGTTCCCAAAAACAATGATAGTATTAACATTACAGTACTTTTAAGGCAAGAGATTTTTTAAATTTTAATGATGCTACCAATTGCTAAGATTATACACTGTCAATGGTACATGAATGAAATACAAGTATGGAGCACTGGTGAAATGACAGACACAGGGGAAAACCAAAGTACTTGGAGGAAAAAAAAAACTGTACCATTGGCACTTCACCCACCACAAATCCCAATCAAATCACTGGTGATTGGTCACCTCAGCCTTCACACAGACATTTTGAAGGAGCTGTGGCAATGAACATATTTGTACTTTACTTAAGACCTGAAAAATATTTCAAACTACATTTTATCCTCTGGTCCTTATCATTGTCAATACATACACCTATCCTGTCCAACTACCAAAAGTTTTCAGTCTGTCGCCTCAAGCACAGCTATACAATTATGCAAAGGTAACATGGACATGTCTCATCTGCTGGATACAGTCCACAGCCTGTGACTAAAACAATTCTCAGTACCACATATGTAATTTCTGAAGTTTTTGTAGCACAGCACAGGCTTCCATTCTTGTGGGATATGATGCCACATCAGAGGATAATCAGATCCTGACATTTTGAGGCAAAACAATTTCCTAGTCTTCAAGTGTTTATAGGTCTTTGCAGAATTCTTCTAGGACCTATCAAACTTTGAACAGGAGAAAACTTTGCTGCCTCAGAACATCAGAATCTGATTATGCAGTGATGTAGCATTACATCTCACAAGAAGTACCATACAATTGCCACTATTCATTACACTGCTTCATCTGGGTGATTGCATGGCAAAAGCAAAATCTTAAACACGTTCATATTAAAAATGGAATCTCTAAAATATAAACTGAATCCCAAAACAGTCTGTAAAAGCACAGTGTAACATAAGTAATTATACTGGCCTTCAGGCCATGTAGTAAACAGATTATACTGAAATTTCAGAACAGACTTCTGCCTAGAATATCAAGCTCATGTGCACAAATCTGGAGACAAAGCTTGTACCATCACATTGTAACGATTCAGGATTTCATAATATTGTTATAACATTCTAACACTGCATTACATGTTCAAACTGAGTAACAAAAACTTTCAATTATAACACTGATGCAACCAAAGACTCACACACACGAAAAAAAAAAGCTGTAAAACTGACTTACGGTTTTCTCCATACAAATAAGCACTGGAAATAACTTCCACTGAAATGAGATCCAATTCCCAACACACCAAAAGAAACAACCCTTTGACACAACACACAATACACGCATTAAACTGTTACTTATTGTCTAGGATCTGTAAGAGAAAATTTTATATAACTTGCATATGCTGCAGTGCCTGTAATCACCACTTACAGAGAATTCACTTGCATTGCCACTGAGAGACATGTGGTTTCGGAATCCATATGGGGCCTCACAGCCAGTGCAGGGCTCTGCTAGTCTGGATACAACATGTTACATTGAGGGAACAAAAACAAAGCTCAAAATTATCACACAATCGAAAAGAAAACGGTCATCCTCTCCTCAGCCCACATACAAGAGTCTGAATGCTTTTCTCTCATGCATACATTTGAAAATTACTTGATCGGAACTGTTCAACTCCTCTTCTGATGGGTGGCTCATCCAATAACGCCAAAACACTAACAATCAAGCATTATGTTCACAAAACTAATTTCTCATAAAAAATATCACGTCAGATTTCTTGGACCACAACAAAGCAGGCAAAAGTTTTGTTTACCTCCTTACATACCTCAATGTTCATGTTTTGACAATAATATTGAGGCTTACAGGAAACACTGTGGCAAAAAATTATTTTAAAAATTCCACATCATGAGCAGGATTTTAACCTGCAACCTTGAGAATCAATATTGTTCTGTACTGTGCAATATGACCATGGCCACAGGGCTCAACAGTAGAAACTGAAACAATCAAAGTTTAAGGCAACAAAAGGTCAAAACTATTATGTATTCTACATTCCACTTCTCAAAATAAAGGGATACAGAAAAATTCAATTCATTCCAGTGTACATATGTACACATGTACCAGCATAGATCTGCAAGCACAACTTCGCCCTGAAGTACTCAAAGACTTCAAAACTTTTAGGACCACCCACAAAAAGATGTTACAACAGCCTGAACTGTAGTAATATTCATACTACAGAAACCCTGATCTTGCTGGGAGGGATATTTTCATACAGTTCAAACATAATAACAACTTTGATTTTTCATCACACATTCAGGTAAATATGAAATTACTTGGCATTATGCCATGAAAAGGTCCACAGCCACCACTTCATGCTGGATTCCTAACTTGCCAACAAAATATGTTTTAAGACATACAAACTTGTTACATTTTTGTTCCCACCAAACATTCAATGATGCGTACCTTGAACAGTAAGCTTGTGTTGACACATTCTCATGAAACTTGCTACCATAAAACTTCAAATCATTATGAGGACAATTTACTGCCACCAGTAATACTAATATGGTTGTCACACAAAACAATGTTTGTGTGTTAACAATCACACAGTGATGGTGTAAAACTTTTAGATTATTCTAATGATTTTAATGACACAGAAAATTATGGACACAAAGGAATTACTGAAGTCCACAATTACTGATGTATGAAGTATGTATACACCATCATGAAATGTCACCAGCAGGACAACTGACCATTTTTAGCAAACAGTACTGCAATGAGTTAACACACACCAGACAAACAGGAATAAGAGAGTAGGGTAGGGGACTGGAGGGCAACAGTTTAAGGATATTTGCACTGCATATTCTACCCAACCTTATTTCATTTAGTATCAAACACATCACTACCACGTCCATTCAGTGACAGTTGGGATCTGTGTAAATATGATATAAAAACAACCCAATATCACAACTACGAAACATCTACCAAGCGCTCTGAATTTTTTATGTCTTTAATTAAAAATTAATGGAAAAAAGAGATTTTCACACCAAGAAGCTCCATAGTTTGTGCTCAGCACATATGATGAAATATCAGCAGATTAAACGGTCACATGGGAAAGATACATATATAAAATCCTGGCTCGAAACTCTCAAGGAAGTATCCCACCTGGGACACAACCATGATGATGATGACAATAATATAAAAATGGATGTTAAGAGACATGAACTGTGAATAAGTGAGCTCATATGAACTGGCTCAGAATAGAGTGCATTGGTGGGATTTGTGGTAATGCGGACAATCTTCAGAGCTCCATCACAGCTGTATTAATTATTGCTGGCTTACAAAAGACCGTGTACCATGGCATTACATTCTAACTCACTTTACATAATATGGAGCATCAAAAGTAAGGTAACTCTACTTACTTTTTGGGAACAGTGCTGACATAGGGCATAACAACTTTGTCAACGAAGCTCCCGAACCCAAGTCTGAAGTCTGATGTTATTTTCTGCATACTCTCAACAAGAAGATCTCCAAGAGAAGATAGCTTCTCTTTATCATCCTCCATTGACTTTGACAAATCCATGAGGTAGTACAAATCTACTGGGTAATCCTGGGCTTGTGAATAGCTAACGGTGAACCTAAAGGCTTCGTCTGTAACAGCAACATTCCAGACATCGGACACCTAAATTTAAAACAGGCACAGCAGTTTATTTTACTTTCAGAGTACATATTTCGTCCTGCAACACTTACTGATACACATTTCAAATCCACTAAAAGACAATAATCTACTGGTAAAATTTTTCCTTGTAAAGGAATTAATAAGCAGGTGTCCTTATACCTACATCAAAATTATCATACATATTTCCAAAACATAAACACCTTCCTTATAAGTATTTGTTTTTAAGGCTTGGGCACATGTTATACTCAAAGCTGTCGATCTATTTCCCACACCCTGCCTCTGGCAAAATTTACACATCACTCATAATTTTATCTGAACATGAACCACTTTATGGTAGAATCAAGAAAGGCAATCTATGACACAAGGAAACTTTTGAGTTACCCATTTCATAATTTTTTTCAAGGAAGTAAGATACAATACACAACGAATTTAGTTCACCAAGTTATGAGACTATCAATGCCAAACATACTGTCAACAAATAGTATGAATATCTAACACGTATGGAACATACCTACAGAAAATGGTTTCAATAATGAACAGTATTCAACAATTACGCAGCCAGAATGAAAGAAGGAAAGCATAAGGGCTACATTTTTTGTTGGAATCAATGTGTTATTAGTTTATTTTGAGGGGTCAGACTATATCATAAAAAAAAAGATATCAAAGCCACACATGTGGTTGTCTTGTTGTGGACACACATTATGATAGGTCAGTACCAATGACACGATGTCTACATAGGGATCACACACAAGAAAAACACTTTTCCCAAAACGTGGCTCCTTTTTTTAAAATTGTCCATTCCATGTACGTACTAGTACAACATGTATTATCATCAATTCATGCACAAAATTTAAATAAAATACGCAGAAAACTTCACAACAGTCCTGACACGTTTCAGTGTACTAGCACATCATCTTCAGGGGAACACACTGAACACTTAAAAGTACACAAGCCCAGTTACGAAAAATGGTTAAAACACCACTTAATGATGCAATATGTTGAGATATTATGTAAGTTCTTGATGTGCTGAAAGTTTTATACATACTTTATTTTAATTTTGTGTACCAGTTGGTGATAATACATGTTGTTCTTCTATCAGTCAATGCATTGGTGGTCACATGTTATTACCAGCATGTCAGATCAAGGAAGCCAAATGTGCTGGTGTCATGAACCAAAGTTAAAACGTCTTTCAAGAAAGCAATGTGTTACTTAGTACCAAAAATGTTTACCTACTGTAAACGTTAACACTTTTTGTAAAGCTGAGGTAAAATTGTGCTACTAGTCCAATATAAATCAACAAAACATGCCTTAACAGCAGTTATGAATAACAACAGGAAAAATTAAAAAACACTGCCTGGGCATTCATGGAATTGCCTGTAAACAAAACTCAACATGTTTCCATAAATTTATCAAGTATTTTATTGTTTTTGAACCCCTCTAATTCAATAAATAATGAGAATTATAAAATCAACCATTTTTAAGCCACAACAATGAGGAATATGCAAATAAGATAAAAAATGTTATCTGCGATCTTCTGGGATTTTAAGCAAGACAGCTCGACCCTTGAAGATGGGACTGACTGACTGTCCCAAAACATCAGTAAGACACTACCACTGTACGCTATGCAAAATCCCAAAACAGTGCAGATCTCCTGTACACTGAAGTGGAAGCCTGAAATCATGAGAAAATGTTAATTTGGTTTTACTGTACTGGCTTCAGAAAATGAGGGAGACTTTGTCTGGGGTTGTACGGTACCAAAATAAATACAGCAGTACATATCAGACTGGAGAACAAACCACTTACTGATTCTCAGTTTCAGTGAAACTCTCTGAGGGTAGATCTGCACAGCTTCATGGCTGCTGCTACGGTTATAGCTACTTTGGGAAGTCTGCCTGTTCACACTTGCATTAGTAAGAGCATTGTACTGAAGAAGGGTGTAATTGTTGCTTGGATTTACAATATAAGCAGCACTACACTGGAATTGCTGGTCCACAACAATACTCGGCAAGAAGCAACGTTTCCGCTCCAGATATTGCTGCAAAATGAAATAACATCAGTTTCAGTTGAACACAGGAAAACTGTAAACAGTATTCTTCAAATTATCTGCTTTTCATGACAAGAACAGGCTGAGGATTCATGTCTTTTGGGATCTGGTGCTGTCACTTGGTGAAGGTTCCCAACATTTTGAAGGAATATACCATAGCATGTTCACCTTAAGGGTCAAGAAATCCATTCATTCTTCCTGAACTGGCTGACATTTGAAGGCATTTCAATTCTTCAAAACATCAGGAACCACTCACCCAACAGCACAGCATCATGTCCCAAATAACTGAAATCATCAGCAGCACCACTTGCAAGGAAGTCGGGAATGTAAGGCCATTATATTCACACGTCCCTAAAAACCACAGCACCATATACTCTGAAAACCACTTCCATTCCACACACAAACACACACACAATTTCACCACTGATATCCACGCTCTCAAACTGATGTGGAGGAAAAGAGTGCATATTATTAGGCACACAAGCATGCACAATACAATACAATTGGGTCAGAATCTATGGAGAATCATACACAATTATGTATGATCCTATACAATTATGATTGTATGAAACTACCCATTTACACAGTAACCTTTACTGTTTACTCTAATCTCCCTTCTCTTGAATAATACACCACAGTGTGTATGTGTCCATACATGTTGCCTATTTTAATCTGAGCAACCACAAATATCGGCACTAAATGACTACTCTTCATAAAGTTTAATGTGTGAACAAAATACAATTCATATACCGTATTCACACATATTCAGCAACCATTTCAACAGACAAACCCATGGCAACTTAGGTACACAACTGCAGAATAACTCACCCGATCTGTCATATTCCAAGGTTCAGAGCACCAAGCACATGTGGGTGTCTGAATACACTCATGACACGTTGTTTTTGGAGCACAAGGGTCTTGACTTACATGTTTCTTATCACCTTGTGCTAGAACTAAAGAAACTAACAAAACTAACAGGAACACAGCGTGCATTTTGACCTCCTTATTGTCCATCTGCAACAGATTAAACATGATATTAATCAGTACAGCATAAAACTATTGATCGTTACTCAGCAGTAAAGCTTAGACCTTTTCGGAATGGAAGGGTGTTCCTTGTCTCTGAGCAAAACTAAGAGAGAAAACATACAGACCCTGTCAAAAACATAACTATCAGTCACTTTCAACTGGTCATTATTTGTTAGGTGTTCAGTTTACAGCAAGCCTAAGTCATATTTCAGCAATACACTAACCCAGACAGAAAACAACAGAAAACCCCACCTTGCATAATAAATTAATTTGTCCTCATAAGACATGACTGCTCTTCAGACCAGTGTACTTTTAACTGGAATGCATCAATTACTGGTCATCAACATCTAACAGTCTGACTTCCCTCTATGAAACCACTACCAAGGTCACAGCCATACTCCTGAGTATCCAACATCACACTGGTAGAACAATCTGAAGGATCAACACCACAAACTACAAAGACCATCACTGGTCACAACCTTCCCTGTCTTAGTAGCATGCACAGCAAACTGCAACCTCCTACATTTCACTATCCAAACAATGCTAGGTAACCTGTATCATTCACTAAGTTCCCATTATGTAATATTTCAAACTGCTGACTTGACCTTTCCTCCAGCCAAATATTTTCTTCAGAACTCTGCTTTCATTCAAAGACCCATAAACAGGGGACCATTATTCCTGGTTCTATTGGTTTTAAATAGCTCTGCCCCAGCTTCCTGAAAATTCTGGTTGGGATGCCAAATGTCCCAGATTTCCAGTTCATAAAAAAAAAACAACATTTCTGACAATGCGTATGAACATTCTAACTTTCCCATAGCAGGACAAAATATCTGTAGGAGTAGGACATACATCAACCAGCCAGTAACAGGAAAAAACAGGAGAGGAAGATGTGAAGGTTAGTGACTACAGGGTCAGGACTGAAAATGCAAAGGATGAGGAACCGATACGTACAGAAAAATGAGTAACTGAACCACATTACTGTGTTGTTGTTGCTAGTAGTAGTAGTCGTAGTAGTAGCAGCAGCAGCAGCAGTAGGAGCAGCATATGTCACAATTTATTATCTGAGTTACCTCGCTACAGCAATATTAATACATTTACTTTGCTTCTTTCACTGAGTGGCAGGATAAAATGTTATCTGCTATAACCCCTCACCCACACCAACATCAGTTATTAAATACCCTGTTTTTTTGTTTTTAAAAAATGTAATCCCTACCTGTAAATTATGTTCGACCATCAAGAGACTATATTACACACTCATACAAATGAAATGGCAAAATTACTGTACACTGTAAACCACCTGCAGTGTGTAGATGCTGGATCCTAGGGCAAGCCAAGATACTTGTTTTGCATTGTGTGTGTGGGTGTGTCAGGGGAGGGGGGAATTACTAGGCAACACCAGTGCATACAGGCCTATACAATAACGAGGGGCTTCACAGTTCCTGTATACATTTATGTAAGTATTAATATATAGCTTTCAAGAACAAAACATTAATCCTTTAACACACAGTTCACTACACTGCATCCTGCTCACAGTTGTATCCCTATTACTAATAATACAATTTCAAAAACAGAGGGCAGAATATAATGAAAACAATGAATGATAATGTTTTGAATATTCCTTCCAATCAAGAGCATAAATTTTACGGAATCTGAACATAAAACGACCCCCAAGGCCGAATATTTACAGAAAACCCCGCATCTCATCTGGAACTACTACATACTATCTCTAATCCTACTTTAATGCTATATTTTTAACTCTTTATTTTATAACATTTACTGGAAACCATAATCTTTTAGATTAACTGGTTTTGGCTTATCATATATTTTTACGACATTTGTGAAGCTGAGATCTCAACCATACACATGGGTGATGTAAAGTAATAATATGCAACTTGCATAATAATTTCTTCAGTTTGTTATTAGCCAGATGACGGCTTCTTGTTGAGCCGATACATGTAGCATTAAAACCATAGGCGTAACTTGAGGGGAAGGGGGAGCAAATGCCCCTCCAATATTTTTTTCTACCTAAGAATAGTTCTTTTGTGGCTACAGAGTTAAAGAGAGGCAAATAAAAAAATGGGTGAAAGTGGCGGGAAGGGGGGTACGTATATCAAGGACTGGTTCAAACCAATCTTCCCCTCCTAACTTGACTCCTTCGGAAATTAAAGTTCCTCATTCCCGTGGTCGATTTTGCCACCCCACCCTCCCAAAAAAGCTACTAGCCAAGTTACGAAATGATTAAAAAACCATACATTATCCAACAGCTTCGTTGTGATTGACGGTTATTATTCACTTTGTGTATCTTCACCACAACGGGCCGCCCCACATAAAAAAAACTGGACTGTAAGATGATGGCACTGGAGAAGCACATATGGGGCAGGTGTCAACCAGTGCCATATTCCCCATCACATGCAGGCAGCGCCACTCGGTCGAGACACCGGCTACCCTACGTGGGATACTTTGTGGCCTTCCAACGCAAACGGAAGGGGGGGTGAGGGGAGGAGGCCAGTACAAATTACCGGGGCCCAGCGGTCCGGAAGGGGGTCCGATGACCGACTATGGTGCATGTGTTTTCGTATTTCTCGGTAGTGTCATATATGTCCATCGTACAAATTAACCCTTTCAGACCAACTCAAGTCACTCTGCAACTGTCGGTCAGTCTTTCCGATTTCGTGCAAAGATTTTTAGTCGGTCCGCCCTTGCCGGGAAAGGGGGGGGGGGCCGAAAAAATTCTATCACCGGGGCCCGAACCCGCTGTCGGCGACCCTGTGGCCTTGCTCACTAGGCCTACCTCCACGTAAAGACGGAGACAGTTCTTCACCAACGCCACGACCGCTTCCTTTCGAGTCCTTTATAATTCCTCACCCATCAATCATCCTACTATCGACGCTTTTCGTGAGCGACGCTGAAAGCGTTGTACAATGAACCACAAAAACAGGTTTAAGACACATAAACACATCAACGACCCACGGAGGCCACGCAAGTTTCTGCTGCGCTCAGACCGGATGTGGATCAGAAATTTAGTGACAGTAACACCAATAAATCGAGTAGTAATTAACAGTTAATATTTCCCGCCAATGTGTATTTCAGCAATCACTACGCTCTATTCTCCGACTTGCCCAATGCGGTCGGTGACCAGCAATATCTAACAATGAGGATACCGGCGAAGTGCATCTATTACTGTCGTCTGCTTCCAGCCATAAACGAATTTATCTGCATCTTCAAACAAAACCCACAGTAATGGTCAAGAAACACCCGCAACTAAGTTCAAGAGAGCGACAGTCAATGAAACTGGAGCCAACATGTTCACTGAAGAAGCCCCTTATTTCCGTGAGGTCGACCGTCACAAATCCGTTGGCACGTTTCGAAGGAATTCCACGTCTCTGCTAACGTACTTCACCGTCACAAATAACACGACCACCTAAACTAAGATGACACTAAAATTTCTCTATACAATAAGAACATGTGTACAAAGAGGGCTTGAGTATCACATTCCACATTATTATTATTATTACTATTATTAATTTTCTTTCATTTCATTCCAAGCCATCAAGTGCTGCTTAAAAACTCTTTTACACGATAACAAATGTCTGGAGGATCACAATTTTTTATACCTGATTTGAAACATCTATTACAGTCAATTTTTGTTAAAATGCCTCCAACAGCAAGAGGTACAAGTCCTGTAACTGATATTGTCAACGGAGTGAATCCTAACTTCAACTATGCCAACATAATTGCTAAACTACCCTATCTAACATTAAGAACTGCATCTAGTCTGCAGTATATGTTCTTACAGGATATGACACTGTGTCACTAAGTATTTGGTTCGCAATGTTTGACACTACTATGCTGCACCAAGAAGTCTGGAATCAAAAAACCTAATGATGCAGCACCATGTCCCAGAAGAACAAATACCTCATCCACACTCATCGAAAACCATCATGCATCTGTTTGTTGTAATCTACCATCTCATCTATTATTAGCTTACACCAGCAAGGTATGTACTTGCAGCAGGGTGTATCTGTACATGTTTATAATATCGTATCATGCTAAATAAGCCCTCTTGATTATATTCTCACAGTTTTAACAGGAATGTCAGCCAGCAGACATGTTCCCTTTCTATCTCTGTAAATGATTTCCGCTTTCTTGCATTATTATGATTTAGTCTGCTACAACATGTTTCTTCCAGAGCACGGCAACCTCATTATCCAGACATCACACATCTATGCTCTGAAATGGTGTTGAACTTGCACGCCACTGTGGTTCCTAAAGACAAACTCCTATGCGTAAATATTAGATTGTTAAATGAGAAACTCAGAAATAATTTTAATACAAAACATCCCCACTGGACTGCAGATTACAAGAATATACTCATTCTTATCAGTTCTACAGTCAGATTCAACACTTTGTTTTTAAAATATGTATTTTGACTACTAATTTCGGCTCATAAGAGCCATCATCAGGCCATAACAGAAATTATACGCTGGAAAATTCTGTATGTTTTGTAAGCAGGAGATAACCTGTTTTACAATGGTAAATACATTACAAATGAAGAGGGTCTACTTTAATTTAAATGTCTGCACCTGCATGGCAAAACTACCATGAATTATATGCACTTACATTCCTGACTCTTTGACCAGCCTACCACAAAATGGTGTTTCTGTCAGACCTTCAAATACCAATACATAAACAAACTATTAAACATACAGCTCTAAAAAGACTGTGACTTTATTGGCATCATATTCAACATACAGAAATATATACTGTCTTTCCTAAATGCTAAAATAAAAGTGAACTGAACAAGAATTTCTGATGTCTACTTTTCTTCACACCTTATCTGTATGATAATGCTAGCAAGACCTATATAGTAATAATTACACAACTGATTAGTGATCCATATCCCCATGTAAGTTCCACTTGTACTGGCTATCACTACGTTAACCTTTTAAAGCCTAGCGGTAACTTTACGTACCACCAGGTTTAACATTAAAAAATTCTACGTGGTGCCCACATTGCGTTTATGTGTTTTGTACGGATCTCAAAACAAACAGCAACTTTTGCCCTATAAAACATTAAGAGACTGGTTTTTATAACCGAAGTGGAGAGTGCTTACAGTGTAGTATGCACTGAGTCCTTATATAAAACAGACACGCTTCATGTTTAAAGGGTTAACTTTGTCTCACACAACCTATAACCTTTGCCTCACTGTCGTATCAGTTGGTCTTAACGCACAAAAAATGTGGGATGTGAGGGTGTCATGGCAATGACTATGAAGAATACCATCTTGTGAGATGTGATACTATGTAGGCTGGTAGAAATCCAAAGATGATACACCAGTCTTCCAAAAGCTGAATAAACTTAGCCAAAATTACATGGCCTCACATCTCAGACACAGTATTCTTCACATGCAACAAGTTTCATATTTTGTTGATACATCTGTTATTTAGCCCAATGCAAACCATGAAACTAAAGGCTAAATGTTGATTTTGCACATCTGCTACATTGCTGCTTCATATTTTACAAAACCTTAATAAAAATGTTGTATTTTGTGAAGATCTATTACCATATACAACTTCAGAGCCCCACATGAAAGAGTGACAATATTCCTCATACCTCAAAAGCTCTCATGGCTACCAGCTACTGATGGTAAAAAAATTAAAAGTACTGAGGTGTTGTGGCCTCTAGTCACATTACGTTCAAATCAAGTTTTACCAAAAGCAATCCACTGAGTCAAGTCATTAGAATGCAGGATATCCAGAAGAACCCATAAAAATAATGTATAAACCTATCTACCAATAAATTTTTAGAAGAAACTGAATAAGCTGAGTCACTAAATCCAAATGTAAGCTGTAAGAATAATGCTCAGTAGCACTATGTGATTCGACATGTCTGATGACTCAGACCCCTACCTCAAATGTGAGTCACCCTTACATTTCCAGGAAGAACTACATGTTTGTAACAACATTAACTCCACAAAAGTAGGAAATGATACACTTTGCAAACATAAAGTTACAATTAAGATACAGTTGTACTGGGACTGATGCTGTTACATATTTGGTGTACAGGTTTACAAGACTGACTAGCCCTGCTTAATGCAAAGCTATCTGTGCATTTAAGCACCCTACATTCTTAATTTTAGCACTAAATGGAAGTGAAAGGTTAAGTTCATGCTCTAGTTGCTTTTGGCCATGACAGACGAGCCCTACTGCCCACTGGGTAGGAGGCTGGTCTGACAATCTTGCCCCTCACAAGAACTGCACCCCACTGTCCAACCCAAGTCTGTCACTTGACCGAGTGAGCCTGGAGAGCTCAGGTTTTGGAAATTTCACATGTTACCACACAGATCATGAAACGATTAAATACAAAATACCAGTGAAAAATGGACACTGACCAAACAAGGATGTACATCAAGATTCAATGTATTTGTGAAAAAAATCATAGAGTATATGAAATTTATAAATTAATCTGTTTTATTGAAACCCACTGATCACACTATGAACGACAACGATGATGATGACGATGACGACGACGACGACGACGATGACGACGACGACGACGACAACAACAACAACAACAACAACAACAACAACAACCACCACCACCACCACCACTACCACCACCACCACCACCACCACCACCACCACCACTACTTCTAGTACTCTCTCCTTCTCTCTATGCTCTGCTTCCCCCATATACCAAAGCCAACATGTCACATACTCTACAGCCACTCTGGAAGCCACTTCAAGCTTATGGTAATGAGGTTCCTTTAATCGTGAACAGTACACTTATTTTACTTTATTCTTCATGTGGTCAAGTTGCAGAGTCTAGTTTTTGGTAATAAAGCCAAAAATAAAAAAACTGTCTCAATAAAGCAAGTGCACTTACCCATTCATAAAGAACTTTCACACACATGCCTTTAGGACTTTAAATTTTCCTGCATTCCTACTACAGGCAGGCTAAGACTTAGAGATGCCACAATTTCTCTAGTGATTTAGAGTAATCATAAAAGTAAAGATGTAAACATCCATGACACTTCAATAAATACACTCACAACTCCTGCAAATGCCACAAAATTATTAAATTCATCTACAAAATCTGTGACTGTCAACAACTGCAAACGTCACACATTACACACAGTACACTTACATACAGGAACTGTGCATATCAAACTGCTAATAGTAGATAATACACACCCAAGAAATGCATACGACTGAAAATGCTGTACCTAAGTTACAAATATACTACATTAACCTACCGACCAGTCACTTACATTCCAGCATTCACCACGGAGGAAAAACCTATTTTGAATTCTGATGGTCTGTTACATTGGGCTACATATTCCACACCAAAATGCAATATAGATTTACATCCATCACTGTCGACTTGTACTATGTACTGCTTCAGAAGAGACAGGGAATGTGAATGAACTGTCTCTAACGACAACCAACACTCAAATCATAGTCACCATAATACGTGAACATGCGTCTTGAATTCAGTACTTCACACACTACTCTAACCACAAACGAAAATGCACTAAAAATGCTGCAAACACAAGGAACATCAATACAGCAGACCTACCTTAAAAACAACGAATTCCTGCACATCAATTATGCATATTCGTCATACAAGCCTGCCTTAACTGTCACAACCGTCTATCGTTACGAAATAGGTGCCACTCCTACAAAATCACACCAACTGTACTTATTAAAACCCGTTTACTTCTCTAAAATATTCTGAATACGTAAATAACTAACTCTTTCACGTCAAACCGCCCTCCTCGCTTCCATGAAAACAACTAACCCTCACACACACCTCGTTCCGCAACCCACATCCGACCTCCGCTTACTACCGAAAAAGGAAATTCTGTTACTGCTCCCAACACAAGAACATGGATGAGAACAAGACAGAGTTACTCAGACGGAAGTGACATCACCAACGCCTAAGTTGTCAGATTGGGGTTTGAAGAGAAGGAGCGAGCCATCTACTGTCAGCTATTGCATGTATTACGTGTCCGGTTACGGTAGTTCGCTTTTCTGTGTTCAGTTTCACATGCAGCCGTGGTCTGCAAACATATTTTCGGTTTCGTATGTTGAAGTCGTTTTGTTAGACGCAGGTACAGGTCACTTAAAACCAAAGAAGGATACATAGTCCCAGGCGGTCTCGATCATCTGTTTCATCACATTTCCGTTTCTTATCAGGTCTACATGCTGTGTGTGTCCCTTACAACTTTTGAAAAAATTGACTGATTTTCACGGACTTTGGTATAGCTGTTGTGTCACTGAATCCACCTAAACCTCACTGTTCTTAATGCTTATAATCTGCAAAATGGAAACCGTGTTAGTATAGACAGTATACTGACAAGCGTATTGGCATGGTCAGATGACATCAGCCTTCTCCAGAATGACAACATGACTATACAGCCTCCTATTTAATTTGTACAGGGCGATTTTTCCCCCGGGGTAAAGCTGCCGGGGTGTTAAGCTGACTGTGCTCAAGTTAAGAATGACTGGAGCTATACATCTACTCCCTTTGCATGCTTGCACAGTGTGCACAGGACACCTTCTATAATCACTAAAATAAACATGGCAAATGCACTAATGACATGCAAGTGCCACTTAAACAGACCTGAATTAATGGTAATAGATCTTTCAAACATGCAATATTTGCTCATGAAAAATTACTCTGCAACAGAAAAAACAACATTGCAGCTATACAAAAATGTTCACTTATTTCTCCATTTGCTGTGATGACTAAGAATTTGAAATATGAAATTTTGTACGAAGATAATTGTTAACATTTATATAAATGATGCGAAATACTATACAGTTTCGGCTTTTGAGATTAACCATGTCACATTTCTCAACGTTTCAGTAAACAACAGTCACCACCTTCAGGAATAATAAGTCAAGAGGGTGCAGCCCACCATTTAGGTATTGCGGTGCTAGTTCAGGTTCGTAGTGTGGAGTATGGTACCAAACACTGTGAATGGGCACTGTGGTTAAGAACAGGGTTTGAAGGAAAAGACTTGCAAAAATTTCTTGCCCACCTCCATACCCATCCTCATGGTTGAAGCTGGGGGAGGTTCTGAATGGCTTCCCTGATGATACCGAAACAGTAATGGGGGCCGTGATTTTGTCCAATTTGGTCTTCGTGGAATGTTCAGCTATTCCAGATTAATGGTTTTGTAGTTCGGTGTCTGGTACATTCCAGTATCATGGTAGAAATGTGGCCACTGCTCTGCTTACAATAGTGCCCAAGCAGTGCTCTCTACCTTAAAAATACCCACTCAAAATATCTGACATTACAGACTTTTGAGTGAAACCTCATACGTCACTGTGGAGATGCTGTTACCATTACACAAAGTAAATTGAGCCCCTTAAGGCCTTTCTGTTATTTATCACATATTCATGGGAAATCTTGTTTATACTGAAATTGAGCTGAAGACATGATGGTGCAGCTGATATCTACAATGCCACTGCAGTGACTTACGTGCTAGCACCGACTTGGACAGGAAAGTTTGACTCTCCTCTCATGAAACCAGGCCAACCCATGAATCGTAAGCTTATTTTATCACTGTACTGCACAGAAAATTCTAGTCTTAAAACAATCTGAGATGTCTGAAAATTCATAACAATAATATGGACTGATGTTCATGTCTATTTTGCAGAACAGACAGGCTTCTAGAATAAGGGACAGGGCATTATAAAATATTCTTCTGCTGAGTTTATGAAATTATTTTTATTTTGACATATATAGCCTTATTCATGCCAGGATGAGATATGTAACTTCTCATCACACATTCCTCATGTCCATAACATATCACCATGAGCTGCAATGCTAAACACAACTTCTGCACGGGTGCCAAACTAGTATGTCAAAAACAAAAATGTGAAAGCACAGAGCAGAAGGAATTATGAATGACACCAACATCCATGCTACTCAAATTACTTATAAGAGAAGGAAATGTGGCTAATGTGAGAAAGGGAAGAGATATTCTGTAAATCTGGAGGAACAGTGACAGGTGGAAAATATATGAACGTCTAATGCAGGATGAGTTTAATCTTCAGTGCATTAAGAACATGTACATATAAACACACAAATGAATAGAACTGTACAAACATGTGGTATAAAATGCATAGACTTTGATACTTCGCTGTTTTAGAGTAAATACAGCCCATATGCGGCAGTAAAATACAGCCTAGTTACACCAACATCGCCTGCAATACTTCTTTTGCAGTTTAGGTTACACAGTAATTGTGGCAGTACAGAATATAAAGAACTAGATTATATAGTAAGATAATGCACCTTATTGCACAATCTGTGATACCAGTTGTCGATCAGTTATGACTATATTAGGCCATGATTGCTTTGGTTTCCATAGTTCCCATATCTTAGCCAACATTTCATGCTCTCAACCAATGATCTGTCTGCCAAGAAGAGGAAAAAAAGTGCTTCTGATGGTTTATTTTCTCCTGGCATCCTGGCAGTGGCACTACAATAAAGGAAGATGGAAACTGTCTGTATGGGGTTGCACCACATCCTAGCAAAGGCCCAAGTTTGGGTTTTCCTCAAGCATAATAGGAATGCCTGTAAGAGTATTCCCCAGTATCAAAATTAACTATCTTGACAACTGGAAGACTTCAGGAAAAAATGTAGTCACAAAATGTTTGTTTCATTCTCATCTACAACTTCTCTTCAAAACATTTTGCTCTGGAAACAGTACTTTGCAATTCATGCTTGATATGAGTGTGGAAATGCATGTACATCTTCTTCGAAAAAGTTTATTAGAACTGTACACAATTTTTCATAAAAATTTCCAATACTAAATTTCATAAAAATCCATTCATGGTTGTTGACTTGTTTCACACATACAGGGCACGTGAACATGACAATTTCAACAAGTGTGAGTGCTGCTCCTGAAAAAGAATGTGTAGCCATCGTGCTGATATTGTGGTTAAAAACTTAGAAATGTGGGATGGTTTGCAATGGCAGTATATTTATATCAGGTTCCATGAAAATGAGCACCTGTGTTTGAAGTTCTTGGGAAAGAGACAGGAAGCGTTAACACTTACATACACTTCTCTGCACAAACACACAAAAAACACAAGAAACCTATCAATTCAACAGGAATGTTATGATAACTCACATAATTTGTGTATGTGACTGCTTTCCTGTCCTGTCTCCAGCAAGTTTAAAGCATTTTAACTGTGATATTGCATTAATAATATCAGCAAAACTAATGCTACATCACAATGCATACAAATTTACCAGTCTGATTAGAGGAACACCTAATAAGTACAGAACGTATGCAATTTTCAACCAAGTCTTGAGCTATCATTAATTCTGTTCCCCAAAAATTATAAAGAAAAACATACGTAATATTATTTATGAAGTTATAACCATTCTAATCTTTCACTGCTGCGATCCTTCCATGCAGACATTTTGGACCAAATCACAAAATGCTGCATGTGTGTCCCATTTACTACAGTGCTTTCTTTCAACCACAACATGATGGACTGTCCATCTAATTAATGTTTCAAATCCTGCCCGAATTCAGGGTTGAATAATTATATAATATTTAATGTACTTTGTATCATGTAATCCATAAGTTAGGTTACCTAGCCAGATTTCCTCCAGTGCTCCAGAAATTATACAAAAAAAAATTGGCATTCATATATTACAAGTCTTTACTGTACAATACATTTTATCATAGTACAACATTTGGAAGCATTAATAAAGCACATACAGATATCCATACAATTGTAATTATGTTAGAAAATGATGTCAAATATACAAACTTGGTTTGCAGATTTACTTGGATGCAAATTGTGATTCACAATGAATCAAAGTTTGTTTGAACCATAATTATCATCCCGCTCTAAGAACAGATGTGGTCATACAAAAACTTCAATTCATTATATTACACGTACAATAATAAAGCAGCTAATGATGTGTTAATTTTTGACAGTGGTTCTCAGACTTCATAATGTGATTACTGCCTGTCACCATTCTACATCCTCCCACCAAAGCCACAATTAATTCTGTATAAACATTACTGTTGTATTTCTTAGCTCTGGTATACAGACTGTATGTCACAGTGTAGATATTCTGGGCTTGAATCTTGAACTGGAAGCAAACCATCCTGATTGAGGATATCTGTGATTTTCTTGTCCCTCCAACGAATTCTGGAGAGTAATACATCAAAATAGGACACAACTGCTTCCTTACATGGCTTCCCAATTAACCATGCAAATTAATTCTATTATTTATTATTGCTTATGAAGCATGAAAAAGCAGTGTTAAATAAACCAGTAAATAACAATAAAACCTCCAAGTCACAATACTTTCTTTTTCAGACTTAACACAAAAATTTAAAAAAAAGTCTTAAAAAAAGTGGAGACAGAAATATGAGTATGAATGTCAAATTGTGTTGTAACATCACCTCAGGCTCAACGACAGGAAGCTGTCCTATTCAAAATGGGTTCGGTTGTTGCAGTTAATAGAAACATTACTGTAAATTATAAACAATATATACAACATGCACAGTGTATTTCTAAGAAACCATTGTTTATAATGATGTGACACTGCCCCAAGTCTTTTCAGAAACAATATTCTGCAACATCATGTTACAAAATGTAATGCAATGTAAGGTGCTGTAATGTATCATGCAGTGTAAACCTGTGCAGCTTAAAATAGCAGGCCCCAGGTGATGGCCTAGCCTGGCAGAAAAACTGTTGGACAAATCATACATAATAAATACAATCTGGACATACCTGGTTGCAATTTGGGTATTTCATGAATATAATTTGGGATTTAATTATATGATACACAGGTACAAATTCCAACTTTAAGGTACAGAAATCCATTTTTGAGCCAAAACATTCATTTTACATGTAATCACAATACTACCCAACTGCCTGCAAAAGAGTTTCAGAAATACTGTCTCATAGTCATTTATTTATATCTCCCATACAGTTCAATGACCATTAAAGTTCAACTTATGCTTAAGGTGTGCTAAAACATGAACATTGTTTGTGCATCATGACCTACCACTTTGCAACAGCAGCAAAAACATTAATGCCCCCACCGCCTATTAACAATGATATGTATTTCCAACAGAAGTCCCGCCTGCCACACTGTAAACCTGCAAACGCAGCTAGATACGAGAATATGATTGTGCAATCTATTATTAAAATTTAAGCCTGTCAGAAAATCCAGTTATGTAAAAAGAGCAACTAAACAATGTCAGCAATCAGAAGTACACTGTACCTCCGCAGAAAATTCAAATTAGCTTATCCGAATTACAACAGTTAACATCTGAACTGCCAAGTCAAATTTTATAAGCTCCTGTTATTTTCAGATAAATTCTAATCTTGTGCGTGGATATGATTTTAAGTATGAGAACTGCTACTTCTTAAAATGGAATGCAAAGAAAATAACTGAATACCCACCAGGTTCAGCCTTTTATTAATGACACGTAATACTTTCACCTCCATGATGTTCACTTTATGAAGTACCTAGCAACAGGATAACGAGCTTACCATACATCTTACAAAATCATAGTTTAAATTCTATATATAGTGAACAATCAAATACACTGATGATTTAAGGCCTTCACCATGGTTCATGGACTATTATAATCCTGCATTTAGGTGGTTGCACTGTGGATGTGGTAGTGTTTCTAATGTTTCAAGAAACCCTGGTGCCTTCACCTTCAAAGTTGAAGAGCAAGCCAGTTGAAGAGAATGGTTTTTGATAGAGGCAACAGTAGACAGGGAGGGAAGGGGGAGCAGGGGGCAGCAGCTATTTCTCAATGAGGGAAGGATGCAGCATTACATATAGGAAGGTGGGTATGAAGATGTTAAAATACATACAGCAAAAATAAAGTTTATTATGTAAAGGAACACATATATGAGGAAAGAAGTGAGGAAACAACAGCAGATGTAAAGGAAGCAAAATGAGGAAAGAAGGGGAAAATGTAAAAAGCACAGGAATAAGCAATGTCAGTACAGGAGAGTGAAATGTAAATTACCCACTGGCGCAGAAGTCAAGTTAAGTGGTCAGCAAAATGTATACTAAAATATGGCTGACTGATGTTTGGGCCTCCCTGCGTACAATGAAAATGTTCCAACAAATAAAAGTATAAGAAAAGAGGATGGGACAACTTTTTGACAATATTTGGCCTAAAAAACATACAGTGGGGCACAAAACACACTATGGAGATGGTGCAGCCATTTTTATCCCTGGGGGGAGCCTGTGGGTTTCATATGACTGTGGCATCCTCTCTGTTCTTCAAGTCTGCAGATGACATTCTTCTGGACCACGTTTACCTGCTACCCCATTATCTGCTGAAGTTATGGTGTAAGTCATCTCACAGTCTTCTAAGACTGCAACCTATGTCTGAAAACTCCAGGAGTTTACATGATACTGTGCAAATGAGGGAGCCATTTACATTGGACGTGGGCAGCAGACTAAAAAAAGAAGGCACTAAGAATCATCAGAGACCTCCTACCATGTTATCTAGAATATCCAGCAGTGGTGGAACTTTCAAATAACCTGATACACCATATCCAATTCAACAACGCAATGACATTAGTAAAGCTGCCCCACACCAATCGAGTCATTCATTAAAGTGGTCAGAACAACTTACACTGTAACTTCGACACAGAAGGGGCTACCAGAAAAATGTCAACGCACTGAAGGAGGACATTAGATGCCACTGCCATACATAAGGTGCAGCATGCTGGCACCAACTCCCTCATTTGATGTCTCCCCATCCCCCCAACCCATCTGCCCCTGAGTCAGCCTAAGACAATGGATATGAAGAACACTGTACAACCAAAACAGCAAAGTAAATAAACATCAATTTATAAATGTAAACTTTAGCAGGAAATCATTTGATCAATTATGTACAAATATTTTCAAGTTCCTGCCAATCTCAGAGGATCCCAATAAAATAAAAACATTTGAAGCACGCTGCTATTTTCCAAATCCTTATATTTGAACAACAGTAAAACATTCTATCATACTTGAATGTAGAGAAATTTAACATTTCTGAAAGTCAGTGTTGGCACATCGCAGATGGAATCAAAAAGCTTAAAAATGTGACAAAGTATAGCACAGCTCATGCAAAATCACCTACACATGAATGTGTTAACCAAATTAATTTCTGTATCCAGATAAAATTACTATTAAAATCACCACTTTTTTGTTTCCAGATTAAATTATGGTGCACTGTCAGTCACCAGCCTGATAGAGTGGAGGAAGGCTGAATAATAAAAAATTTGGATAATCCAAATTTCTAATTTTCGATTCATACAGGCTTACACACTACATCACAAAATTGGCACAATATAGTATCAAGGGGAAAAGTTTCAGTCTTTACTTCCTCCCCTACCTCCCTCTAACACCAATAAGAGACAGGAACGTGGTTGGTAATGAAATTAGATGAAGGTGAAATTATTCCTGTGTGTTCCACAAAGGCAATGGAAATGCAACTCCACACATTCTTAATCTTGGCACCAGAGGTTGTGTAAGTGGTCAGCTTCAAGGCCTGCACAAAGAACCCGTGACATCCACTAAACATGAGGTTGGTTGGGCCACAGAACCACTCTGGACACTGGAGAAGAAAATGTGTTACCCCCACCGGAAACTGCACCATGATTCCTCACGCAGCCAGACCAAGGCCCTATCACTATGCCAACTATTCTACTCCTTCTCCTGATGAAATCAGTACAGTAACACAACCTAGGGGATTCTGAAATTTGGGTAATTCTTGTCACCAACCCATCTACTTTCAAAAATAAAAATAATAAATATAAGACATATAAAACAATGGTTGACAAGATGGCGTCAGCGTGAGTGACACGTTTCAGAATGAAGTGCCAGGAGATATCAGGAGCCATGAGGATTGACATAAATGTGTGTACAATACCTAACATTCTGATGGTGGTGAAGTTCTGTGTTATCACACTGCTATCTAGTAGGTGGGCACTACCAATGGTTGCAGGAACACACCACCTCCTCAAGTCAGCAGTCTAAATGCATACTATGAGACTACACAGCATCCCGAGATCAAAACGGTTATTTTGGGGTGGGCAAATAGCTTCTACCTTGGATATCTCAACCAGAGTATTGATTATGTACATAATGCAACTTCTTCTCTTCTCCACACTAGTGCGAGAGCCCAACCACAACTCTTAACCAATGAGTACTGGGGGTTCATCCCCAAGGGGTGAGACAAATCACAGCATAAAGTGGCCCACTCACCTCACTCTACACATTCACTCCTCCACACATTTTCATGGTGCGACAATTACGCACTTCCACACAGCTATGATGGTACATAAGAAATGCATAAAGTATTTTGCTGAGAAACTATCTTGGAAATGGCAGAACACACAATAACTCAAGCTTTGGGAAACAGGGTATAAGGATAGGAAGTCCATTAAAGAATTCATTTACACACAACTTATGTGGTTGTAATGCATGATTATTTTACTACCAAAGACTTCAACATATTTGCATGTGTATGATCAAATTATGAAAACTGGATGAAATTAACATATTTATTGTGCCATAAACCTGGATTCATGTTATGCAAATTCATCTATAACAGTTCACCACATCGTAGGTGGGGGGAGGGCAGTGGCTGTCTGAATAAAACTTTGCGCCTCAGTGTGTACAGAGATGAAAAATGACTTGAAACATTTCTGATTCAGCACAACAATCAGTGTTTTAAAAATCTGCCTACAACATTACACTCCAAATACTACAGCAATTTGGCATGCACACATAAAAGGCACTGTCAGAAAAAAATACTCAGAATGTACACCACAAAAAAATTATCAACAAAAATATGTCAAAGTATTGCAAATAGGCCAGTGATCAGTTGACATTTTGAGATTACAGTTTTCTGGAACTCTGTCATGTAGAAAACGAAATCAAATTTAGTATCAGATATATGACACAGAAATGTATGCTGATGTCAGTTCACAGTTAACTGAGTATCATATTTACAATCTGTAAAGTTACAGAAAATAAATATCTTGGACGACTTATATTTGTATACTTGCAAATCAAAATCAGACACTGCTGTGCACAAAAATTGTATCTATTTACCAAATTCAAAAGAGACTCTGGGGCTGCGAAATATAAATGAAAAAGCAATTACTTCACAGTTCTCATAATAAACTTAAAAATTCATTTCACAATTTAGAACTACATGCTATCACACTTTTAATTATGAAACCAGTCATCAACAACAGCAACAACAACCCTTTAACAAAGAAAACCTGGCAGGCATGAACAAGAACCTACATTGGTGGGCTGAATTTTATCATGGCAGCATTGCAGCGAAGCCAGCACGCTGCAAACTTGAATATAATTGTGTAATTTTGCTCTCTGAATTAAAGATGAAGAATTTAATGAATTATTTCATCAGAACTGAATAAAAAGTAATGTCAGACTTATAATCTTATGCTGGCTTTGGCACAATAATACCAGAAATGGATTTTTCATTATTCTTTCTAAGGAAGAAATATTACTGATGTGAAGACTACTATTATTGGAAAACATTATTAAGAACTTTCTTTGTTTCCCAGAGTGTTTAAGAATGAGAAATCATTCAAAACTCTTCCCCTTCATCACTTAAGAGCAAAATAAAAGCAAAATCCAAACACAATCATTAAAAAATACTCCTCAGATGTGAAAATCTCATTCAAGGTGGAACCTCCAACTACATGCAACTTCCCTGAGCACATGCAACAGTCTGAACACTAAGGACCCATTATTTCCCTGGACATTCCATACATTCAATCTTTTCACACAAGTTACCCCTTACTCCTCCCAAACCCAATGTGTGGAAATGTTGTGTGAGACCCATGGCACGGTCAGTGGTCCTGTGATTGGCAATAACATCCCATCCAGTTTCTATACCTGACATTTCATTTTTGCTGGTCATTCACGAGTGGCAGGGAGGTAGCATTTCTGTATCATTTAATTACCTTCAAAAAACTTCATGGTATCTATATATTTTTTCCTCATGTATCTATCCTTCCATCACAAACAAAACAGCAAGTCAGGAAAGCCATGGTGCAAATTTACGCAGCCACTCCATCAAAATGATAAAAACAACAACTAAATGCAAAATATGTTCTAACAGTCACTGTTGAGATCACGAGTTCCTACATGTTTCAACCCCACTGGGTCATCATCAGTGTTCCGTGTATAACTAATTATCTCCATGACGACACCCACTGGGGTCAAAACATGTAGGAGCGTGTGATCTCAACAGTGACTATTAATACATACTGTGCATTTAGTTGGTGTTTTTATCATTTTTATGTGAATTAATGCATGGAAATGCAACATACAAAGCCACTCCATGTTTAGCATCAGATCAATTACAAGCCCACACAAGGTGTTGAATAAATGCTATTTCTGGCAAAGTAACCATGTATATATTGAGCTGATTACAGATTCCTCTGACATTTATAAAGGGGAAATGCTGAATTCCAATACTAGGTTTACAACACATGTAAAATTTCAGTTCCACCATGTTTAAAAATATATTTTATGTATGTTCATAATATACTTTTGGACATGCTGCATTTCACAATATTTCAGACCACAGAATATCATATATAGTATTTCTTAATGTATCAATTGCTGACATTTACTACTATGCTGACACTGCGATTATGTTAATAATACGTGGTGCTCCCAGGTATTTGTGCAAGAATTCATGATTCACAGCAACTGCACAATCCCACTGTTTTTGTATGGACTGTTTTATTATTTTCAGTCTTCCATTTCAGTACTGTAATGTTTCAGATATGGTATTTTAAATACCATTTATAACATTAATTTCTTTACAATACACATTTCTGGTGAAACCATTCATAATTTAAACAAATTCTTTCTTCTCAACTCTTCATCTCACACAACATACCTCCCTCTCTCACTCACACACACACCATGTACACTCATGCACACATAACACAACACACAAATGCACATCCTGACACAGTTCATCTCACACAACATACCTGCAGACACACACCCACAAACAACATACCCATGCACATGATCACACCCTACATGCACATGATCCTGCACTCTGTTGCCCCCGGGGGCCCCCCCCCCAAAGAAAAAAAAAGTCGGCTCAAGACCATTAGCTGACAGCTCTATTACAAGTACATAATCTACTCCACTGGAAGTACGGGGCACAAGAAAGACGTGGCGAACAGTGCAAGATACAAACTGTAAAGAGTGACATAACATACAAATTACTTTATTGTTCTTTTTGCATCGATTCACAATGCATTCAGTTTTTCAGCTTTGTAAACAGACATACAATTGATTTTCAAACAGTGTCTGATCAGTGAGACGAGACATTAAATATCTTGGTCTTTGTACAATTGGCTAACATAGTGACCTGCACCTCAATGGAATTTCAGAAGCCAGGCAATTTGCAGATTAAAACCTTGTGCTTAAAACCATACAACATATCCAGAATATGAAATATGTGTTATTCAGATCCTCTTTACCATTATGTTTAGTCATATGGCGCAAAATGTATTTTGTCACGAACACAGTGGAACACTGAAATAACGAGGTCAGTGACCATTCTGTACGAAGTTCTGGGTACAGTATGTCTGAGTGTAAACTACTCTGTTTGTTTGCCAAACACCATCACTTGCAGTTCAACAACAAAACACAACATAATACAATGTACATTTATCCTTAAGAACAGTAAGCATTGTGTACATAGTGCACTTTTTGTTTCCTGGCTTACAGAAGAAAGATTATGATGAACAGCATACAGACTGGGTTTGAGAATGTTACACGGTATTTCAAAATATTTTCGAAACATTCTGAGTCTTACGAGTCATAGACCGTCAACTGGTAGACCAAAAACCACTGTCTGTCCATAATTTAACGTACGCCTGTAAATTTCATTATGCATTACATTATACATTTTTAATGACATATGGGGAGACTATTATTTTGTAATTAAGAAACCCTTCCCATTACCATTTTTCTAAATACTAGTTTGTGTTAATACTCTTTTTTTTTGTTTGGAAATCTCACTAGGTTATACCAAACATAATCACTTGTCTTTCAGTTGTATACTAACCCAACAACACGGAGATTAATGACAAATTAATTATTTCCTATGCCTTTCTACATAATTCCAACTTAAAATATTCAATGAGGCTGACAATGTCTCCTGATCTTAATGTCATATAAAGATGTTAATTTTTATTCTGTTTAGATGTAGACTCCATTCTACTTTGCTATGATACAACATCACTGGATAATTCGTTCACAACATTTTGAAGGAACACAGTAACTTCATCTAACCGAATCTAGAGGACCAGGAAGAATACATTCAGAATGTTGAGAATCGACTAGCCAGTAACACAGCACCATATCTGAAAAAACAACTGCCATGTAATCCTCAATACCTGAATGTTCACACATGCCATAAATATTAATGTTTGTGGCCTACTATGTCTGCAAAATGTGGATATGGGATACCAGCTCCTACAAAATATGTTTTACTGGTACAAAAATCAGCTAAAAATATTTTCTTGCTTGTTTTACCTTTACTGACAATTTGAATTACAATTATTCTTACACACTTTACAGTAAGTAGAATGGCTGCCTCTCATCTGATCACATTTTAGTTTTACCTTCAGTAGATGGTCCTTTAAATTCTGTATGAAAGCAGACAACCCACTCTTTAACCATTTAAAGACTAAAATTAACCTTAATTGTATTTAAAGCTTCAGTTCACAATGCACAGTACACACACTACCTCTTCAGTATACAGACCAACCAGTTAAAGCTATACAGGGAAATAATTGACATTTCTTCTGACGATCATACAAGATGCGTAAGTACCTTCTGTAGACAGCTGGTAAAGCTGTCCTGTTACATGTCAAGCAGGCACAGAGGAGAGGTAGAGGTGTAGCTCTACCCATGCTTGACCGTGGCGCTACAAGAGGGTTGATGGTCAGTGCCACGCCCTGGCTGCTTTACCCCAGGAAAAGAGACCCAGTACCCACTTTACAGGAGGCTGGGTGGACTTCAGGACAAGTCTCGATGGGTCCAGAAAATCTCGACCCCACCAGGGTTCAAACTCTGGACCATCCAACCCATTTAAAGTCACTATACAAACTACGCTATCCTGGCTGCCTATGTTCTGTAAGCAGAATGTAAAATTTCTGAATGTTAAATGTGGTGGAAAATACATTAACCACTTCAGTATCACTTTAATTACCCATGTGCAGTGTGATATGATGATGCACATCAGACTTCCATGTAGTCAAAATTTACATTCGAGTTTGCCCACCATAGCACCAAGGCTTGCATACTCGCATGCAGGGAATCAGTTTTGGGTGTCTGTAGCCAGGAAGTGACAGCTGCTTCATATCAGCACCTGTTGGAGATCACTCCCCAGCCAGGTGCTTCTTAACAGATCCAAAGAGATGAAAACCTCTGGGACCCACATGGCCAATTGGACTTGTGACTGGTTTACAGCACTACAGTTGGGAGGTCACGGACCACCCTCCCTACAATTCCAACCTCACACCTAGTGACTTTAGTCTCTCTGGACCTGTTAAGAAGCACCTGGCTGGTAAGCAATTTGCAACAGATACCGACATGAAGCAACCTGTCACCTCCTGCTTACAGACACTTGACACATATTTCTTCTATATTAGGATACAAGCCTTGATGCCATGGTGGGGTAGACGCTTAAATGTCAGTGATGACTAAACAGAAGTCTGATGCGTACCATCTGCTACCCATGCACCATGTATACATGAAAGTCAAAGTTCTACATATCAGAGTGTTTTATTACCATTTGGGACTCAGCTCTGCAGCTCCGTTTCCCATTCATTTTGCCATGGGCAGCATAGCTGAGTCCCAAACTATACCTTAATTATCGAAACACCTACGATACATGGCATGAACATGACTTGGCTACAGGCCACCCACCCATTCAAACACAATCACTACCACCCCCCACCCCCGCCCACAATTTTCCACACACACAACACACACACACATACAAAATTATTGAGCAGCCTGTAGATATATTCTTTCTTTATGAAAAATTACAAAAATTAGAAATCCAAACCACTCCAAAGGGGCACACAATGCTCCAAATTTTAAGGATAAATGTTTGAAGAAGTAGATGGGCAAACATGTAACAGCCTCACAAAAGCTGTACCAGTAGAACAATTCAGTAACATTTTGCTTGCATACAGATGGGTTATATAATGTATTTGATTTAGTTATTTAATTAAAAATATGAACTCTGATTAAAAACAAGGAGAAAAACAAAAGCAGCTTTCAAATTCAATTATATATATAAAGCTCAGTTCATGCTGTACAAAAATTGAAAAAATCTGCATGGCAAAAGAAATGTACACATAAATAGATACACTGGTATAAATATTTATATATAATTGCTCTGCATTGCAATCTAACACAGACATTACTGACTCGAGGAACGTGTTGACAAATCAATACCAGTCACTTACTGATGTCTGTTATCCCAGTTCAACCCTCAGTTTCAGTGCTTCTTCTTGTGTGTACAGGCAGGTGGATGGATAGATGGATGTGACATGTGATGTAAGGCTAGGACTGGGATGACAATAAATTACTATCAAAGTTCCTTAAGAAGTGCAGACTTGGCATTTTTCAACTTGTCAAGCCTCCGCTGCAAGTGTGTATTGGAAGTTTCCAGTTCTTCCACTCGTGCCTGTGATTCACGCAGCTGAAAAAAAGCAGAAACTTTCTTCAAATTATACAATGCTTAAAAACATACACAATAAACATTAAATGAACATAGATCACAATTAATGACTGTCATTGGCATAGTGATTTATGTAAAAGGTCCTTCATTTTGCATTTGAAAATATGAACTTTTTACAGTGCTGCACTAAAAAATAAAACAGTGTATTTTACAGAATGCCAGCATCAAATATGCAGAATGGACAAACATGTGTCATGTGTCAAGAAATGGTGTCAAAAGGTTCACAGCATTCTCAGAAACTGTACACTGGCATTTCAAAACTCTGAAATACAGTACGCTCAACTCCAGGGGGAAAACACACTGTGAATTCTTGGCAAGTGTGGGCATCCTACTCAGTAATGCTTCTATAACAGTGGCCATTAGCAGGGACACAATAAAGTTACTCCCAATACTACCCTGCCAGTTGCCTGAATAGCCTCAAGCAAACCTTAAACCAAAAACTTAGGACAGCAGATAACCAATCTGAGATACAAATCAGTACAGTATGAAGCATTACCACTACACCAATCTGCTTGGCACACTTTTAACATATCAACTAATATTGTAAATATCAGATTAAGAAATGGCAGGGTAATTATTAGACATAAGATGTTATTTGATATACAATACTCTGCAGTAGTTTAAAAAGTGGAAGGGCAATCAACTGGTGCCACAAGTACTCTCGACATTAACTGTACCAGAATAAAGTGCTATATAACTTGCATGCACATTATCTCAAATTTTTCTTATGACCCTTTATTTCTCAAGGTCATAGGTGAGTGAATGGGGTGAAAATTTCATGTTCTTGCATTAAATGTACGTTGGTACTTTTGGCAACAGTAGGATGTGAAAGAAAATCAACTGTTATGCAATATACACATTGACATTCCACTTGCAAACTTCATATCAGCATAACACAGGGGGGCAAATCTCCTCATAAAAATTTCATGTCTAATAGGAAACAAAACACATGGAAATGCAAACTTTGCATTAGTTGCGGTTCAAGAAGCACGGGTGTTGTTAGAGCACACACATTAAACTTGTCATTTACGACCAGTCCTTTTACTAATAGCAATATAATATGCAAGAAAGGGTACCAGATAGTTTAAAACAATGTAGGAACAGAAAATAAGAAAGTATCAGTAGAACTTGTGTCTCACGTAAATTATGTATCAAGTTAAAGATGCGATTTCAGTTTTCAGGGATTATTTGTACCATATAATGCTGCATTCATTGATCACTGCCAGTGCAACATTCCTGTTTGCTATCCTGCAAGTAAAAGAGCCAGAATGGTTTAGAAAACTGACAGGTAAGGGGTTGGATAGAAGGGTGGAAATGTCCATTACACTGAGGCGGGGCCAATGCCAGTCACATTTTATTACAACGTTCAGAAATAGAAAGAACAATTATTAAATAGAAACTGGCTGGCTATGAATGAAGAGAAAGCATTTAAGAAAATTGTAGGATGCAATAAGACTACAGAATTATGGAATTTAAGACAACTTTTACATAGGATAAGTGGTTAAGAAAAGTGGAAGAGAGCCAAAATAGTATAGGCCTACTAAATGCATAATAATAAGAAGAGCAAACACAGCTTAAGAGCAGGGTGACGATCAAGGTTATAAGGCCTGTGCACTGCAGAAAATGTGGTGTTAACAGACACAGCCCCCAGTATTATGTGATTTGTACATCCAAGACCGTAACACTGACTCAACTAATAAATCTTCAATTACAAATGTATTATACTGCATATATTGTTAAAATTCATCTCCAATCAACAAATATAAGAAAATCATGAAGAATCAAACTACTATGCCATCAGAGCAAGATATTATTTAATATTAGCATTAGTTGTCAAATTTGTTCATAGGCCACAAAGATATACACACAAAGCCATATCAGTTAGCTAGCAGAAATTCTACTTCAAGTCAAAATGAAACCAGTTCAGTTTTATGTTCCATTATCATCATACTTTGGTTTACACAAGCAGAGTGTCTGAAGGCACAGTGAGCATAAGAGACACAGCCTTCTCGCTGAACACACAAGACCTTCTGGAAAGAACTTGCAACATGTACATCCTTTCAAATGTTTCAATCTATACAGTTAAGCTTATAAGAACTATACAGCAATAATTATACAGTTTAATGATCCACTTCTGTGTGACATTTATAATGTTACAGATGGAGACTACAACAGGAACGATATAATAACAAAGTTTTCATACCAATGTATTTGTACTTTTCTGACATATATGAGAAAACTAATCTCTACTGTACATAATTTTTAATGCATTTATGATCTATCAACATACACAATTTCACATGCTTAATTACAGAGGATCATTACATATCATCAAACAAAATACAGATGTACATTATGATTGGCTGCCATCTTGCTCTCCAGATTATACAAGTAAAATTCCTTAATAAAAGCAGCCTGTTTTTCACAGAATCCAGTACCATACATTTCAGTATCCCAATTAAGTGGCACTAGTGTCACTCCTACCTTCACACATCCACACAGCTGCCATATTAGAACTACCAACTGTAGGAAACTGAAAATTATGATGTTGGAGGGACCACTAGCAGTACACAACTTTTAGCAAGTTTCAGGAGTTTGTCAACAGAGTTCAAATGCAACAGGGCTTACAAACAAACGGACATGATGATACCATACACCCATCATTCAGTACTGATACAGAGAGCAACCTAAAAATAAGCAGCATGACAAAAGTAGGACTACGTTAAGTCCCACCTAGTGCAGACAACCTCACAAAACAAGACTTTCACAGACACTGAAATGTCCGTTCCATTTCTATGGCATCTACCCTGCCCCATGTACTTCCCTTACCCCTCTCTTTAACTTACAATGATTAAAAGCAGAACGTGAACTTCCTAGATGGCATATCAGAAGAACGAAACTTCATGTTGGGAGAGAAATTTTGTTCATGATTACCAAGTTAAGTGGGTTACTTCTCACCACATATGGGGCATCTTTTGGCTGCAGACAGAGGAGATAGCCTCCCAATTAAAAAAATGACAAACTAGCACATTACAAAATGTTACAAAGGGCCTGTCTTTGACACAGTTTTTGCACAACTTACATTTTAAAAAAAGGACACAAGATTCGACACTTTTATATGGGTGTGAAAGGCCTTTCATCTTAAAGCAAGTACACAGACTGAAGGTGGATGAAACAAAGTGCTAAGGCGAATACCTGAAAACTTAGAGAGTAACAGGTGTATAGAGCAAATTGCAGTGTGAGGACCTTCATAATTTGTACTCTTAACCAAATATTATTACAGTGATGAAACCAGGAAGGATGTGATGGGTGCAACACTTAGCAAGCATGAGATAAATACAAAATGCACCCAAAATCACATTTGGAAAAGCATACTCCTGCAACATGTTGTAAGACATGTTTTGCTACTTGTTCTCGTCAAATACAACAACCTATGCATATTTACAGCATTTATTTTCACTGTCTCTCCATACAGAGACTGCTAAAAACTGAATATAAAATAATCCAAAATTTAATAACAAAATAACAATTAACTAGTATGGTGTGTTGTGCAACACACATCAAAACAACCACACTGCTACAAATCATACTGTCAAAAAGCAAAAAAAAAGTGCAAGAAATAAACACCTTCACTTCATATGATTGACAGCAATTAACCCTTTAAAGACTGAACATAATCTGAATTCTATTTAAAGATTCTCTTCATACCACAAAGCAAACACACCCTGTCTTGGTTACAAAACCTGATTAGTTAACACTGTGTAGGGAACTAACAGTTGTTTGTGCAGAGATCCACACAAAATATACAACTGCACTAGGTGGGCTCAAGAAGCTATCATCATCATCATCATCAACAACAACAGCAGCAGCAGCAGCACCAGCAGCAGCAACAGCAGCACCAGCAGCAGCATGAACAGCAACAACAGCAGCAACAAAAACACCACCACCACCACCATCAACAACAACAACAACAACAACAACAACAACAACAACAACAACAACAACAACAACAACAACAACAACAACAACAAGAGAAAATTACCCAAAAAAAAGACTCAAACTGTAATTTCTGATTTACTTTATTTAATTTACCACATTTTAAAACTGCACAGTGCCCACACACTTCCATTTTAATGATGAGAAACGTACAATGCTGTTACAATTGTTTTCAGATTAAAGTATTCTGGCATTCTGCCTGATAGTATTTCTGCAGAAACTTGTTGCAAAAACAAATGACGTACATATTCATATATCTTTGAATTTGATGAGAACCTAGACTGAAATAATTATATTAAGAAACCTCAGGGGAAGAAACAGACCACTTGGGAGATCTAGCCATAGACAGAGATCATTAAAAGGCACATTTAATAGCCAAGACATCAGGCTGCAGACAGGTTCCAACTGACTCAGGATAAGATCCAATAGTGGGCTTCTGTGAACATGTAATGAATCTTCAGGTTCCATACAAGACAAGGGAGTTCTTGACTAGCAGAGCAACTATCAGCTTCCCCCATAGAAAACTCTGCTCCACGGTGTGGTGTTCCAACCTGATTAAACTGCATCTCCAACTGCCTCTCAGATGTTAGTATGCTACCGAAAAATGAAGAAACCTTTAACCTCCAAACAAGAACACTCAAGAGATATTCTTAATTCTGTGGTACATCTGTAATTAAAAATGCATATTTTATTTTTACTGCATCATTTTTCAAAATGAAACCCACAGGCAACATTTCTATATGCTCTTAGGAATCACTGAATAAGGACATACCACATTGACTTCTAATATTAACATTACACAAAGTCAAAAGTTAATATATATATATATAACAATAATCTTGCATTCATCTCTGCTGAGTATCATCATGTTATAGTTTGTGATCAACCCGCTTGACAAGTTCACAAAGTTGCTTGAACATTTACGCCGAAATGTGGTGGAGCACCACCTTACAGTTAAGTTACACACGTCTATCAACAATGGCTCTTCTTATTTAATGCTTACTGTGTCATTTCTGTAAAAAGTTCCTTCATGGAACAATAATTTCATTAGGTAAATGATATTAATCATGAATTTTACAAAGAAAACTTTGCCAGCATTATAACTTAAATGTCTGTATAAAATATTCTGATGACAGTTTTTTGGTAGACTATGACACAAAACTGATTTGATTTCAGGTAAATTGCCTGTTTAGAATACTATCCATGTCTGTCAACTGACGACACGAAACACCTTAGTGGCCAGAAGATATTGTCTATATTAAAAACAGACATCATACTGTTACGAATTATGCACTTGCACCAGACACACAATGCTTTTCTTGAACGGCTGACATCATACAGAGAAAAGAAAAAACCTGATCATGTATTTCAGGCACTGTTCCCCGCCTCATGACACTAGTACCACTAAAAATGAACGTAACAAAATGTTTAGTGTTTAAAAAATCACATTTGTAAGAATGTTTGTAAGCACACTTTTTAGTTTGGTGTGGAGTCCTGGCAATGTACTTCCATGGCCAGAAAACATTCCACAGTGAATGAAGACTGAGAGACTTTGTTCTACGCTTCTAACTTGTTAGTTCCACTACCTATCACATCCTGGAACATGGAACTGGTTCAAGTTGACTTGAAACAAAGACTATGGACAGTCAAAACAACGGACCATATAGTGAATGTTTTAACCGATCACATTGCTGCTGAAGAGCTTCTCTAGTTGCCTCTGCTACCGTCAACCGCTCCACTAACATTTTCACCTAGCAGAAATACATACAGCAAAAGGAATAGAATGAAGAAGACAAAGATATATTATGCATTCTGCCACTACATCCACCAATCTACTTTCACGAATGAGGCTACAATGAAATAAAGTACACACCAAAACATGTATGATGATGGCAAGGCAAGTTAAACTACATCAAATAGATTGAAGATCAAGTGAAATTTTAATACTACAAACTTTGTATTAGACTATACAAACATATACTGAAACAAAAACCCAACTTTAAATTAAATACACACACACGCAATTTAAAGTTGGTCAGAGTAAAATGTGGTTTCATCCTTAAAGCAGCAGAACTCTAAAACAAAACCTGTATTTGATATACAAGCTACCACAACTGTAATCTGCATATAATGTCTGATAAAACTCTGAGAACTTGCTACTCTACCATTACACAGTAAACTGAAGTCTTTTGTGAGACACTGTTCAAACATAAGAGAAATTAATCTATACCATGAAATGCATTTGAGTTGTTATCACGCTTCTCTCATCAAACATCATTATGGTAATACACACCTTCATGCCATAAAATGTCGGTCATAAAACCTGACTGAAAGTTATGTTGGAAGATATCCAGGACTTTGACTTGAAAATTACAAATTTTTTGCTTTGGAAGACAGATTACATCATATATAATTCAAATACAAATTGATTCCAGGATTTTGTAAACATAAATTTTACTTCTGATTTCCTTTAAATGTACAAGTATCCCTGGTATTCACGTAAATTAATATTTACCCGAATATATGGCGACATTATCAGAAACTAACAAGTAATAACTACACACACCAGTGACCCATTCTGTGTGTGAAATGCTAGCAGAGTCAGCCTTTGTTAAATCTATAAGGCATAACCCCAGGATTCTGCACCATCACCATGTTTGTAATAAAGTCATGTTTTATGCACAACATATACATGTTTGTGATTTACCTGCATACAAATTTCACACGCCCAACTCCAAAAGTTCATTAATTATTGCCTAGAAATTAAAAATTAAATATAGATTTCAGGCAGCTGACACACTGTAGTAACAAAAGTTGCACATTCTTCAAAGATCTATTACTACACAACATTTTTTGACCCCACATTTAACAATACTGTTACTTCATCTCAAAAATTTGTATGACCACCACTTTGGTATGATAGGAAATTAAAACGTGTGGAAGATGAGTGGCCTCGAGTGGCATATCTCGAGAGCACATTTAATGAAAATCTGTTCAAAAGTTACACAGAGGCACGGTACGTGGCCACGTAGGCCAATGCACAAACATGGTAATACTGCAAGCCCCTCTGTTTGCAGACAGAATATGGAAGAGAAAGCGTGTAATGGCAGACCTATATGTAGCATTACATAGCTCACCACTATGAACATCAAAGTGCCTGAATATGAAACATGTAGGCAGTCCATCACAGCAGACACCATGTGAAGGTTCTATTGCTTTACAGAGTAACCTGCTGCTATAAAGACCGAATAATACATGTATGTTCAATCACCATCAATCTACAGTATGAAAATACAAATTACAACCCCTCACCTCCCTCTGCAATTTTCTCTTCTCCACTTTAAGTTCATCTTCAACTTTCTCTGCCGTCTCTGACGCAGATTTGTATCTTATAACTTGACTTTCTAAGCGTGCCACCTAAACAGAAGAAGAGCAAGAGAAATGTTTCATTCAGAAGTGTACCAAAGTGCACAATACATCCAAACACTCTCAGAATAACAGAACATGATATCTGTGATTTTTCACCACAACAATATACACAACATATACATAATGTAAAGCTGTATGACATTCACGCAATATTTATATCTCCTGAGCTATGAGCCCTTTTATGGCTATTTAATTTTGCCAGTGACAGTAAAATGTATTTAGGTCTTCATATAAAGTGCCGACATTTTTGACTGATTTTAAACAAATCTGTATTGCTCGAGAGATTTTCAAGTAACCTGTCTGATGGTGCTGCACTGACACTTGTAGACAGATGGACACAGTCAAGCTAAAAGGACCTCTTCATAAGCCTGAAAGTGTTCTCAATGACATGGGTTTCCATAGAATGTCCCTTAATAACATGCATCTTACACATTAATTTATAGTGTAATTCACACGTATATAATTCTTCTTTCAACTTCAATCTAACATACTCCACACGTTTGCAGATGCTTCATGTTATCAACTCTTCTTTCCAGCTATTAGCAAAGTTCTGTCTCATCTGGTCACTTAATAGAGTCTCCTTAACGAGTCAATGCTCATCTGAAAAGACTAACAATTTATGCCAAGTTTTACTGACCAAACTGGGTAAAAATACATTCTCCACTCAAAAGTGTTCATACATATACAAGGGGTGCCAAAAAAATGTATACACATTTTAAGAGATGTTATGTATGTATTACTTTTCGAAGCTGAATTGAATTACAGTAGCAATGTGTAGTAGGACGTTTGATCAAAAGATGGCATTAATCAAATGAATGCTAGCATCTCCATGTGACAGGCAGGACAGTCAAAGAAAATGGTGGAAACACGGTTGTCGTTCGAGGAGCACAAGACCATTTTGAAGTGGTATTTGAAATTCGAGAACGTTGCGGAAGTACAATGACAATGGAGGTGTGAGTATGCAACAGGACCTCCAACACGCCTCCATTGTCGTTGTACTTCCACAACGTTCTCGAATTTCAAATACCACTTCAAAATGGTCTTGCGCTCCCTGAACGACAACCGTGCTTCCGCCATTTTCTTTGACTGTCCTGCCTGTCGCAAGGTGACACTAGCATTCATTTGATTAACGCCATCTTTTGATCGAATGTCCTACTACACATTGCTACTGTAATTCAATTCAACTTCGAAACATAGATAACATCTCTTAAAATGTGTATACATTTTTTTGGCACCCCCGGTATATGTCCTACCTATGCAGTAGCTACATGAAAATTCACTTTGCTTCTTCTACATCAGATGTCTGTAATATTCTGTAAGTCATACAGACATGAATTACCTCTTCACACACTTATCATAATGGGTTGGCAAACTCTGTTGTAACTTGAGGCCCATTTTCCTTTAGGAAGATGACAAATTTTTCTTTGGGAGAGAAGGCTATGACCTTACAAGGACAAATCTTTAACATACCATAAAGTCAATTATCAAACACTGTCACATGCACAAAATTTTAGGCCCTTCCTTGCACATATAATTCAAATTTTATGACTGTGTCACACACAAAAGGAAGTCAGTAACTTGCACAGAATAGTACACATAGCCAGCCTTAAAACTGGCTGCACAGGATACGGTCTTGTGCACACGCGCTTTGTGACACTGTTAGGGTACAGACAAGGCTACCCTATGTGCACACAGAGCTATAATCCAACTGCACTGTAGTGGCATCTGATTTGTGTGCTACAAGACCTTACAGCACATCTGAAGTTAGTGCTGACAGCCACTACATGTACAGTACAGAACATGTATGAAACAGGTGGAAAAACTGCTGTTTATTTTGTGCACAGTCAAGGTGTACATTCAGGCACATCTGCACTGGGTCTATGTGGACAATGAAACACATCTCACATTAATTTACCAACACCTGGTTGACAATGGAAGCATCAACAGAGCTGAACTTCTTCATTGTTTATGAAAGATCAGCCAACAACACTGTGGGCCAGGATGGTGTAGTCAGTAGCGACTCACTACAGACTGGACAGTCCGGGAATCCAATCCCCATGGAGGCGAGATTTTCTGTATGGAATACCGGCCCTGGAGCCCACCCAGCCACGTGTACAATGAGCACTGGGTCCCTTTCCCACGGGTAAAGCGGCTGGGGCATTGCACTGACCATCCATACCCATCTACTGCCAAGGTTAAAAAAAGAGTAGAGCTATACCTCTACTCCACCTCTGGGCGTTCATGGCCTGTTGTAGGGTGAACTTCACCTTTCATGTTTTACCTTGTGACTCAGTCTGGTAACCAATGACAAAGCACAAAATAAACATGCATGTAAAATACACTGCGATTGGTCCTGCACCCTGGTAACTTCACTAATAAGGCCATTTGTTTCTCCCACATAAAATCATGCTGTATGTGCTCATGAAAGAATTCATAATTCTTAATACAGTCATTAACCAGTGGGGGAAGTTACTTTTTCCTTCGTTTTCTTTTAATATTCAAGGCATGGCCCTGACATACGCACAGCCTACATTCAGGTAAATACAGTAAATACAATTAACTATTTTCATGAATGCACTTTCCATTACAACATATGCATACTTAAAATATCTTCTTCTAAAATGCACTTACACTGGCCTGCAATGTTGACACATCTTGTTCTGCTTTCTGAAGTTTGAACTTATAGTCCCCCAGTTGCTTGTTGGCTTCTCCTATTGACATAAAGAAACAACAATAATCTTTGAGATGAATTCCATCCAAATAATCACAGTTAGTGATAACAAACCAGTTTTCATTAAAAAGATGTAACAGAAACAGTACATTCATATCTATACCTGCAGCTTGGCTCAGATTTTATGGACACATTTGCCTGTTTAATTATAACAGAAAAATATTCCAAAAGCCTGAGATATATTGCCAAATCTAATGAGTGCTTGATTTTACCACAGATTTCCAGTCAACAAGATGGTTTCCAATTCAAGAACAGTTCACACATTACTGTATGACTGCATGATCATACCACTTGTATTACAATACTGCCTATACTGAAACAAAGATCATACCATTTTTACACCTGTGTTGTTCAGAAAATCACAATAAACACCACAAACACCATAAGACATTCAACTCACTCTGAACATCCAACAGGTCTGTGTCTGGCCCATTGAGACTAACACTGTTAGAACCTCGTTGTCTGTCTGACTTGTGTCTACTTCTCTCCTCCTCCAGTTCTAATTTTAGATGCCGTATCTGGTCCTGAAGCTCATTTTTTTCTTCAGCAAACTTCCGCAGTCTGACGTCTGTAAAAATGGAATGGAAGAGGTAGTGACAATAAAGGTAAGGAATGATTTCAATAAATTTCATTTATGGACATCCAAAAACCAATTCCTAACTTAAACACACATACAACTTCACCACTTTATGAATGTAATGAGCCACCCCTATATTCTGCAACAGTAATTTAATTAGGAATCATGTCTTCTGGGATATGATGCCATGTAGCCTGGTAAATAGTTACAGATGCTTTGCAGAACTCCGCTGCTCCCATCTTCACGGTAATCTGCCTGTTCTTGAACTGGAGGCAGCAAGCCCCCCTGAATCATCAGTACTTACTCACCACTCTAGGTGACACTGCATCTCACAATACTTGAATCTGCATCAGTACTGGCATAAGAACATCAGATCTTGCAAGTACCAATTTTTCATTGTCCAATACAAACTTCATTAATGTGCCACTTACCTAATGAGCCTCCTCCAGCAGTTTGCAAAAGTTCTGCAGACTCAACTGACACAAGCACTCTTCTTGGTGCCTGTCTAGGCATGTTACTACGACCATCCTCTGCACTGTTGCTCTCTTCTTCACTGGATACTTGATCATCTCCCACTATCATAAGGCCTTGCTCCTAACACAGTAAATATCAACATTCAACCTCACACACGTAAGACTGTATATACTGTAAGTCCAACCATGGTTTCAGACAGCTAAAGACAGTTATTCACATTCAAGATACACCTGGATGAAATCCTCCAAAGCCTGCATTAGTGAATAGGCAAGAAGTACGAAGATTTCCCCAGATATTTTGGCAGAGTGTTGGATCTGGTTTTGGAGTCAGGTCATGTACTGAAGTGAAGTTGGATCTGGTTTTGGAGTCAGGTCATGTACTGAAGTGAAGCTGGATCTGGTTTTGGAGTCAGGTCGTGTACTGAAGTGAAGTTGGATCTGGTTTTGGAATCAGGTCATGTACTGAAGTGAAGACTTCCTGACGTTTCAGCACATTCTGAAGTTTCCACCTTTGGGATAAATAAATCTATGGATTATAAGGGGGCCAGTACATAAATCTGCCAATGGGTGGTATGTGGCCAAACAGATCAGGGAGCAGATAGCTTCACTAAGCAATAGGGGAGCTTCATTGCAGTAGTAAAAAGAGGGGATGCAAAGTTTTCTGTGAACACTGAGGTCAAAACAAAGGAGTGAAGCAACGATCTGAGGCAGATGGAAGATATGTTACTGGAAGTTTTTCTGAGTCTGGTACTGACATATACAGAAAAGAATAATAATAATAATATCAATCATGTGTAATTCAAAAGGATCACGAAAACAGCAAACCCTGTATACTGCAACTATCTTCAAAATTTCATTGCACTTCACATTTATCTTTTGATAACTACATACCTCATTTCATTCAATATTGTACACTAGAGGCATTTCTATCAGAATGATATTGGCATGTAATGGTATTCACAAAATTCTTAGAACAAATAAAATCTAACAGAAAATTAACTACTCTGATTCACACCACATCTGCTGTACATTCGGTACCAGTATGTCTAAGCCAGCAAGAAGCATAATGCTCTAAAGTTCTATTTCAAAAGATAACCATTATGAATCTTGGCCTTGACAGCAGTCATCCTGAGTAGTTCTGTGGCATCCTCAGTTCCTTCAGGCAAATTCCGGAATAGTATCTCATTAGACCATAGTCACTTCCACCCCAATCCTTTCTAATTCATTATTCACCAGTCACCCCACCACTGATGATATATCAACACCACCTCATGTAAAACTCAAAAACTGAGAAGCTACCAAATACTGCACTATGTTTTCAAAGCGTATGTGAAACAAATCTGTTCCACTTTCAGGTAACAGAGACTGACCTGTATGAGACGATCTCTCTCTTCCAGTTCAGCTTTGTAAATCTGGAGATCCTCCTTCAGTTTTGTGGTCACTCGCTTCAGTTGGTCATGTTCCCTACATTTATCTCTGTGTTCACGCTGCAAAGTCAAGTAAACTCATTAGCCTGGTGTGCATCTTCTATGTGAGTCTAATATTGTCTGTTGCTGTCATTTCTAAACATATTAAGTTTCGCACATTTACAAATATGCCTACTACATATTTACATTAACTTAACATAAAACCAGGAAAATTCTTCACAAAAAGAAATAAGTTTTCCGCAAATAAAATTCAATGGAACTGTCTGCCCAACAATGACATAATGTACAAATAAAAGTAATGAAACACCATATACTTGTAACTGTGAATAAGCCTCCTCCAGATCCTCCAGCCGATCTTTCAGCAGTTCCACTTGGTATGTGAGTGACGACTTCTCATTGTCAAGCTGGGCAGTCTGTATCATTGCTTTTCGAAACTTTTCTTCCACCTCTTTCAGCTCTTGCTGCAATAAAAATTAAAATTTAAGAAATAAAATTCAACAAATACAGTAAACCCTCCACAACACCGCGCCCCGCCCCCCCCCCATATTCGCAAGGGTTACTTTCTTGGAAAGCACTATGAATAGTGAAACTGCAAATACTGTACTTAGTGAGGGCAAAGCTGTTCCATTACACACCAATCAGGCACACAGGAAGAGGTACATGCATAGCCCTACCCACATTCAACCCCAGCACTAGAAGTGGGTGGACGGTCAGCACCATGCCCCAGCCACTTTACCCCCAGGCAAGAGGCCTGGCACCCATTGTACAGGAGGCTGGGTGGGCCTTGGAGCCGGTCTGGATGGGTCCATAAAAGCTTGCACCCACTGGGGTTTGAACCCCAGACTGTCCAGCCTGTAATAAGTCGCTGTACCGACCATGCTATCCTGGCTGACACTGTACTTAGCAACTTATACAAATTATAGTGTTCAGTTTGCTGGCACCAACACTGTACTTTTCTTTCAATATTTTTAGGTTAAAATGTTTCTGACATTATTTTAATATTTATACAGAATGCAGCTTTTAATGCACATTACTCAATTAGTGTGACAAAAATGTGTAACTCAAGCAATTTCATTTTCTCAGTAAGCTTTAAAACCACTTTCTTTTGCTTACTAACACTAGCACATTCACTTCCTTTGCATATAGAAACCATCACAATAACTGTCATTCAACAGAAATTACAGTATAACTCCAATTATTTCGAATAATTGGGACCACAAGCTGTCTGGATATGCATAAAACCTGGATAATTAGGTTTTTCTAGGAAAATAAGCTACACTGACAGTTTAAAGTGGAAAAAACTTTCTGCAAACAGCTAGTTTAGGCTCCATATATATTCATGCACCCAAATAAAACATTAATACGTAATTCCTTATATATACTTGACAATTGGGAAGTCCTTGTCTAATTTGGGAAACCCTTCAGCTGTTACTATTTACAGTACATACTTGCGTCTAAACCTTTCAACCACACCTGATTTGAAGTTCTAGACAGCCATAACACTTTACAGTACTGTACTAGATCCAATAACTGGCAATTTCAAGGCAAATTACTTTTGCAGAATTCTTGACAAAGTTACCTGAAGGGCCAAGAAACTCCAGATAATTGGCGATCTGCATAACTAGTGTCCGGATAATTGGAGTTATACCGTACCATAAATAGTGAACAGTTTTATACGTATGCATAAGACTCAAAGTCAGATTTGAGGTTCTCACAGCACTGCAGATAATTATTCAAGTCTTTGGGAAAGGATGCCATGTCAAGTGATGAACAGTTACTGGCATCTCAGGGGAGCCTGCTGACCCGAAGCAGGTATACTTGGACCCTGAAGATTGAGACAACAAGGTCCTCCAAAATTTTGGTAACTATTTACCAACTTAGATAGATCATATCCCAGAAAATCTGAACCTTCAAAACAAAAATTTGAATTTTGACATGGCCAGTTTCATACTTTCTAATTGCACAAGGCATCTCCTGTGGAAAAGAGAACTGAAACATGTGCAGGAAATGCTGTTAAATACTAAAAATAAAAATGTATTGACTAATATTTTTATAATTCCTGTATGTGTTACTGAATACCATTTGAGTACACAATTCCATCAATCCATCAACTGAACCATTTCATACACACACTCCTAACAAAACGCAGCACTGACCCGCACATCTCGGAGGCTAATGCCTTCTTCGAGAGAATCCTCCGAACTGCGGCGACTTGACTGATAACTGTTCGTCCCACCAAGTGAAGTGCTCCTTGTGCTGCTGACAGTAGCAGCAACTCTTGTGGAGCGACTTGACGGATCTGCAAAAATATTAACAGCAAGGTATGAAAACTAGTTTGTTTGAAACTGATAACTAAACACAGAAAAACATTTTCCTCTTTAAGCAAATATAAAGAACTTCTGAAGTTCTTAAGCAAACCCAATCCTTAAAAGGTTAAATTATTCAACATTTGACACATGGAACTGAACTAATAACTCAGCACTTTCTTTTCTGAAAGTTTGTACTGACACAAGTTTTTCAAATCCAAATGCGACACACATCCGCACATTAACCTTTTAAAGCCTAGCGGTAACTTTACATACAACCAGGTTTAACACTAAAAAATTCTACGTGGTGCCCACATTGCGTTTATGTGTTTTGTACAGATCTCGGAACAAACAGCAACTTTTGTCTTATAAAACATTAAGATACTGGTTTGTTATAACCGAAGTGGAAAGCGTTTACAGCGCGGTACGCACTGAGTCCTTATATAAAACAGATATGCTTCGTCTTTAAAGGGTTAAATTGTATAATTGCTAATTTTCAGTCACATTACACTAAACAAATATGTGTATTAGCATCCACAAAACAACTATTTATACTGTGTGGTGATGGTTTATGGACTTTACCCATCAACACACAATATTATACACTATCATCAAAACCTTTTAGAATTTAACTATTTATATAAAACAGGATTACTTTATTAGCCCTATATGTCCCAAACCTTACAGCTTGTATGTCCCTGAAGATAAAGAGTATGGCTTGAAACACAGTGGGATGAGAAGGCAGTTTGACTGACTTATAAATAATTGTTGTATAGCTAATAACATATAGATTTGTATAACTGTTACCTTGTAGTTCTCTTTAGCCTCACAAAACGGACTACAACATGCAAAGGAAAGTATGCATTGTAAGCTCAGAATTTCTTCTTCATAAAATTTATTACCATCTTTTCACATCTGTACATATAATACATACTGTTGGCATTCTCCTCACTTTCTAACAATATCCTTACCTTTGTACATATATATGCCATAAGAATTCCTCAATGTATAACAATCTCCTCACCTCTGTACATATCATACACACTGTCAGCATTCTCCTCTATCTCCTTCTGTTGCCTCTCTAGTTCCCGCATGCGGATTTCCCGTGCTTCAGCTCTTGCTTGTCTTCTCGCTGCTAGCCGAGCCTCTGCCTATAAAACACAACATGACTACAACTACACAAAAATACCAAATTATAAAGAACAGAAACAGATCCTTGTAGATAACTGCCGTATCATGACGGCATATACAGAACACTGTAAACCCTGGTACTGAATGGAAGAAAATGGTCAGCAACACACTATAGTTTCCTTTAGTCTGAAGCAGAGAGTCTCAGTGGCTCAAAACCAAACAAAACACTACATTCTGGGGAAAGCATTGGTCTCTGTCTTCAGGCTAAAATAAAAGATCTGCGTGGTTAGGCCCCACAAGCAGAGGTTGAGCACAGCTTTGCCTGTTGGACCCATTTAAGTAGGTCTTACTACTTTAGCCTGAAGATGGAGACCAATCCTATTCCTGAAACACAGTATTTCTTACCACTTTCAAAACACCGGATAATGGACCAAGCAAGCAAAGCTACTGATCTGGAATGTGATATACAATTGCCAGAATTTTATGGAAAAGTCTCAATGATGATTACTTAAGAAACTGGATGCAGTCAGAAACAAAACATTGTTAATGTCAGAGAATGTGAGTTTTAATACAATCCAATAAAAATGAAATAAAACTCAAATGTACATATGAAAAACAAACCAACAGGTCTTGAAATCAACAACAGGCCACAACAAATACATTTCCAGGCCTTTACTAATTGCAACAATAAACTCTACAGAAAACAAAGGAATTTGACTTATGCAAGTGTCTTCAGAACATATTCTATGAAACTTATGGTAACCCTGAAATTTTATCAACAAATGATTCATTTCAATTTCCAGTTTTGTTATCTGCTGTGAAACTCGGCCACTCAACATGTGACATAAACTGCTTAGTCCATAGTCATATGTTCACCATAAGGGTGAATAATAGTGCAAAAATTAAAACATCCAATCCAGAATTAGGTACAAAATAATTACTGCTTTTTCTTTTCTCTTTTTAAAAGGGCCAGTCTGCTGTTTCCTCCAAAGCTTATCAATCACTGTCTGCATCAGAAATGAATACCTTGAAAGAAGCCTAAATTAAATACTGAATTCAGTATGTCCCACACAGAAGCAACATGACATTTTATCTCAATGGTCATCAAGTAGACAATGTTGCCTGGCCAAACAGTCCACTGGGAGTAAATGTTGAGTACAAATACAACCAAATATTTTACATTAACAGGACATAAATATCAAACTTCCCGATGTCTGAAGCATTTAATGGCATAAAAATCACAAAGGTTTGGAAAACTAAAATTTTAATATTTCTTACAAAATTCACCAAAAAAAAGTTGCCGTCACCTCCAAAATCAATTAATATTTCACTTAAGAAAGCCATAAAATAATTCACATCTCCATTCACTCAAATACCTTTCTAGTAACACAATTTGAAACTCAAGATAAGTACCAGAAAACTTGATAACTTACAAGTCACTTGATAAAAGGTTAGCTTTCAACATTCCACTTGAATGATGTGGGAAAAGATAAAAGACTGATACACATGTAAGGCCTTTCATTACACTACCACTGCACCTATACAGTTCTTCTTAATAACTTTGCTTAAGAGCAGCCTTTTGTGTAATAATGTTACATGTCAGAGGTTAGCCAGAATGTGCAACTGAGGAATTTTTCCACTGACTAGCACTAGAAATTGTGAGGAAAGAATATTCACCATTAGCATTTACGAAAGGTAAAGTTGTCCCTGTCCACAACGTTAAGACATATAGGAGGATGAGATAGCTCTTTAGCCTCAGCATTAGATAAGGGTGAGTGGTCCCTCTGTGTCCCAGCCACTTCATGCCCAGGGAAACAACCACAGTATCCACTGAGTAGGGGGCTGGGTGGGCCGCAGAGTCAGTCTGGATAATGTGGAGAAGATAAGAAGAACTTTCTTTCTCTGCTTGGAATCAAATTCCTGATCATGCAGTACACACCTCAGCCACTACACTGGCTGTGCTAAACATTCTTTGAAAAATATGGAACTGTTATTCACACTTTCCAAATAACCTCTCTTCTTCCAGCTCCATACAAAACTTCATCCAGCATTCAAGAAAACCCACCATTCACACATAGAATTACTGGTTATTATCTATACAGATTCTGATCTTAATATGTGAACCATGCATTAAATTTCTCCAAGTCAATATAGGCCTTGTATTAAAATTTGGATGTACATGGTATGCTCAGTTCTGAACATGACAAAAAAAAGTTACTTGCTGAGTTTGAATACTCGAGAAATTTATCACTTTAAGTAAACAAAAAGTGACTGCCATGACATGACTATGATATCTTGTAGTTCAAACATTATCGATAAAATTTGCAGCAGGCTACTACGTGATTCTTTATGCCTGTTTTACAATTCTGCTCCTCAATCCCAAGCAACAGCTGGGAATGAAAGGCTGACCATGCAGTCCACAGCCCATCATTTTAACAACCAAGTCCCAATGCAAAAGAAAGTCACTGCTCAAAGAGTGTGACAACGGACCACATCTAATGCATCATGAGTATCAACACAGGCTTCGACTTGTGGCCAAAGGTGTTGTCTCATTGACTAGTCCACCACTGTTGATAGTTTAGTGAAACTTTCTGGATGAGCTGCAGGCAGACACGCAGTTACCCATTGAAATAACCTTATTCTTTCGCTGTCAGTGATATATTATGTCAAATGACAAATTCCTAAATAGCCCCCATTTTGCAGACAAGTTAAAAGCACCAACCACTCTGATACAGAAACCTTTCCTTTCCTCAATTTTCATGTATTTTTTATAAAAATCCAAAATCTTTTCATCAATAAAGCATCCTATTCTCAATATGGATTTCATCACTCTTTCAAAAGATAATCAAGGGAGGAGCGAATGCCAGTTTACAAAGGATTTCAGTCATATTCGACTTCAAAAAACCTGTTAATAAAGGTCACCTGCCCAAGGATGTGACAAAGACAAATATACCTCATCATTGTTTTTATCAAGGAAATCCACAATGCAGTCATCTGTTTCTTTTGTCGTAGAAGTGTCGCTGGTGGTTTCGGCCCCACTGAAGCTGCTGTCAGTGACCTCTTTGAAGCAGATACCATTCAATTTTGCATTTGATTTGCTCGGTATTTCGCCACAGCCATCACTCACGTAAGCACTAAAATGACACAACCCAGGATCTTCTCCCGCATCCTCTACTCCCTCCTGTTTTGCACGCGCTTCACCACTTTCTTCGACGACCGGCGTTTCCATACTGTCACCTGCGTCGCTGATACACGTTCAGTAAGCCAACTAACATTCGTTTCCTTCAAGCACCGTTCTGCTTCATGGGTTTCGACTATCAAAACTATTTCCACGTCGCTTCGTCTCTATCTTTACTTCCTGTGACATTTCCCATACCTTTACTGCAAAGGCAATACAGCGATGTCACTCAACAAACACGAAGAAAGTGAAAATATGCACCACACAGGTGGACAACAATTGCTCCGCTCTTCAACGTGACCTAAGTGTTAGTAAACGTGTAATTTCTACCAATAGCTGCGTAGTGAGGAATATAACAATACGTAGCCCACTATTATCACACTTTCGGTACTTATCTAATGTACACGCCCTACAACCAGGACTAAATTACGTATCCTGCGCAAGAAGTAATTCTAAAGCTTTACAGAGTAACAGTGCGCGTTTCAATGAATATATCGGTCTACGCAGCAATCAGCACGGAACAACATACACATTCTGCTGATAGTCAAGGAAAAGAAATATTCGTCTCCGTTCTGACCGCCCCGAATCGCAACACAAAGCGCACACAAGGCACTGCACGACCGATCGTACCTGCAGACTACGTTAACACTGGTCACAGCTGACTCTTCGCCTGGCCACTCCTTCGACTCCCCCGCGCCCCCCCCCCCGCCAGACCTCACAACACCACGTCATGTTTCCTCCTTATAGTAGATAAGAAAACGTGGGCATCACAAGGTCACACGCAAACCTAATCAGACACACGAAATGCATTAAATTGCACACGGGTATACTTCTTCCAACGCTCCGTGCTTCGTTGCACACTTTTACGCAAAATATTTTATAAATTTCCCCAATATCAGCAATGTTCAAGTGCTTCGATCAGACGGGTCATAAATGAACATCACTGCATCCGTCTACAGCCTTCGAAACTCGTCAGAGGCGGGGAAACTGTTCTTGGATCCGTCTACAATCTTTCACGGAGGAGGGATAACGTAGTATGTATAGTGACTCAGCTCTGGGGCCCACCCACCCTCCTATTCAATAGGCAGCCGGGTTCTTTCCGGGGGTAAATTGACCACTCACCTTAACCTTTTAAAGCCTATCGGTAACTTTACATACGACAAGGTTTAACATTAAAAAATTCTACGTGGTGCCCACACTGCGTTTATGTGTTTTGCACGGATCTCAGAACAAACAGCAACTTTTGCCTTATAAAACATTAAGAGATTGGTTCTTATAACCGAAGTGGAGAGTGTTTACAGCGCGGTACGCACTGAGTCCTTATACAAAACACATACGCTTCGTCTTTAAAGGGTTAATCTAGCGCCGAGATCAAGAACGAGTAGAGCTATACCCAGAATTATTCATGGCATGGACAGGAACAACTTCACTTTTACCACAATCTTCACAAAAAAAAAAACAAAATTGTCTCTCGTTATAAATCACAGAAGAAAATAAAGATACAGAGCGCATTAAAAACGTTAATACTTACATAAGCGTATTTAAATTAATTTATGGTACAAAATGCAAGTCGGGGGCTTCAAACAGTTTAAACTTGTACCCTGCCAATGTCTACAACTGCTGCGAAGATCCACCAGAGCCCTGAGGCGCATTTGTGGTGGTATGAGGTGATGGTATCGTTCAGTCCTTCCCATATCGGTATTAATATTTTTGAAGCACCCCGTGTATACGCGAACACACGCACAGTATACGCGCGCGTGTGTAAATAATGTGATTAATAATTGAGGACTTGTTACTCACAGGCAACTTCGAAAGAGCATTCCCGTTAAGAGGAAACGGAAGTGTCACTGGCATCGCTGAAACCAACAATTAACAGGACAGGCAACGTACGTATAAACGTAACATTGAGTCGCGTTCGTGTAACCAATGTTGCCATGGGAAAGCAATAAGTATTCCGAGCGTTTGCCTGTAGCCTTAGTTATCCAGCATGCAAAGTGCTTGAGCCGTATTACATTGTCATCTGTGGCCTGTCTGCTCTACCATATTTTCCCACATAATTTCAAAAACAGCATGAGTTTTGGAAAAAAAAAAGTTACTGAACATACAATGCATGTTTTGATTTTCTCTACAACTTTCGTCTAAAACATTCCGCATTCTAAGAACAACTGAGTGAGATATTATCATAAATGTACATTAGTCTTCATGTAAGGTGCCCACACCCTAACGAATCGAAACTCCATTCATGAAGAAATTAAGAGCAGATTGAAGTCGGGGAATGCTTGCTATCATTCGGTGCAGAATCTTTTGTCTTCCAGGTTGCTATCCAAAAACACAAAGATTAGGGTATACAGAACTATAATTTTACCTGTTGTTCTGTATGGATGCGAAACTTGGTCTCTCACACTGAGGGAGGAACAAAGACTGAGGGTGTTCGAGAATAGGGTGCTGAGGAGGATATTTGGGCCTAAGAGGGACGAGGCGACAGGGGAGTGGAGAAGACTACATAACGAGGAACTTCATGACCTGTACTCATCACCAAATATTATTCGGGTAATCAAATCGAGAAGACTGAGATGGGCGGGGCATGTGGCACGTATGGGGGAGGAGAGAGGTGCATACCGGATTTTGGTCGGGAGACCCGAGGGAAGGCGACCACTTGGGAGACCCAGGCGTAGATGGGAGGATAATATTAAGATGGATATTCGGGAAGTGGGATGGGAGGACATGAACTGGATTGATCTGGCTCAGGATAGGGACAGGTGGCGGGCTCTTGTGAATGCGGTGATGAACCTTCGGGTTCCATAAAATGCGGGGAATTTCTTGACTAGCTGAGAAACTGTTAGCTTCTCAAGAAGGCCTCTGCTCCATGGAGTTAGTTAGTTAGTTAGTTAGTAAGGTGCCCACTATTGTTGTCAGATTTTAATGAAACTTGAATTTTCTGGACAAGTACTCAAATATCAAATTTCATGAAAATCCGTCCAGTGGGAGCCGAGTTGTTCTATACGGACGGAGAGGACAGACGGACCGACATGATGAAGCTAATAGTCCCTTTTCACAATTTGCGAACGTGCCTAAAACAGTTTCTTCACAATTCACGAACTTCAGTTCGTAAAACGTAAATTTACAATATCGCAGACACAGTACTTCGTGGGTTCTTGACTGGCTTATAAACAAATTTTCCAAGGAATCGATCTTACGGTAAGAGTTCTCCATACAGTACGTAACTGCTGACTGCGGACCGGAAGATCTCCGCGGTTGTACTATGGCTGTCGTCAGGAAGTGGTATAAAAAGTAGGAACTTTATGCACTGTTCTATAACTGTCTTTTTAGAAGCGGCCCTCGCTATGATGAAAAATGTAACCATCTTCTACCTTAAAAATAAACACTATTAACTGAGTCTGAGGGCGCTGGAGAATACAGCGGTGAGGAAAATATCTGAACCCAAGACGGAGAGGTAATTTCAGCAGAACTGAGAAAACTACATAAACAGCAGCTTCACAATTCGTTATCTTCACCACATATAATTAAATTCATCAAACCAAGAAGTACAAGAAGGGACAGCACGTGTCGGAGAGAGATTCCTTGCATTTTATGGAACTGCAAGGTTTATTACCGTGTTCAGAAGTCTGCCACTTGTTCCTATCCTCAGCCAAATTAATCCAGCCCATGCCCTCCCAACCCACTTCTGAGGATCCATTTTAATGTTACCCTCGCATCTACGCCTAGGCCTTCTAAGTGGTCCCTTCCCTCAGATTTACCTATCAAAAGCCTTGTATGCATTTCTCTTCTCCCCCACACGTGCCACATGCCCTGCATCCTCCACAATACCGCTGTGAGAACCGTAAATCTCGCAATGGTTCATCAATTGACTGCTGTTCTTGAAATCTGCTCCGAACATTTTTATTAACAGTATCGTGGCGTGCGGTATAGTGACTAGGCTACAAGTTGGAAACGGCGGAGTTCGAATCCCCGCAAGGGCAAGAGATTTTTCTCTTCTCCGAAACATCCAAACCGGCTGTGGGGCCCGCTGGGCCTGTTATTTAATGTTTACCGGGGTTCTTTCCCGGATGTAGAGTGTCCGAGGCGTACAGTTCCCCACTCACCTCTAGTTCCCAACGAGCGGAGCTGTATCTGTACTCCCCGTAGCCTATATGACTTCATGGTGTGTACAGAGAAAACTACTTTTTTACCTCATCTTTCCTTTCCTATGGCGCAACAGCCCAAATCGGGCCTAGGCCACCTCCTTTTGTAGGTTTCTATATCACACTCAGACACACCGCGCTCGGTAGGACTCCTCTGGACGTTTTACCTCATCTACCTGTTCTTATAAATTCTGAAACACCTAAGTTTCGCTGAAGGGCAGTACCATCCATGTTTCTCTTCACAGAATGTAACAAAACGTTACTACCTGGACATATAACATAATGTAACCCGCTTGTTCTTCAGATAACTGTATCAATGAGGACTGTTTATCACTAAGCTGAAAAGCTGTTCACCTTCGGCTGATAATGCAAGCAGCCTAGCGCCTGACGGCTCGAAATATCATGTAACTACCCGTACTTAAATAGCCAGAAAAGCCAGTTTATGAACATGTTATCAGCGATCGTTACGACAGTAAAACACGCACACGACAAGGAATTTCAATGGAATAATGAATATCGTATTTGTACGACAGTTACTTTTCGTGGCTGAGGGTCCAACAAGTGAAGTTGCGAGGTCTGACCCTGGTTCGAATTGTCTTATTTTGTCATTAACGTCTTGAAAACTGCCATCCATTTAAATTACATATAAACGTTCCGTTCTTACCTCAAAGAAAACACAAACCATGTCTATTGCAAAAAAATTATTAGGGAAAGATTTGCTATTTAACGGGAAAATTACAGAAAAGCATAAATACACTGTGGACAAAATGCAGTTTCTTCATGTTACAGTAGAGTGTACATGCAGTTTCTTCATCCTACAGTAGGCGGTGCAGTACATGTTTTTTCATCATCTTACAGTAGGCGATACACGCAGTTTCATGTTACACTAGGCGGTACATGCAGTTTCTTCATGTTACACTAGGCGGTACATGCAGTTTCTTTGTTACACTAGGCGGTGTATGCATTTCCCACTGCGCGTTAAGCTATTTATATCGAACGAACTAAGTAGCTACCAGACTGAGTGAAATAATTAGTATTTGCTAACGGAAAGCAGTCTAGCTGTCACAACTGCGAATATTTTTAGTTTCAGACAATTCTAGTTTTCTAAAAGAAAAAAAAATGCTACTTAGCCTGTGAGTCAATGCTTGAGGTAGACAAACTTGTTAGTATTTGTCCCCCCCCCCCCCCCCCGAGTTGACAATTGGCTGTTACCAAACTCTTCGTATCTGCATAATAACGTAGACTGTAAATTAATGTAAGGATGTTTACCTTACATTACTATTAAGAATGCTTTAAGATAAACTCCACGTACTCGTATACTTTCTAGCACTTTTTTTTACGTACTAATTACCTTATGACCGATAACTTGGATATTCTCACCAAACGGTTCTAAGTCCGGTGACGAAGCCGGATTCAGCCTCCATATGTCTTACTGTAATCCATCCGGATGACGAAACAAAGACTGCAGTTAGCAAGCTCGTATACATAATCAATCGCCCACGTTTCTGGCTTCGTACGCACTAACAAATCCCAGGGCGAGACAGATTCTTTCGTTGGCATCGTACCCTGTGTTCGGGTGTTCGAAACGAAGACGCAGGGTCAAGAGGCTACCAGAACACAATATTTTGCCAAGGTGGTACATGAGCGTTGCCAGTGCGAGACGTGTTGCACGCAGTGTTGATGTGACGTCCAACAACACCAGAATAACAACGTTGGAAATGCTGTATTGTACCCAAGAATGTGTTGCACCAAAATTAACAGTGGCGATCTTTGAAGTTGATTAAGTTTAATTAAATACGTTAATAATAAAATGCATATTAGCCAAAATGCCCCTCAAAGGCGCACCCAAGGGGGGGGGGCTGGATCCTCCCAAACCCCCAAAATCGAGATTAGAAAACACAGATTTTGTAGATATTATGATAGCAAAAGTTTTACGTGATTTCCCCCTCAGCCAAAATCGGCCACTGAAGTCGGCTTATGGCTAGTACATTAGAATTCTGATAAATAAACTAATAAAATTAAAAGAAACACGCAGATACCACACTGTGATTCAGTCATGGAGCCTGTAGTTATATTTGTATGTATACAAACGCAGGCGCAAACAGTGTTATGTAACACTTCGAGCATGATTTTTATAACATAATTTTAAAAATCAAGCATAAATTATATACAGCCTCAGGGTCAAACCCCCCCTGGACAAATTCTTGGTGCGCACCTGATCCCCTTACTAAATTTCAATAAAATCTGTAGAAGCAAAAGTCAAAATGGCCTTATACAAACCCAACTTTATTATGAATCAATATCGGTGAAAGATAGAATTGGGGGGGGGGGGGGGGGGGGGGGGGGGGGGGGGGGGGGGGGGGGGNACTAAATTTCAATAAAATCTGTAGAAGCAAACGTCAAAATGGCCTTATACAAACCCAACTTTATTATGAATCAATATCGGTGAAAGATAGAATTGCCCCCCCCCCCCCCACCCCATAAAAGGTCTAGTGGAAGTCTCCCGAATTTCAACCAAATCTGTGACACAGTTTAAGGGGTACATGTAGGTAGTCTGTTTATGGCCTAATATATATAATATAATATAATATAATCAATATATATATAATATAATCAATATGCCTAAAAATCAACCTGTCCCACAAATTTTAGTGAAAAGACCACTTGGCATATACAGGCATAGATAGAGGGATAACATTAAAATGGATTTTATATAAATAGAATGGGAAGGTGTCAACTGGATTCAGATGGCTCAGGACAGTGTCCAGTGAAGGACTGTTGGATCCTACAGAATGCTGGAAATTTCTTGACTAGCAAAGCTGCTCAAGGTTTCTCCTCCAAGGATTAGTTAGTCCGTCAGTCACACAAAAAACTGTGTATTATCAAACCTGAGTCTTAGAATGGCCAACGTCACTTGTATTCTGCCTGTTTAAAGCAATGTTTTACAATCTGGCACAAAATGTGTGCCAACCCTTTCCCATTTCGCCTAACATGGAGCCACTGCTTGGCATAGAAGAGTAATTTAAACGTGAGTTACATAGTAATGCACATGCAATAAACAGTAAACACTTCGGTCTTCTGGGCTATGACACCATACAGTGTATTAGTTTGTTATCAGTGTTTCAGGGAACATAATGTCTGCATCTTCAAGTTCACCCTAAAGACCACACTATGGAATTTCATTACCCTGAAACCTCGAATTTACACACTCCTAACCAGAACACACCGACTCACGTGTCTGAAAGTGAGTTTCTTAGCATCCTCCTCTCCATCCTGACTGTAAGCCCAGGAATTGCTTGAATCCGACACTGACCGCCTCAGCCTCATGTGCCACTGATGATAGTTTAGCACATAATGTGCTGCACCACTCACTATGTACATGCTCATCTTAATTTATGTCTCACTGCACAATTCTGTTCGTTTTGTTACCAAAAAAATATTCACAGTACACTGTAACATCAACATGTTCAAGCGGTCAGTGCCAATATCACATTAAACATGGAACATTTGAAATAAAACCTACACTTGCAGCACTGACAAGTTACCCGTAATTTTAGTACAAAATATGACACAAACACCAAGCCAGACACAAGTATAATAAAGAAATACATGGAATTCACTCGTAGTGCAAATACAGAATTCAAATCTTGAAGAGGAAACTCACTGCCTATACGTGTACTAAGAGGTAAAGCAGTGCCTGATCTCAACCACAACACTGGGGGTGGAATGGAGTTAGTTTCACACTGCAGTCATCTTTACCACTGCATACATACCCCAGTAACCAATGCACAAATGACTTGAGTTGACCACACGCCTGTGTTTGGATTGTCGTAAGTGAGACCACCCCTGTCACGGATAACACTGACAGCCTAGTAGTCAACATTTAGTCCCACCACACACACACACACACACACACACACACACACACAACCCCCTACCACAGACTTAAAAGTAGAGCCAATGCACAAGAATAGAGTTCTTAGCTTTATCAGGTAATAGAAACACTAAACTAGCACTTCTACTTTAAACACAGCTTGAAACACTGCCACCAGTCTTCAAAATATTAACTCCACTAACTTCAGAAAGAACAGTTACGATGTTTTCCTGGTCCCCAAACACAACATAAGATGCATCAACCACACCAGAACTCTCCCTTCTCCATGCCCCCACAAACCCACGTTCCTACACATGCACACGACTCTGAATGAATTCCAGCCCCTGATCACAACACAACTTCATCTAAACTTAGAATCTTTCTAATTCTGTTTTTCTCCCTGCCCTTCTTCAAACCTTTCCAGCCCTTCAACTGCAAAAAAAACCATCAACAACAAATGGTATGAAGACAGACAAAAAAAAAGTGTCACTCCAATGGAACAGCACGAAGCAAAAAGGACAACCCAGTAATGACCACTGCGTCACTAAACTGTCATTCCTACAAAGATTATACACACTGCCACATGTCCTGGTATTAAGGCAAGAAAGAGCCAGTATAAGGAATGTGACAGGTAAAATAACAACATAAAACAAATCAAAACAATAATGGTAGGATAATCACATGAATGACAAATCAGAAAGGATGTGGAAGGGAACATCTGAGGTTTATTTTATACTATCCCAGCATCTTCCAGGAAATACTGAGAAAAATCATGAAAAAATTGGTCATGAAAGCTGATCACCAGATCTGGGTATTATCAGATTTCAATTTGGGCTTGAAACTCCCAAACACAAACTTGGAACAACAACCACATGACTACAGATCTTCAGTCAATGCATGGGCTGTGCGCCCACACTTACCTATCTTGCTGACCATTTAGTACATAAGGTGCCTGACCCCTAATTGTCTTACTTCACTCATAAAATTTTAACAAATTTCTCCACTAGTTATTGGTTTCTTTTTAATTCTCAACTAGCAACCACCTTATATTACAAAACAAGTGACTGTTAAACACATAGGCATTTGCCACTGTTCTTATCTGTAGTTCACAGCTTTAGTGTGTGACACCTACGCAGAAATCAGTAAAACTCCTTTTAAGGCTCCATTGAGACAGAATAGATGTGAGTCAACTAAAACCAAAATAGAGGAAATTTAATACAGATAAGGTTAAAGGCATGGGTGCACAAATCCCAACTGCAAGGTCACACCTGGGTGACTAAATTTTGTACTGTGGACAGAACACACCCCAGTCTGGGGGTGGGGGGCTGCCAAGCTCCAGTCCCCCACCAAATCAAAAATTAAAAAACACAGATTTTACAGACACAATGATTTCAGCCACTAATACCAGCTGACGATTAGTATATCAGAATTTTTAAAAATAAAAGTAAAAACTTATGAGGTCTTAGACAGAATTTAAAAAACTGAAAAGACTGGAGAGTGTGATTTAAATTAGGTGAGTCATACAACATGTAGTTATATTTATATGTACATACATGCAGTTGCAAACAGTTTTATGTTACAATTATACTTGTGACATGATTTTTATAACAATTTTTACAAATCAAACAAATTACACATAGCCTTAGAGTCAGACCACCCCCCAACCCCCCAAACCATGATGTCTAATATTTGTGGGACTTCAGTGTAGAACTTGCTTCATGTCACCCTTCTGGCGCTTAGAATTTTGAGTTGGCTCCTAGTTTTTTTTGGAAAACTTTTGTACCCCTAGCAAAACGTAAAGATCGTGAAGGCATATGGGTGGGTACAAGTACAGCTCCAAGTATCCACGGATTCTTACCCTCAGCACCAAATGAAGCTAAGTGGTCAATTTCATGACCCCAACAGCTATTAAACAGGAAGCTGGGTGGGCCCCACAGCCAGTCAGGACATTTTGGTACAAATGAAAATCTCTTGCTCCTGCTGAGAACTGAACTATGGTTCTGCAGTCATACAGCATGTTGCCTAATCACTATACTGACTACACTACCCTGGCTTTTGAAGACAGATAACTCCAAGATACTGAACACTGTATGGTCCTACCATATATAAAACTGTGAAGTATTAAATACAAATTCCACTGCACACTCTTATGGAAATGAATGTGCTTGGAAATGTATGAATTTATGTCACTGTTGGAAAATGCCTCAAAATTCCCAAGAATTCTAGTATACAAAGAAACTCTTTCAAATGAAAAAAAAAACAGGTTCCTGTTCTCCTCGAATATGATGAAATGATGTTCTTATCACGTGCAAAGAAAAAGATACTAAATTTTTAAAAATTACAACTACTTCATCCAATAGTTCAGGTCCATAACTTGCCAACTTAATATTTCATGCCATTCCAACCCTTGCAGCAACTGTATTGAACACCGTAACCACAGAAACACAAGCCTCAAGTCACTACCATTACGCATATGAAACCTTCTGATTTGGTCATCTTACCTAAAGATACTGCCTCAGACACAAATGCCAAATGTTCTGTTATAGAAGGCAAACAGAACACGTGGGTCATCTGAGTGTGGGGTGTGGCCCACTTTGACTTTTTAGCAAACATTCTTTACCTTATTTGCAGATGCCTACAAATTTTCCAAAAATCTAGGAGCCACCTCAAAACTGTAGACTCCAGAAGCATAACATAAATCAAGTTCCATGCTAAGGATCATCAAATATTAGGCACTAGTAGACAAAACTTAGTCACCGAGGTTATGTGGCATTCAAGATATCTACACCCAGCACACATGAACTAGCAGGCCAGTAGGGTCTCACAACCTGCCTGCCACTTTTGTATTACTGCTAAAGCATCCATATTTTTAATCACCAACAGGCTACAACTTACCACTATTATCAATAAAAATTAATGTCCACTGCTGAAAAAAAACTTTGACCCCCCCCCCCCCAGCCTTCTGATAACAGGTCCAGGGTTGTCATTACACAACCAAATACTACAAACTGGCCCTTTTGTTATTGTATCCTACCCTCAGACTTATAACTTCACAACAGATATTCCACAGCTGCAAAGTGGTAACACACTTGATGTAACTAAACACCAATTACATGAGCCCAGGCCTATCTACAAACATATATGATGATATATACAGTCATATCCTAGTCACTCAATTGCAGAGTATCTGGTTTGGACATCACATGTGTGTCAGTGATTTTTCCATTTGCTCACTACAAATACACATCTTTAGAAATGCAGATACATGTAAGTTAGGCCTCCGTTCTTTCCATGTCTCATACCTCCAGTGTGGGAGTAAGGGAGACACAGGAAATTATAAACTACTGAGTAATAATGTGACGCTGTACACAGAACTGTTACAGAATGTGTTCATCATCACTCATTAGAAGGATAAATATCAGCCAAAAGTGAAAAGGATAGGTGGGCTGGCTCTTCTTTCTAAAATTTTTGCTCCCCTGTGTCAAGCTACAATACAACTCATGGTTCATGGTTGGTTACAGCAATGAACCAACACTACCAGACTGGCCTTCACAGAACTGTCACAGAAGATGACAGCAGCATTCTGACACTCTGGAAATACGAGTAACTTACAGTACTAGATGCTTCATTCAGTGGATCTCAGGCATGATCTTCAGTGAAACCAGACAAAATGCTTGACAGAAACCATATCAATATCTCCAATGTCACAAAAAAATCAAAACAGCTATGATAGAGACAGTTGCATGTCATGGATATGAAATGTGGGCTATATATGAGAAAGGAAAAAATGCATTACTCAAAATGGAAATGGATTATTTGAAAAAGAAGTGCAAAACATTAAGAAAGAACAGAATGATGATGATGATGATGATGATGATGATGATGATAATGACGACGACGACGACGACGACAACAACGACAACAACAACAACAACAACGAGTGCTGAAGAAATAACAGAAATAATGGAAAGAAATCCCACCAACAAATTTGAGAGGACATCCAAGGAAACAGTGCAAAGAAGGAGTTCTATGGTTACTGAATAACAGTATGATTATAAATGTCAACAAAACTAAAGCAATGTTATTTCACTTAAAAAATAACAATGTCATTGATGCTCCTCACATACTCTATAAGAATGAGAAAATTAGCTATATATCTCAACTAAAATTTTTGGGGATCCATATTTCTTGTGCCCTTACATGGAGCACCCAAATAAAAGTGTTGTGTGCGAATCTTAGTAAGGTTTGTTATATGATAAAGATGCTGAAAGATGAATTGAACCTTTACATGTTGAGAAATATTTATTTTGCTAAGTTTCAGTCTGTCATGAGATATGGAATAATTTTGTGGGGTGGGGTAAGTGAGATTACAAAGGTCCTAAAGGTGCAGAAAAGGGCTCTTCGCTTAATGACAAACAAGAGTAAAAATGAATCATGCAGGCCTACATTTAAGGAACTAAAGATTTTTACAGTGATTTGCTTGTTCATATTCGAGACCTTGTGTTTCTTTCGTAAATACAATATTTATCAGGTCAGAAATTCTAATTTCCATGGATACGATACCAGAAGGAAAGATGATTTCTATATATTTCAGTGTAATACATCTCTGTATAAGAAAAGTGTTGTTAATATGAGTATCAGGCTGCATAATAGTCTGCCATCAGAACTAAAAGAATTGGGTGATTTTAAAAAATTCAAAAGAGCCCTGAAGTCGTTTTTATTAAATAATCCCTTTTATTCTTTATCAGAGTTTTTTACATATGGTCATAGGTAAGGGTTCACGTGATAATAGGTTAAACCTTGCCACCACACAGTTGTAAATGCCCGTGTTATTGGGACTAAAAATTGCTTGGGTGCTTGCCATTCTGTATGTTGTTAATACAGGTTCTTTGAATGCCTCAATATTTTATATGGATTGTGTTGTAGCTTGGTCTATGGATGTTTTTTCAACTTGAGCTTTGGAACAAGTACAATTTTCTTGTATAACGATTACTATTCTCAAATGTAATTATATATGTTTTTACCTGTAGCTGTGATGAGTGACTTCTTTCATTGACACATAGATTTTAAACTTGGTTTTAAATAGATTTGTGTTTAGTTCAACTATAGATGATTTCTACTGAAAAATTGTTATTCTGGTTCTAAATTGATCTGTATTTAGTTTTACATCATTGTGTATTTGGTTTTAGACAGGTATTGCTAATTTAATTATGTCTTGTCATTTATATTTGTTAGGGTTACTATTTATGTGGCAGGTACGGATCCTATTGGATCGAAATTGTAATATTTATATAAATGGACTTGTCCTATTGCTGTTTATGTAGCAGACATGGATGCTGAATAAATTGAAATTGAAATTGAAATTGAAATAGCACAAGACTAAAAAATAGATTATGCTCAAGAATGGCAGATGTAGCTTTACAAGACAGCAAATATAGCTATAGCCACATAAAACCATAATTTACAAATAATCATCATCCTCAGCATGCTGTTACTTTATTTTTAATAATGCTGGACTAAATTTTATAACCAGAATTTAATGAGATAATACCTCTACAGTTTTCTTGACTTCTTACACCTCCCATTTACAGCACAATCATATATGTATTAGACATACATTCGTAAATACATACATGCGCATGCACACACATACACACATACATGTCTGAGCTTTACACACAAAATTCAAGTGACTGTTACAAGAATGACACAATGTAAAGCCAAAATGTGAAAAAAAAAAAAGTAACAGACCATGCAAGAACTGGAGGAATTTCAGTATCTGAAATACACATTCACAGATGTTTGGGTGTAGAGATGTATATCACACAATCCCACTTATGTTAATTTTTAAGGAATTTACATAGTTATGGAAGGCTATCACGAATACTTACTTCACATATACCATAGCAAAATAACTGTATATGATCCTAAATCACTCTTTTATTCTATTGCATGCAGGCAGTATGGTGAAGTCCAGAATACAATTTGGGCCCCTATCAGGCAATGTGATCCAGCTTAACCTCATTTTAAAAAACCCAGCAGCAATACTAACTTACCCAGGATTGGACACTGTTGGATCAAAGACTTCCCTGGGATTTTTTATGGCAGACAACTCACACTGTGCTATACAATTTAACAAGCAACAAAACATTTTCTGCAGCCCATAGCAGACATATACTTCAGTTTACATAAAAAACAGTAACAGAAAAAAGAGAAAGACCCCCTTACCTCCTTTGCTATCTGATCTAGAGCTTGATCTTCTGCTGAGTGTCTTGTGGCACAACGTCGACGCCCCCCTCCAGCACCAAGGTTGTCCATGATTCATGAAGGGTAAGAAATATTATTTGTAACTGAAAACAATACATATATATCAGATACAGTTTCACACATAATTACAGACATGATTCAAAATACGTGCGCAAGGCCATGCGACTGTCATTCTTGGTATTACATTATGTAGGCTAATGTATCTCATCTCAACCCTAACCTAGAATTAAGAAGAGCCTAAGACACAAAAGGTTTACATAATTTAAAGTGGGAAGCAATCATACTCAACACGTATGTATGTTTCGTCTCCTTCCGAAACTGATGAATCATAAGACATTAATAAAATAATGTTATTTAGCTAACCAATCAAGCCTATAATTACATCCAGTTGTCATTTTTGGTTTTCTAAACAGAGAATCTACAGCAAATCGTGATACACTGGTACTTACATATTACAGCACTGACAAATGCCTTCGTTTCACCCAAATGCCCATTGTTTGTGAAACCCAATACAGTCAAAGAAATCATCTGCTATAAATAATCAATCGCTCAACGACCTTCATGTCACTTGGCTAGGCCTCTATATAAGCTCCGGAGAATACACACTGAGGGTGGAACCGTATCACTTTACATTTCACTGCAAAATTACTACAAAACGTATCTTTTTAGCTCAATCATTTATAAAACTACAGTCCACTTCCTAGTTAGTATGAGAGTCCAAATAATTAACACTCAATAAACACATGTGGGCCATTATTTTCACTTTCCACTTCTGCGCTCGGTTCCGCTAGGTCACCGCTAAGTAGATTCTACCGGAATCTATAATCTTCATCGCTCTGCCTCCGTTGATCTCTGACGGGGCAGGTAGGAGGGTTGCAGGTAGTGTGAATTCGTCGTTGTTTTGCGTAATGTGGCGCGCTGTGTAACAGAAATAAGTGTAATATTAATATGAGAAGTCCCTGATCACCATCCTGACAATGATCGTGTGGCTGTCTGAAATAACCATTCCAAGGTAATTATGTCAAGTGAGTGGGATCCTCTTTGAACGAATCCTAGCATGATTTCATTGTAGCAGCGCTGAAATCAAGGTTTTGGTTGTACGGTATTACGGTAGCTTCAGATATGAACCTTGACATACACATGTGCTGTACTCCAGTTGAAGTTTTATTGTTTACGCAGGGTCCGAATTCCTAATCGCGTTACGCATCAGTGTTTCTTAGCTTCATTGTGTAGCTTGGCATTTATGTTTTGACACCGAAGGTGATGAAGCTGCCAGGTGCCACCTGAAATTGAAGTATGTGTCGCCCATAGAACCCAAGATGGGCTAGTCAGAAACTGGGATATTCATAATGTACTCTAGTTTTTTAATTTTGGCTTACTGGACATCCTCACTGGCAGATACTGTTTACACCTAAAGCCAAGTTTCATGTTTTGTCATTTTCTCACAAGTGAAGACTGGAAATTGTAAAATTTCCAGCGGTGTTGTTCATAGTGTACTTGCTGCCAGCTTATAAATGGAATTTCAACAGAGATGTTGTAATAAAGCAAACAATACTACTGAATTACAACACATCTGTGAAAGTGTGTAGAATACATGACAAAGTCCATTTACATAAAACCCTGCATAAAGTGAATAAAATCAAGTGAAAAAGAACTCTTGAGAATCAGCTGAAGAACTGCCACCTGCAAAAGGAAAATCCTGTACTGTGGAATACAATGAACAACTTCAGTTACAGCTATATGTCTCTACAAAAACCTCAAGCTAAGGCAGAGTTATCATAAGTATAAGACCTGCCAGCAATGCAGTAATATATGTGTGTGGGCACACACACACACACGTCAGAATATAGATTCACTTTTATCATCATTAACTGACCCTAGGGTGGTCTTTAAAAGTGAATGGCTTAGCAGACCATATGCTAGTCTCTGTTTACTACATTTCAGACATTTAAATATCCATGCTAAGCCAGAACACCTTGGCCATCAAGATGTACATTTGGCATTTAAACTGGTCAGCTACAGTTACCAAGTATAGACAGTAGAAATCATACAGCTTCCAATGAGTTTGTTCCATTTTACTTGTGGAATATTTTCTGATTCTTCCCTCAGAGGTGCTTAATTAAATCACCTGATTTTAAACCCACATCCTGCAGGACTATTCCAGTGGCTTTGCTTGCTGAAAACAGAACAGATGCACTTTTTACAGGAGCTGGGTTTATTTAATAACAAGTTTACTATTTGGCATTGGAATAGCAAAAAACATACTGTCTCCAGTACAATGAAATATTACATCATTACAGCCCACAGACATACAAACAGATAAACGGTCATTACAGCAAAAGAAAACGAGAAAGTACAATACATACACTGTTGTGAACAAAACTGTTGGGAAGATTCAAGTATTCTGGGATACGACACCTGTAGATTAGTATATAGGTACCAATGTTTTGAGCTTGCTGCTTCCATTTTCATGGCAGTCCAAGAAGATGCAGGCTGGACAAAACTTATGACATCAATCTATGTAACTTCACGTCCCAGAACACTGGAATCTTTGTCAATTCCACTGTGAGAACCTCAAGTCTCACATGACACAATAGTTGTTACAGCATTTAAGGAGAAATACTTAAAATATTATACTTAAATACCATATTTCTCCAAGAATTCTGGAATGTTTATATATGATCTCCTACTACTACACCAAAAATTTAGACACTTAAATGAAATGCTGCTCTCTGCATGAGAATCACATGTGTGCAATGTTTCCCACCTGGGGTTCCATGAGAAATCATGGAATAAATCAAAAGTCTGAAATACCATGAGTAATGCCAAATATCCCTAAAAATATTATGGGAATTTGTATCCACAGGTTTGCAGTATTAAAGTATTTTCCATGGTTTCATATTTAAAAAAAGATTCAATACAGAAATTCTTCAGTTTTTTCTTGCAATATGTATAGCAACTCTTTATACGACTAAAGTTTCTTTACAGTAATTTAATATAAATTGAAGTGCACTCGCTGGTATGAACTTCTGGCTTGTAAACATTTCATAGGTGGGATTCCTTAAAATATGAAAAATTGTTTCAGGGGTTCCTTCATGGAGAAAATGTTGGGAAACACTGATCTAGAGTGTCTAGAAACTATTAATTCTGTTAGTCCTAGTGAAACTGTCCCTTGCAGTAATTGTGTGTGTGCATATGTGTGTGTGTGTGTGTGTGTGTGTGTGTGTGTGTGTGAAGCCTGTGGCACAAATTGCAGAAGCTGTCTTACTTTAATAGTTCAAAATTTGTTTTGTTTTCCCATTACAATGGCAAAGACTTCTGCACACTGCTATGTGTCAGACTCATGCAAAAACATTGTAAGAGATCACTGGAACATGGATTGTTCCACCCACAAATGATTATGACATGGTAGAATCGTGCACGCGCACACATACACACATATGCTCACAATAAAAGTCACACATCATAACCAGACCCAACGTAATATTTCACTCAAATAAATAATTTTAGATAAAAATCATATGCAGTTATTTACAGATGAAACTGAAAAAGAGCTGAAGCTTGCAATAAAACACAGTCATGTAATGATAAGCAGGATGTATAACCATGAAGATACATCAGCTAAATTAGAAGAAATACACATCCTCTGTGAGATTATTCTTTGGATAGTATAGAATAAAACATCTGCTCTCAGACTTCACCTTTACATCTCTATCAGTCTTTCATTCTTGTTGATCAAAACATCCTACCTAATGTGGTTTATAGATGGTGATCAAAAAATGCAGAAATTATGTAAAACTGAAAATCAGTTTCTACATGATGAAACAAGATGAATGTTGAGAATCACAAAATACGTACACACACATGATAACATTTCTACTGACTAGCATCCAAGAATCATCACATGTTAAGGACTATTTTATATATATATATATATACACACACACACACACACATGCATATGTATACATACATATATATGTATAAACAAGCAATAAAAATTATCAATAAACAACATACTTCAATACATCACTTTCCTCACAGTTGTTTTCCTTCTACATTCTCTTTTTTCTTCAAAAGCCATAATAGCATACATATTCTAATGAAAAAAATAGAATGTGTATGAAACATTAATGTAAGTGCATACAAATATTATGTCACAAAGGATTTTTAAACTGTGCTGTGTATGAATTGTTCAAAAACATTTGTCAAATTTTTAAAACACCAAGATGTTTGTGAAAACTATCTAGCGTATCTGCCTGGGTACACTACAGTTTTCAAGATCTAACACAAGATTCACAGAAATGTTACAGTCCTTGGCAGCATGAGGTCAAATTTCCACATCATTTCCTTGCAGAACCCATTCACATTTCCAAAACACTATTTCCCTGCAGAAGTCATTCCAACAATCAGTAACACGTAAGTCTTTAACAGGTTTGTACATCCCACTTACTAAATTCAGCCACAATACAGAACCATTGTGTATCACTGGAAAAGGTTATTTAACCATCAGCACTTTGGATTACATGGTTTCTCGACCTAGTCCATCATCTGGTCTTCAGAACACAACACTTGAAAATTAGATCTTTTCCCACCCTCAGATGAAAAGGCGGGGGCTATGTACTCAGCTTGATGGAAAGACCTATTGTCAGTCATGGACTCAGAATCATTCTCAGTGACAGAGTTGTCAGCTCTGCACCCTGGCCACTTTGACCCCATGGAGAGAGTCCCAGCACCCAGTGAACAACAGGCTCCAGAGGTGGTCTGGTTGTGATGTATCTCAACTCCTGCTGCAAAGCAAACCCTCGTCATCCAGCCTGTAGCCCATCCTAACATTGACAACTACTACCCCAGGTTATGTTCCCCATGTCTACTATGTCTTACCGAGCACAGTTGCATAACCAACCTTACTTCTTACTATCTGGGGGATTCTGGTTCTAAGTTTCAGCCCAGACCAGCCATCCTGAGGCTGCATAGTTTTACTCAGTCCTTCAAAGCCAAAGCCAAAGCCAAGACACTACACTACATTAAAGCATGAGAACAGCCATCCCCCCCACCCCTCATAGATCTGACTAGTCTTTACATAACCTAACCCAGGTGTGCACAAATCCTGGGTGACTAAATTTTGTATGGTGGCATCTAATATTTGTGGGCCCTGAGTACGTAACTTGCATCACAACACCTTTCTGGCACCTACAATTTTTAAGCAACTCCTATAGTTTTGGAAAATTTGTGCACCTCTAACCTAACCCCATCCTCAACCCAATCATTTTGGCCCTGAAGATGGAGGCAGTGTGTTCCTCCAAATGTTGGTGACCACCTACAAGGCCTCACAACGAAGAAACTACTATCTGAACAGTCACCGCTGTGAAAACATAAAAATATACATTATATGTTGTCTAACAGAAAAACATTTCTGGACCACCTTTCCAGTAACCTGTAATAACAGATCAGTCACCATTCTGTAATGAACAACCACACCTTCATATATGAGGGCAGAACCAAAAATTTCATGACTAAGCCAATAACAAATCTTTGGTACTGGTACCTGCTCTTCCCTTTAAAGTAGCCCCCTTCTGATTTTAGACAATGTGTCCAGCATTTCTGCCGTTGCTGAAGGCACTACTGGAACTTTTTGGTTATCACATGTAGGACAGTCAGTGATTGTTCCTGAATTTCAGGGACATCCTGGAAACAAGGCCCTCATAGCTGCACTTTCATTTTCCGAAACAAGATGAAATCACAAGGGGACAAATCAGGCATGTAAGAAGAGGAGGGAACCACAGCCATGATTTAGCAGACAAAAACTGCTGCTGCTTCTGCCTACTGGTGATCAACCAAGGCACAAACCTGCCAGCCTTGTCCAAAATGGTACTTCATTGGTCTTTGTTGACAATTTTGTGAACTTTCTCCACATTTTCATCTGTAGGACCTGTGTAGGGACAACCTGAAAGCTCACAATCTTGAATGAAAGTTTCCCCACGTTTTAAATGACAAAACCACTCAGAAGACTGTTCTGCCCATGGCAACGTTACCAAAAGCTGTTTTGAGCATTTCATTTGTTTTGGATGCAGTTTTCCCTGAGTCCAAAGCAAAACTTAACACAAATGTGTTATTCCTTCATTGTAAAATCACAGCTCTCACTTAACAGGCACAACAATAAACACCTACTGAGAAGCAATGCTGATGGTTACAGCTACAGAACTCACGATACAGACTCAGAAGATGGCAATACAACAGCGTGTAGTGGAAGAAAGCTGCAGTACTTCCATTCTTAGTCCTTGCAGTGAGTCTGAAAACTTCTGGATATGCCTTTGAAGTGTGCCCCCACCTACAGGGTGGCACACAAGATATTTACCCATTTACTTGATTTTTAAAATGATGCTGCATTATGAACAAACTTCACACTTTGTGGGCAAATGCATCAGTTCATGGAAATTAATGACAGGCAACAGACACCCAAAGGTTGCCCTCCACTACCACCCTACAGGAAGAAGAGACCCAGTTATAGCACGAAAAGGACTAAGACCTGACAGGAAGTTGACAAAGAAGAATGCTACATCAAGCCACAAAATAAGCAAGTCATTCCTTTTCAGTGAAACTCAATTCTGGCACTTGGCCATGCTGTGTAACAGCTGCATACCACACCTTACTGCAATTAAACTGACAAATCAATCAGTAACCATTGGCTTATGCAAGATAGAGACAGGCCATACACAGTTATCCTTGATTTTCTGCATGAAATAGCTGGTTCTTGAGTGATGCCTCACTGCTGTCCAGGATGGAATGACTGTGGACACTTACGGCCATGCCACACACGAGGCATGAACAAACATTAATCTGTGTGATTTCTTTCTGTGGGGCATCGCACAGGACAAATTCTACTCAAGGAAAAGCAGTTCATGAATGAAACTCAGAGCCATAGTAATTTAGATGTATTGCACAGTTTCAGAAAACTTTGTGTTATAAGGCCATTGTGAACACACAAGATGGTCTTGAAGGGATAATGAGCTAGAATGGGAATAACACTGTACACTAAAAACAATTTTCTATGCTTCTGTGTTTCAAAATGTATGTGATATGCATAAATTTTATTTAAAAAAAAGATTTTGTGCATCATTTAAAAAGGGAAACATTTTGTGCACCATCCTGTACTAGCATTCATGTGTTTTCTTAATTATGTAAGAAAGAAACTGTACGCTCTTACATTATTCCTTAGGCAAATAGCAGTCAATCTAAGTGGTCTTTAAACCTCAAGCTTCAAGAACCCATTTCATAGAATTTAAGACTGAACATGACCCCAGTACTACAATGAATTTTCCATCCTAGGACTCTTATATTTACCATGCAGTAGAATATTAGCAAGACTAAAACCTTTTGTACATATTATTATTGTTACGGCTTAGGTTGTAATTCTTACCAAATGACTATTAACGCAGTAAGCACAACTAGAAGGCCCCAACAAGAGCTGTCCCATCATAATGCTTCAGAGTGCATGGGTCTGGAAGGGACTCCATGTCAGTCAGTGATTTTAACATTCGACTACAATAAAATGAACCTGGTGGTATGAAACATGTTCAAATAAATGGGTCTTGATAAGGGTGAGGGGATCCTCTGTCAAAACAAAGCCAGAAATCAAAACTCCAAATTTTAGTCCAATGTTAGAAACTTAAGTTTCGAACAACATAAATTTTGTCTCGTGACATACCAAACCTTAAACATGTAAATATTAAAGGCGAGCCTTTGTTGAACTCTATATGACATTTCAGAAATATGTTCCAAACAATGTTGCAATAAATCTGGTAATTTCAGATTTAAAACCAAATAAACATACTGAGGGCATCCCACTGAGCTGGTCAGACAATGACTTCTCACTGTGGAGCTCGTGGTTCAATTCCAGATGACTATGTGAGAGTCACACTGGACAAGGTGGCAATAGGGCAGGATTTTCACTGAGTTTCTTCCATTCTTCCCTGCTAATGTTTGCCCTGACCAGGCGGAACACTATCACACTCCTTGTTACTAAATCTTCTGGGATGTGAGACAATGCAGTTTGGTAGGATACACAAATTTAACAGGAAATCATTACCTCCACCTTCCAGGTAGAAGTGTGAGCTTGCTGCTTCAATCTTCTTCTACCTTGAAGAAGGAAGCAGCAGGTTTCTATTAAATTTAGTTAACCTTCTACCAAACTACATGGTGTCACATCCCAGAACACCACAATCTTGAGTCACTACTGTGACAATCTCCAACCACATACTCACATACTTATTTATATGTGCTGATGTAACTATTATATGGAAACCCAAAGTCTGATAATTTGGCAAATATTAACACATGAAAAGTGTTTTCCTTCAGTAACAGAAAAGGGTTAAAATTATACTTGTGGTAGGCATCATTCCCGGACAGCTCTGAAAGCCATATGCGCTAATGAACAAATATGGACGCAAATGAAATAGTTTTGTTTTTAAATACAAGGCAAGCACTGGTTGGCCGGATTAGACAGCAAATGTGTGTACATTGGTACATGAGTGGACTTCAGTCCAAAAACATATTACAAGTTGTACCTTCTTGTTTGTTCCAAGTAAGCTATGGCAATTCTTGTGCACTGCAACAGACTACTGCTAGGTTCCCTAATGAGACTGTATGAGACCATACCACTGTCTTGCTACTTGCACAGCACCAATATTTCAATCTTTATGGTCATGACTTACCACACATTGAACAGAACCATGCTTCCCATGAAGGGAAGTATTCTTTTCTCATTTTTATATACTGGTATCTTTGCACAAGATGCAACATACAAAATGTGCATTAATCCAAAGAACCTACTTTGATGTAGTTATTTTTTACATATTTTTATATAATCCATTTCATTATATCTAATTATTTAAAAAGACCTGTAAGGAAAAAATATATGCAAAATAAGTATAACAGGACAAGGCCCAGGTTACTGAGCCCATTTCTTAATTTCAGTAACAACACTCCGTGACACGCACGACATACCAAGCAGCTGTCTGTCAATCTGGAAGAGGCTGACAGAAACCTTGCACTCTTAAATGATCTCTGTCTGACTATTTGAAGTATTTTCCCTAGATTCCCTAGGGTTGACCGGTACATGACAACTCACATGATGTGCATTAATTACTGGCAAATCCTTGCCAAGCACATGTTACTCAAGTGACCACTCTTGTTTCCAGGAATCTGGATGTTGCAGCCACAGTGATCAGGATATATTGTTGTCACATAGTACAGTGTAAACAGTAAGTCAGGTATCAGTGAAAGACAACACCATGTTGACAGGCTAATGAGCTAAAACAGAATCAAATCCTAATTGGGGAAGGGATCAAAACTTTGACAGAACCAGAAGCAAAATATGAAGTCTTGAAGTGTCATTCAAGTACACATTGTAAGTCCTTGCACGTGTGTAAGATGAAGCAGGTTAAATGCAATAATTATGCTACCAGCACTTTACCGCATTCTTCTCTTTTTACCCCACACTGTAGATTGTCCTCATTTCTACAGAATTATCATCGATACATACTCTACCATACAGCTCACTTCTGTGACAGTACTTGAACTGCAGAACCAAATCAGTATGTTCACCATAAGTCAAGTTCTCTGGCAACAGTTGATGTAAGGATGCAGGCGTTCTGGGATGTCATGCTGTGTGATTGAGCGGGTAGTTCCAAACATTTCAAAGGATCTCAGTGCCTTCAAAACAACAGGAAACTACTTACCTAACATCACAGCATCACATCCCAAAGAACTTGCATCTTTAGTAACACTGTGTGGGAACCTCAAATCTCGAAACAGTTCAGGTGATTTTAATCAGGGTGACCCCATATAAAATACTCTGTGTGTTTCTTAAATCTTGTAAGGCATTATTCACAATTACTAAAATTTTTTAAAACATCCCATACTGTTACCCTGGCACTATTTCTATAAAAGATGCAATTAATAATAGTTCTCTCTAGTTAGATTATATGACTACATAAAAACAAACAGGCAATCATAAGCCCGAATATTTCAAATTTCTAGTTTTCATTGCATAAAAAACAACCTAATTTCAACACTTGTGTAATATTTTCATTAATTTCAAGTGGCGAGCAACCAGTCAGTGATTACATATTAAGATTATTCTGTGAACGTACCAAAATATAAACCAGTTACACCAACAATGTACATATGTAGAAATAAGTCATCTATACACTCACTGATAGCTGACTTACATACAATATTCTGCAAAATTCTTTCACATGCTGTACTGCATTATACCTCTCAACTTGCTGCCATGGCAACACTTACATTCAAACCTTTGGTAACTGCTCGATATTTCATTCAATGCCAAATGTGTTGGTTTCCTCAACGGCTAGCAAAAGCTTTTCATACAAAATCTCAGGCGTTGGGTATGGTGGTAAGTCCAGTCTGTTGAAGCAAGTGTGCGCCCTGAAAATAATAATAATAATAATAATAATAATAATAATAATAATAATAATAATAATAATAATAATTTCAGCTACAGGAATAATTCCAAAATCACTGTCACAAAGTTTAAAGAGACTTAACCTGCACCCAAACACATATATACAAATGCAAAAAGTGGTAATTCTTGGCACATGTTCAATTGTAAGAAATTTCCTAAATTACACATAAGACTACCGAGCCTAATCCTGTTGATGATACATCCCAGGATAGGCGAATATTTCCCAGCTAAAGCTGAGAAGTGAGAAATTCGGATGATTATGATGATGATGATGATGATGATGATGATGTGATGAAATAAAAATTATAGCACTGTCACCATTGTTGGACGTGGTTACTGATACAAGAAACCATAAGTAACTGTAAGCGGTACTGGAAGAGCTTTCCTTCAACTACTGCAGTTTTCCGCTGTCAGTATCATGCCACTGACACTACATACTTTTCTTCACATTACTAGTGTACCTATCAGAAGCACAAGCAGGTGAAGTCTGGGACCCTTTCAATAAAGCAATGCTCTTTCAGATATCAGGAAACATTGGCCAGAAAAATATGTTTTCATGCTGCAAAGGGTCAACTACTGTACCTTGGTAAACTGTTTGGTTTTCCCCACTTCTCAACACAAAATTTTCGAGGTCCCGTACTACCCCTGAGAGCTGCAAATCCCTCATATGGAATACTTGATGTGCCAGTGACAAACTGCAGCAACCGCAGGCGCTGCTCATTGCTGAACCGTTCAATGGCAGTCCAAAACCACTGCATTACAGGATGGTTGTCATGATAACCTAAATCAAACACACAAACACTGGTTTCAGTATTCCAAGGTTAAATCAAATACTTATACTGCACTATATAAATTTCCTGCCAGGGTGAATGTTTTAACATTGTCATAGATCTATTACACCAACAAATTTTGGCCACAGCAATAAGACCAGCCTTAAGAAGAAAGGGTGCCAATACTGTGTCTTACTGCATGATGCTTTACTGCGAAAACTTTTGCTATGCTGGCACTTCAGAGAAATCTATGACACTACAAAAATAAAATGAATATGGCACAGACATTCACAAAAAATGTTACTTCTGAACTAGATCACAACTTCGAAAAAAAGAACGTGAAGCAATGCTAACATCAGGTGACACAATATTTTTTTACCCATACCAAAACCTACAATATGGCATGTCATTGCAATATTTGTGTAAGTTGCTGTAAAGCTTTCGTGTGGAAGAAATTCTGAGGTAACAGAAATAATAAAATTGGAAGTGTCAAGGATTGTAAATTGTGTGCTAGGAATGAAATTACTGATCAATTGTACTGATTATTCATACTGTCAAAGTGACCCTAAACTAACCTGATCGGTACTCTGTGTTCTTCCTCCAATCTGACAGGTCTATTTCTGCTGTTCCTGCTATGACCAATTCTAGCTCACGGGCATCAAACACAGACACCAGGCGAGGATCCACCACCTCATAGAAACCTCTCACAAGTGACTCTGTCTGTTCTGCAACACCTCGCTCAAGTCGCCATCGAACCACTCGCTCCAGATACTCCTGTAACAACCACATAAAAATATTCAATACCTTATCTTCACATAAACTACATATTCTACTTTAAGAATATTTCTGTCATGTTATATTCATGCATTTTGTGTGTTTGAGTGTGTACATGCGCATACATTTGTATATAAAAGCCAGTTTTGTAATACAGATGTGGAGAGTTCTGTATTGACAGCATTACAAAATATTTTACAATTTACTGTGTAAATATGAATTAATTACTCTGGCATCTGAAATCCCTAAATACATGGGTAGCTAACCAGCGAAAGCTTATCGTAACAGGTGACAGAGGCTTGGAAAATGAAAAGAGGTGTAGTGGCATAAGTAAGAAGCAGAGGCAAACACAATATTACACAGCAACAAAACATTCTTCAATGTACACTCTTAAACAAAGTCATAATATCTAGAGCTGAAACTCAGCAAATCATATTTGTTTTGACCGCAGCAGTCAGTTAGACAAAATAACCAATGTTTGGATAAGTGACCCAGTTTAAATTTTTCACTGATATAAAAACACACCTGGCAATGACAAACAAACAAACAAACAAACATAAGAATAACAACTTGCCATATTTAACTGCATCTACTTTTAATGAACCACCATTTTCTTATACTTTTTACTGGAATTTTTAAATTCACAAAGAGAATAAACAATAGTGTATATAACAGTAACTTTTGGAAGTCTAGGCACCATTAACTACACCACTTTGTATAATTAATTTCTGTAGTATATAAACAACCTGAAGTGCCCAGTGCATACCTTTTTATTCTTCTCTGTAACATTAATATTCCTTCCACCTGGTTTCAATTCTCGTTCCACTACTTGACCAAAGAGTTCTTCTGTGACAGCAAATGTGAGGTCCAGCAAATCGCTTGAGATGTCATTCTCTTTGATCCATAATAAACTCTGGTGAAATTCTCCATCCAGTGACTCCAAATCACTTAAGGACACAGGCCTAAAATACAAGAGTGAGGGATGAACACTATCACACATTGAGGCAACCAAATGTAGTACTGATGAATGAACAAACTTCTTTGCAAATGTCTTGTCAACTTAGTGTAGCTCAGGGTCTTACTTCTTATCAATAACCTCCATAAAAATGAAATAAATCACCACATAGTTGCAGTGGAAAATGACATAAGTAAATATGTATCCAGTAACACCATAAATACCTTTAAAGTACTGCACTAACATTTCATTCTGACAGTAGACAAGAAACAGCTGACCACATTTTTGCCACAGTTTCGATTAGCAAAGTCACACTTTTTAATAAACCACAGATTAGTGTTAAGCAACACTGTTTAATTATTGAGAACAATGCTTCTTGCAACATTATGTCATGAGACGTTACAACAAACATACTCACAGCCTCAGGAGGGCTTTGTAAAATGGTCGCGTGAAGAATGCATCAAGGAGGTACTGATGCACCAGTGCAAGGCCAAGCACTCGACCACTGAACCGGAACCTAAAATGAAGAAGCAGCATCAAATAGAGGAACACACTTCTTGGAAATATAAATAACTAACACAGAAGAAAGCTCGTCTTCATAAGCTGAGAGTCACAGTTTCTCACAGCATTCTCTGCCCTGGGGGGAGCCCGAAGATTCACTACCATGGACACAACAGCCAGTCACTGTACTCTATCTTTAGCCAGATGAGTTCGGCCTATATCCTCACAACCTATGTCTCATGAGAGTACTTATAAGCAAGTTGGCTCACGCAGTAATGCTTCTGACTTGTATGCCAGGTTCGAATCATGGCTACAGCATGACTATTCTAACTGAAACCCTTGCAGTCATCCATCCCAGTCAAACACCAGGATATACGTCAAATTAGACCTCGGTCACTTCCTTTCACACATTTCCAATTCATCATTCAGTAATCATTTTACATCTGACATGTCACAGCTAGTGACAGCACCATTAACTATGATTAAATAAATGCAAACAAATATCATTTTCACATCTATACACATCTCTCTCTTCCCATCAGTTTTTTTTTGGCTTCAACTTTGTATTCATTTTGATTCTCCCATTCACAACTTCAGAATTTGCTCTAAAGCACTGTAAATAGGCCAGAATATAAATAAAACCCCTTACCATTCATGTTGATTGTCCACAAATGCTGACATAGGTGATACTTGAACAGTGTAGGTGTCATTAGCTGAGTATTCAAACAGACCATAGTACGGGTTGAACAGCTCACGAGATAAGAGAAAGAAGAACTCTCGTGATGGCCCACCATAGTCAAGTCCTTCTTCCCGGTCAAATGTCACATATAACTTGCATTTCTGCAGATCTTTCTTTGATGCAGCCATTATCTTGTTGAACGCATCTTCCAGCAGATGCTCTCGACGAATGTGTAGTCTACAAACATATAGGATCGTGGTTTAGCTTAAGCAGGTGTAATTTAATCACACATCTACACACAGAGATGTCTAGGAGCAGAAATTCTGACATTTTTCTGTCATCACATAGGAAGTCATTCTTACAGTTCTGCATAAAATACTAGGTTGCAGATATTCCTAAACATGATTTGTTGTTATGGAGCAGTCAATTACAAAAGATCATGGATGGGGCCAACAGGCAGGAAGACAATCAAACAGCAGAGACAGTCAATTTCTATTTCTATAGTTGATCACCTACACATTCATTGAACTTGTAACTTACTGTATTATGGTGGATCAGTGGAGTGGTGTTCTGTGGAAACCACAGCTACAGAGAGGAACATTTACTGCACAGGCTTGGAATACAGTTGGAGAATATATCAAGAAAAAATGCTGAACAGTATGTTTCCACAGCACTTGCTGCAATTTGAATTGGCTAATTCAAAATACAACATAATTTGAAGCATGTGACATTTCCCAGCTCCAAACACTGGATTTAGAGTACTGTAATGTGGTTTAATTTTAAATAGAGTTAATATGTATGAGTAATTCAAAACTATATTATTGCCATGTAATTAATGAGTTAAATAATTCAAAATACAGTAAAACTCCAACAGTCCAGAATCTGATGACTCAGCAGTCCCAGTAGTCCAGCATAAAAATGGTCAAGTGCCAGTCTGCAAGCTTTGGCAAAAAATTAGTCACAGTAGCATCAGCTGAACTATGGGCAGAACTGAACAACACTGAGCACAGTCAGCTCATCACCATCTCATGTGATCTCAGTCTGCCACTTTCTGTTGTTATGATAGGAAGTGCTTGTATTTTCTCAACTGTTTGCGACTGCCATTTCCAATACTGACACCCAGCCAACTGTATTAAAGATGTCGAGGGTAAATAAAGATTCTAGTGGTAGGAGTCAAAATTATGATTATTGATGAAGTTTATGAAGTGTGTGCCACTGTTTATTTTGTACCCACTTAAACACCACCTACACTTGGTGATTAAGCTATGATTTAAAGAACTACATCTCTTGTTCGGTTCAGACTGTGGTTAGGCATCTTCATGAACTCTGTCTATTAACAATTTCCCTCTAAATTGCAAGAGGCTTTATGTTCATAATGATAAAAAGTAACACCAGTATAAGGAACTTATACAGAAATAACATGATATTTATGAAAATCACCCATAAAATTATTTCTGACAATTCAAACATATTCATATTATAGTATTATTCCCACCACCATCACCATTATTGTCAGTCTTACATTTACTGCCACAATTGGTGCTCCCTTTCAAGGAAGAATGGTTCGGGTTGTTAGATGTGACAAATACGAGAATTTTTAAGAAAAAAGTCATGTCACACTGCACGCATGACAGTGATACGCAGATGCATCTCAAACGAATTTTCAATACTTACAAGAGACTTTCATTTCATTTTACTTAACATTTTAAAGCCCAGCGGTAACTTTACATACGATCATGTTTAACATTAAAAAATTCTACATGGTGCCCACATTGTGTTTATGTGTTTTGTACGGATCTCAGAAGAAACAGCGACTTTTGCCTTATAAAACATTAAGAGACTGGTTTTTATAACCGAAGTGGAGAGTGTTTACAGCGCGGTACGGACTGCGTCCTTATAGAAAACAGATACGCTTCGTGTTTAAAGGGTTAAATCTTCTGAGGTAAACGTGCCAGTATAATGTGATGCTAGGTACTACAAGAACAAACGGGAACAGCTACTGCTGCTGCTACTGCATATTTAACGCAGAATTTCTTACTTGAGTTTTCCTGGTCCTTGACCATAACCTTTAGACTCCAACTTCCGGTAAAAGTTTCGAAGTTTTGCTTCAAAGTCTCTCCTATATGGTGCAGGAGCCCGGGCATTAGCCCGTGACAGTCCGGGTGATGCTTGCGGTGAAAGCTGGGGTGAGCCACGTGGTGATCGAGCCGGTGCTGGCACTGCAGGCACATAGCTCATAATCTCCTGCTCAAACAAACTGAAACATAAGCAATCAGAAGGGTCAGAACAAGTCCATCAACAGGCTAACAAACTTAATCCTTAAAGCCCATTTATTTCGATGTACAGATCTGTATGGCAGATACTTCATCTTAAAATATACATTTCCTTTATTATGTAAACAGCAAAGTACCTACAAAAAACAAAGTACAAACAAAACCGTCCAGATCAGCTTTGGGGCCCATCATGCCTCCTATTCAATGGGTACCACGATTCTTTCCTGGGGGTAATGTGGCCCAGGTGTCAAGCTGGCCACTCACCTCCATCTAGTGCCAAGATTAAGAATGAGTAGAGGTATACCTCTGCTTCCCCTATATGCCACCATGGCATGGACAGGACAAATTTACCTTTACCTTCACTGCAAGGGTAATTATCTACATAAAATCTTGGGTTAAATAAATTTCGGTAATGACAATGCATTAATCCATGTAATAGAAACACCAAGAACAATTCCTTCAACATATGATGCAGACCCAAACATACTGTGACTATGTGGGTAGTATACATGGAGAATCATATACGTGCACTTAGTAGCTAACACATGTGAACACATTAGTCCACTGCCCATCAGATCTGACTTCCCAGTCTTCCCTGAAAAGTGGTGGACGTAATTGCAATTTGTATTACATAACCTGCAGTTTCCAGGTAACACCTTCACTATGCCAGATGACATAAATTTCAGAACGTAATATTTCTTCATTTCTCCAGACAAACAGTCGCCTCCTTCCACATTCCCCCCACCTAATCATATGCGATTATCCACACATTTGACAATGGGAATATGACCTTCAAATCTGAGAAACAGTCATTACACAAAGGGACAAACTAAGAAGTGTGGCCCCCGTGAGCGACGTTTGTCACCTCCGGAAGCCGACAGCAACCAGTGGGTATAGTGACTTGGCTACTTTTCAAAGACCTGGGTTCAATTCCCAGAAGGTTAAAAAATGTTCCCCTTCACTACCACCAAACCAGCTTCAGTATCGTGTCTCGTCTTCGGGGAGGGTGAGGGTGGGTAGAATAGCCTGGACGTAAAAGCAGCCCCTCATTTCGTACACTGCCTAAGTTAAGAATGCGTGGAGTTACATCACAACTCCGCATACGTTTTCATCATATGATGTGTAGCTAAGCAAATTACGTAAGCTTACTACGCTATTGGCAAAGAAGAGAATTCTGGGAAAGCCTGAGCGCATTGGTGCGGCCTGCCCAAAATTTAAGCTACAGCAGACACATATCATGTGACATTTTTATTTTATTTCACCGCACTCCATATAGGAACGTACCGCAGTAATTTTGTGATGCTTTGTCCCTTCACATTCACTGCACTTTTCATACTTCTTTATATTCGGAGCTAATGATCAGCTAACTTAGACTGTCCTCCGCAAGTAGTACGTACGTTCTTTGCTGTTTTGCGTACCTCATCGCGTTTGTTTTAACTGCAAATACAGATATATTTTCAAACATATCAAACTACACTGCGCAGTCAAAAATCAGTTTCCCTCGTACTTTATCAGCAATATATAAAATGCTTCATATAACAATGTTAGAACTTAACCTTTTAAAGCCTAGCGGTAACTTTACATACCACCAGGTTTGACATTAAAAAATTCTACGTGGTGCCCACATTGCGTTTATGTGTTTTGTACGGATCTCAGAACAAACAGCAACTTTTGCCTTATAAAACATTAAGAGACTGGTTTTTATAACCGAAGTGGAGAGTGTTTACAGCGCGGTACGCACTGAGTCCTTACATAAAACAGATACGCTTCGTCTTTAAAGGGTTAATGTGAACTACATCGAATTGTTTTCTTTTGCACGACAAACCGTTCCCGAGACCTTTGGTATAGTCCATATTCTTTTATGTGACACGAATAATGCGCATGAAAAATAAGTAAAAACCACAATATTTTGTATGGCTCCTCAATTTACTGGGTGCGCCGGGATAGCCCAGTCGGTATAGCGACTCGCTACGGGCTGGACGGTCCGGGGATCGAATCCCGGTGGGGGCGAGATTTTCCACACCCGTCCAGACCGGCCTGGAGCCTACCCAGCTTCCTATACAAGGGGTACCGGGTCTCTTTCTCGGGGGGTAAAGCGACCGGGGAGTGGCGTTGATCACCCACCCCATCTAACGCCGAGGTTAAAGGAAGAGTAGAGCTGTACTTCTACTCTCCCTCTGGGCCTTTACGGTCTGTTCTAGGACGAATTTCACTTCAATTTACTGCACCAACTGATGATAATTCTTCGTCACATGCATCACTAAATTATCAGTCCCAGCTGCACAGCACACACCCTCTTGCAGTCAAAATTTGGATCGCACATGGATGTTTGTTCGTACAGTTCTCTGTTGTTCTGTAAAACGGTAGTCCCTCACATTACATAATCTTCAATCTATGAAGTGCGCTCGCTGACACAACTGTATTGCCTATTACACTAACTGACACGACATAAAATTGTTACAGAATTTCGTCGTCAGTATTAAATCGATTTCCTTTCATAATTCGAACCGAAATAAATCAATTCTGGCTGTAATAAACTGAGCATGACAGCATACACTTCAGCCCCCCCCCCCCCACACACACACACACAATTTAAACCCGACACCGGTCACTCTACATCACTTAAACTATGTAAAACAACTGACATTAGACTGTTCCAGCGTTTGTCACAATTTGGTAACTGCAATATAAGCAAAAGACAGCACAACACGCACGGTTCAGTAATAAGAACTTCCACGGAAAGTAACACTTACAGTGAAAACAGAATGCCCAGCGTCTTTGTAACTAGTCCCATGCCGAAAAATGTTTAAGTAAGGCGGTCCGCAGCGACATGTCAGGCGCGGGGCAAGTCTTCCTATTTACTGCCCGGCAATCGTCGCTGTGCGTCAGCTCTTCAGGGGACAAAGGGAAAACGGTGACTCCCTAGTGCAACTGTCTGGCAGTGGCTCACACCTTCCACAACCGGGGCAACGCGTGTAATGATGAGTTAAGACGTCACAGCAGCACAAGTTTCAAGTCAACAACAACAACAACAACAACAACAACAACAACAACGACGATGACGACGACGACGATGAAGTTTTCCCACATAGACTAACCAGGGATCGATCCCGGGCCTCCGCGGTGGGAGGCGAGCGGCTAACCGCCTGAGCCATATAAACAGCCGTTTCGTTAGGTAAATACTTAGCATGTCTGCCCAAAATGGTGTGTAGTCTCTCAATGTAATACAGCCCCTGCAAATAGTTTCTTAGAAACTTAGCCTACAAATGTCCAATACGTGACCCCATTTTTTGCAAGTCGAATTCAGCCCACACCCTCAGACCCTTATTTCTTTCAATACCCATTGTAACCATGCTCCCCCATTTATAACTACACCTTCCGAATGACCTATAACCTTCAATTTTTCCGGTAAGCATTTAGTACGAACTTATAATCTTCGTGTATGCTACATGCATAAGCGTAACTTGGCTAATAACACTGGGAGGGGGGGGGGGGCAAAACTGACCATGGGTATTAGGAAATTTATTTTACAAAGAAGTAAAATTTGAAAGGGCGGAAAATTGCTCGGATAAAACGCAAGTTTTTCATTTTCTTTTTTCTGTCTATTTTTTATTTGCCATTACTCAATTCAGTTACCACAACCAAATTCCTAGGTTGAAAAAAATAGAGGGGGCCATTTGCCCCCCCTGGCCCCCCCCCCCCCAAGTTACGCCTATGGCTATATGCCCCGCCAATCTCATTCTCTTTAACATGATGACGCTCAGACTACACGCAGAGTACGAACTATGAAGCTCCTCATTATGCAGTGCCCATCTTCTCTGTCTTTCCACTTTCTTACATTTCCACATACTCCCCCCCCCCCCTTCCCAATCTGGACCTTCACTTAGTGATACCCATACAAAACATCAGGTAAAATCATAGTTTTAAACTCCTCTACACGTCAGCAACGCAATATGGAGTACAGTACCTGAAGCTTCACTCTAGTTACAAGCTGCAAGGAATCCTCTGTAGACACAACATTGACTAACATAACCGTTGTTTCGCCATAGCGCATTCAAAAACATTCGACCACAAAAAACGTAACCAAAGCACTCGCATTTACAAAGCGCATTAGAAAACACGTATGTAAAAGGAAACCAATCAGTACCATGAGTCGAAATTTACAACCTGTCTGTATATGGCTCAATGTCATACTTCGTTTAACAATTCCAAATAATTACAGACGACATGTTCGTCTGAATATTTTCCATATGTACATGCATTGTGATGTTAAAATGCTCTTCAAGATGACGTACAAGCAGATCACGTTTTACCGTGCTGTATTTCTACTGATTTATCCCAACACTCCACACACACACTCCCTACATGTAATGACAGGTAATTGTAAAGATGACCGACCATGCATACAAGCACCATGCTACGTAGGCGCATAGGTGACATGGAAATTAGTAACCACACATTCTTAAGTTCGGCACTAGATGGGAAGAGAATGATCAGCTTCAAGTTCCAGCAGCTTTGCAATCGTGAAAACAGTACCACGCCATGAGATCGTACAGTACCACGCCATGAGATCGCACTAAACGTATGCTGCTGTGAACTTATTATGCAATTTTGTCAGGTGTTACCTGAGGATTTTGTTTCTTTGGGATATGATGCGGAAACAATGGGTAATCGGATCCCGACGTTTCGAGGCAGCGAAGAGTCCTCATCTTCAAGTGTCTGTAAGTACTAGAAAGAAAATTTTCTTGTAGGACTTAACCCCTGAATATGACAACACTGCGCTGCCTCGAAACGTCCGGTTCCCATTACAGTAACACAGCGTCATATCCCCGAAGTGCTGAATCTTCAGCTACATCGCTGCAAGATCACAAAACCCCTGGTACTTCCTCTGGCTCAAGTCCAAACATTCCCATCGCTATGCCGTTCTCAAACAACTGCAGTTCATGAGAGATCTGGGGGTTCTCAAACAACTGCAGTTCATGAGAGATCTGGGGGTTCTCAAACAACTGCAGTTCATGAGAGATCTGAGGGTTCTCAAACAACTGCAGTTCATGAGAGATCTGGGGGTTCTCACGACAGCGACTGTGAAGACAGCAATCTTCTGGGATGTGACGCCGTGTGGTCTGATAGAAAGTCACTAACGTCTCTGGGCGAAACTGCCGCCTCCATCTTCAGACCAGATGGAGGCGGCAGATCCCTCATAAACGCACATAAATTTTTATCAGGCCACACGGCGCCACATCCCAGACAACAGTGTTCTTCGCCCTCAATTCATTCTTGCCTTCACGTTCGGCCGACCTGTGAAATATGGAACTTCGTCTTTCCGGGTTTAGCCAGGTCGTACGTTGAAGCTGTTCCAGTGTTTCCGTGTACATTGAAGTCGACATCTTCAGGGTCAGTGGATGCGGACGAAGGAAGTGGGCCTAGGTTTCTTAAAGGGAATAAGGAAGTTACAAACCACCAATCCATGTTCTTCCCTCAGGATGAAAGACCAAGTTTCACACCCACACAGAACAGGAAATGCATACTGATCTTCATGACTGTTGAGAAGGAAGGGGCTCGGCAGAACTGACAGGGAGAGACGGACGGTCGCGTGGCCCTCCGCGATGTGTGCTATTTATATCGTGCGGACCGAAAAGACGCACAGGTTACATTTCTTGGACAACAGTTCTCCTCTGTTAACAGTCCACAAGGCAACAACAATGCGAAAGTGTGCTCTAAAAATATGGTCACGTACGTAGGCCTAAAAGTAAAACTAATTACAAATGTCTGAAAACAACGTGCCCAGACAGACACAGGTCTATGTATCTACAAAGACCAAATTGCTTGCACTCGACACAACAAACGTGGAACTTCATGGTTTATACAACCCACCTAGTACCATTAGGATGGGCTAAAATGCGTGCTGAATAAATGAGGGAAACATGGAATACATTACATACATACAGAAGTTTGGTGGGGAAACGCCATGGAAAACGGTATAATGAGAAATATGTGGGGTGCTGGTGGTGGTGGCGTCGGCGGCGGCGGCGGGGGTGATAACATGCTGAACGGTCTTTGGCAAATAAGCAACGAGAATAGCCAGGGATGGATGAAATCATGTCCGAATTTTATCCTATGGCTGGCTTTGGTACTGGTGGTGTTGAGTGTTACGGTTCTGATGCCAAAAGATACTTCGGCACACGCCGCCATATTAAATCACGCAAATTATGCTGACGTCAGGGCTTCTTCCCACTATCAGCCTACTGTTGTATTCCCCTCCAGCACCCTCTTGGCTGTATCAACCAGCACAAAGCGCCTGCCAATGGCAAAGTCCATGAACAGACGATTTAGTCAAATTGAGAGGACTATTGTAAAACACGCTGAAGGGACACAATAGTACGAGAATTCGCTGACCGGATTCATCTGTCTTCGAGGTCGTCGTCTGAGGAGTTCTTGTAAAAATGATAATGACACTTCGGGTTGCATAAAATGCGGGAAATATATTAACCAACTCGGCAACCATCAGCTCCAAAAGGAAATATTTTCATCGATGCCTTCGCTCTTCTGGGATGTTACGCGGCGTACATTAGTAGTTGGTCACCGACGTCTCGGAACAAGGCATCGATTCCATCCTCAAGCGACTTATTGACCCTTCAAGATGGGACAGTGATTGTCCCGAAACTTCGGTAACCAACTACCAACCTACGCCGCGTAACATCCCAGAAGAGCGACGGCCTCAAGTATACCGCGGCCGAAACCTTAAAATCTCGCGTAGGGCTCTCATCCGTCCGTAGTAACAGTAAAACTCTCTTACAAATATGTAGAAAATTTTATATGAAATACTGACTGTAGTAGAAGGGAAAACGACCGTTACATATGGAAGTGAAAGTCTGCAGCGAAAAAAAGAGACTACAATATAAAAAAGGTACAGAACAGAGCCCAGCCAAATACAATTCTTCGCCTAAAAGTGCGGGTGTAAAGAATAAAGAACAATTCTGGACAAGGATATTCAGGATTACCGGACAGAATAGCTAATTGTCGTGGAGCTGCAAACTTTGAAACCTAAAGAAAAACGATTACTTGAAACATATGGACACTGAATGGAAAGTTACAACACCAGAATTATTCGTAAAGTCCTCGATGATCAAGGAAAAGAAGAATGACGCCATGTTCGCGTCATTTTCTTTATCCAAATAACACATATAAATCACAAATGCGAATCCAATCTACGTATCTGATTCTTCTGCATCTTACACCTCCTACAGAGTCGCCGTTCTTAACTGCGGCTATTTATACTTAGCTATTTGACATGACGAAGGCACCGTCGTCCATGAATAGCCTAAACGCTGCAGGAGCTAAGCTGAAAACCGTTGGTGATGAGGTAAAACTCATGTCAAAAAAATAAAATTTGGTACAATGTGTCTTCTATTAAGGATATTAATTCCGTGGAGTACCCTGGGGGACCAGCAAGGTGCAGGGCATTACGCGACTTAGAATTATGCTGCATAATATTTCTCTCTGTTTGCATGTTTCACCTCCGGAAATTATCCAAACGGGTTTCAATTAGATTTCGCACAATAAACTGAGAAAATTTTATACAGTAAATTTCAGTTTCGACTCGGATCTGTCCACGCTGAAAATCAAAGTGCTCAGAAACGGTTCACGGCACTCAAAAAAAACCGCACAGAGTATAAAATGTATATTTCAACCAGGGGTGTGCAAATCCTGGACCCCGGGACGCCCGGGCGACTAAATTTTGTATGGTAGCGCTTAATATTAGTAGGTCTTCAATATGGAACTTAATGTCACCCTTCCGGTGCCTCGAACTTCGAGATAGCTCCTATATTAAAAAAAAATGTGTACCCCTGATTTCAACACATAAATTTCACTTAAATGTATTTGGTATTGAGAGTGTTTAACGAAATGTAGGCAGGGAAAACGCGGCTTATACCTTTGCGTTGTGCTGTCTGTTTCTCCTGCCTGCTGTAAATGAACACCTTGAACAAGGACAGTAGAAAAATCCTTAACGACGTAATTGCACACGTCTACGCCTGGTTTTGTGTCTGCCTTATGGCAGCATTTATTAAACTATGGGCCGCAGACCACTCTTTTCCGCTGATCTGCGAAGTATTAGAAGATACAGGCTACGGATTTCGTAATATGTGTAATGCTGAAAATAATTCTGTATATATTCTGTATAGTATAAGTATTTTGTTTTTACGTGTGCAACATTTATAATGAAATTAACTGCAAGAGGCCTAGTGAGCTACCGATTTGCAGCGATTTCTGAATAAACGTACGGATACGAAATATCAAAAATCCATCGCAGCACTGCTCTAGTAGCCACATCTTGCTCTCCACTCAAGCAACACAACGTCCTCCGCGAGGCATCCTCTGCACTGGGACTTGGTGTGTGCATGAGACGTGTGGCAGCGTTACTGTTTATAGCTTCACATACATGTGTTCATCCCCTTGCAATAAGTATGGAACAAAGGGAACTGTTTTTATCCACTGATTAGATTTGAATATCACGCCACTTGAGCTGAGTCCATCTTTGTATTTTATCATAATACTAATACGGTAAAAACATAAAGTTGTCCCCACATGCCATGCAGGTACAGAGGGGAAATAGAAATATAGCTCCATAGAGTCTCATCCTAGGCGGTAGACGGAGGTAAGTGGTTAACGTCACGCTTCGGCCGCTGTACTCCCGGGAGAGAATCCTGATACCCATTTAAGTGGAAATATTAATGTGTTGCACTGTACAAACTTTTCAGGTAGAAGCACTATTAGCCAAATTTATGTAGGGTCCTGTGTGGCAACAGAACATCGAAAATATGTACTGTTTTCAACACAGAGGATAGAACAACACAGCCGTACAGAAAAATCCACGTATTGTCCATAGACCAGGATGTGATCTCTGCTAGGAATGTGACAGATACGCATGCGCAATATTTCGTGGTAAATGACGAGTTCATACTTCTCAGCCTGACAGTATTCGCACAGGGCACTCGGCCACTACAAGGTACTAGACGTTTTCAGTCTGTGTGTAACGGCAGAACTGCATCGCTCCTATCAATACTAGTCCACAAATATCCCGCACCGCGCCGGACACGTCCAGCCCCCAAAAGGTCATCTCGTGGTCCATGGTATGTATATACTGGCAGATGAGATTAACCTTTATCCTGCTAATGTGGAATATATGGTGAGCTGCTAATAATGCCAGCACCACTAATGTGTAATATTTGGTGACCTACATTTGGCAACGCTGAAAGGAGCTTCTTTGTCTCTCTCTCTCTGCACAATGTCTCAACACTGAATCAATCGTGAAAGATGCCCTAAGTCATATCTGTGTGCACACACTTACTCAAGGGCCTAGCTGGTAGCCGAGTAAGTAGGTCACCAAATATTACACATTAGTGGTGCTGGCATTATTAACAGCTCACCATATATTCCACATTAGCAGGATAAAGGTTAAAGGCTCCTCGCGACCTACACGTCTGCTGTAAATGGTGTTGCGGTAAAGAATACTGGGCACTGTACGTCAACTGTGGTTCCTCTTTCAATTACATTTACGAGTCTCAGTAGCGAAAACTGACTTTGAAAGGAACGTCTCATTCACTCATCGCAAACTATAATAAGATAAGCAATGTATGTATAACGCAACAATGTGGCGCGTACGCGTAATGTTTGTACCTCCTCGGTTATACTAACAGCCTGATACCATCTCGCTCGAAGTGAGCACTTTCATGGTGATTTAATGTCCCAGCAACAACAAAACGTACTTAGGTCTTCCTGTCAAGCACCCAATATTTTTGCCCGATCTTAAGCGAATCTGGAATTTCTCGACAGATTTTCATAAAGGTACCAAATATCAAATTTCACCTAAATCCGTCCAGTAAGAGCCTCGCTAATAAAAGCGGACAGACGGACATACATGTTGAAGCCAAGAGGAGCTTTTCGCGACTTCCGAACACGCCTAAAAACTAAAGTTGTCCATGCGCACGCCATGAAGGCATAAAGGGGGAGCAGAAGTATAGCTCCACTCCTTCTTAACACTGATACAAATGGAGGTGAGTGGTCAGCTTCACACCCAGGCCCCGCTATTCCTGAGGAAAGAGGCCCCACAGGCACGGTAGGTCCCACAGCCAGTGTGAACGCTTTGGGAAAGAGAAAAATCCTCATGCACCTGCCAGGAACGTACCGAGTTACATGTGATTAAAAAATTGATTTTCCAGCAACACTGAGGTTCTACAAGTAATAAACTCCATGGATCGGAGTCATTCTTGAAGGGCCATTAGTTTTTCAGCTGGTCAAGAAATTCTCCACATTTCATTAGCGTGTTCACTAGAGACCGCCACTTGGCTCCATCCTCAGCCAAATAAAACAAGTCACACCCACCCTATTTATTTAACATCCATTTTAATATCTACGCCAAAGTCTTCCAGGTCGCCTCTTTCCTTCAGGTTTTCCCACCAAAACCCTACATGAATTATCGAATTCCTACCCGCAGGTCTACTATGAAATTTGGAATCACATTCAGACTCCTCACTACATTTGCAATTCCCACGTACAAACTCGGTATTTTGTAGGTACTGCACACAAAACCCCCACCTCTTATGTGAAGTTGTTTTCGGACCGGATAAGAAAGGAAGAAAGCAAAAAGCGATCAGCAGACCGTGAGAAAACTCACAGGCGAAGGCGCTTGTCCACGTCTCTGGGCAACCCCTTCCTTCCCCTATCTCAGCCATGCTGCACTGCATCTCCGCACTCGAGACACACTGCAACAAAAGAGATGACACGACGGCGAAAAGACAGGTGCTCACTACACTGCTTTGCACTGATATCCGAAGAGGAGCCGCGGCCGGGGATGGGGGGGTGGGGGGAGGACTGGTGCTGTAACAAAACATTTGTTACACTTTTTAGTTTTACGCAGCTGAGATTTTAACCCTTAACCGCTTGTAGAATGGAACCGTTGCTAAGCACCAGGTCAATAAGCCTACAGTATGGTTCCGCTAGTGCTGCATACAGTGTCTGCAGCGTGTAATACAATCACTGCTTAAACAGCGTTATCAATTTGCCTGGCCTACCGCCTGCGGCCGCTGCAGTGCCGCATTAGTCCACTGCAACGTCTGCGCTCGGGTAGTCACCTGCGTCCGACACAGAAGCAATCTGCATTACTGTAATAAGCAAATTTGGTTTTGGATACCTATCGAACGGTCAGTGTTTACCCATCGTGAGTTTAATGTATAAATGTTTAAAGACAAAGTGTGCAGGATACGCAAGCAGCGATCTCTTTTCATACACGTCCCTTCGCCAGGTAACCGATATTTAAGAAACTTTATATATGCGTTATGCCATTAGGTCACGCAAACATCGTATGTTTAAATTTCTTAATAACAATACGGCGGGAACACGAACTTGTGAAGTGGGAATGACATAGAAGCAGCTTTAACGTAGCGTTCTGCAATGACATATGATGATCGATCTTACAAAATTACGCCACTGTCGTTATGGTAATCTTTTCTGAAGGTAAAACAACGTGTTGGCCATGCAATTTTTTCTTTAGCGTGATAAATTCAACAACAGCTATCTACTCCAGCTGCTCCGGCCGGCCCGGTAGCTGCTAAGTTTTAATGCCACTAGCGGAACCGTACCTTAAAGAAGACGTGGAGGTAAAATCCCATTCATTCTTAAGCTCGACCCCAGATGGTGGTCAGCCTCCGTATCCATTAAACAGGAGGCTGATTGGATATGTGAGCCGTCCCCACGTGGTGGCCAAGTGGAAATACATGTTCCTGTCGGATATCTAGTCGCGGTCTCGCACACTACACCGACTTAAGAATAACCACTAGAGGCACAGTAGAAAGTTATGCTTTGGCCTAAGCACCTTACCATGAAAGATTACCACAAGTGAGACTCAGAACCAGATCAACTTTCATCTCCGGTCGCTTTATCCATGTGGGTGCAATCCCAGTGCCCATTTGACAGAAGGCTCGACGGATCACAAACCAATTATCCATGAATGTAGTGAGAAGATGAATTCTAATATCAATATCGAACTCGAACCCTGGGCGTCCAGTCTGCAGCCAAACATCTCACTTTTTAGGCTACCACAGCAGGCCACTTGCGTAAGTGCGGGCTGGTGGACAGACATGTTTACAGGTTTGTCTCATGGAACTGGCCATCAACCTTGACTACGTGCTCTTTATTGACGCTAGGTAGCCTGCACTATAAAACTGGCCCCACAGAACAAGGGATGTTAAGCTACAGCCAAGGACAATGACTCAAAATATACAACACGGTCCGCATGCCTCGACAATATAGCAGATTGCACCCATTCCGAAGATGGCAATCGATCATAAAAACAGGGCACGGCCCTACCGAAACACAAAACGTCAGAGAGTGATATTGTGGAACCATGAAAATGTTCTGCTTTCGACGCCAATATAACAAAAGCATGCACGTAAACATTCGGGGACGCAAAGTAAAAGCAGTGAAGTAAATCTGCTACAAGTTCGTGTTTGGTACCAACTGAATTTATACTGAACTGGAAATTTCTGGATTCCAATAAAATAAGATCGTCCACGGGCTATTCACTCTTACGGGATGCTGTGTGGCGTAGGTTGGCAGTTGGTCACCGACGTTTCGGGACAGCATATTGGTCCCATCTTCTAAGGGTCAAGCAATCCTGCTACGATTGTCTGACCCTTAAATATGGACATTATCCCGAAACATCGACAACCAACCACCTACCTACACCGTGGAACATCTCAGAAGAGGGAAGACCTCAGCTACACCGCGGCGGAAGCCTGAAATCTCCCAAGATAGTGCATTTTTTCGGGTTATCGCAGCAGTGTAATTTAGCTGAGGACGCTACGTCATCCTGCAACGTCGGGATCCGATTACCCGTTGACGCAGCGTCATATCCCACAATGGACTCTTCAAAACAAGATAGCCTGGAAACGTGCTTAGAGCAAAGAGAACAGCACGATAATCGGAAACTGACGTTATGTCGCAGCACCAGGGACGCTTTGTGTAAAGGCATTCAACACAGATCTCATTGCTCAAAAAAAAAGCGGTTGGGGGGGGGGGGGGGGAGGTACCAAACCCGCGGCTCGCCAGGTTGTGTTACGCCGTTAACGGGTACATTTGTACATGTTACATATACGTATACCTCAACTGCACAAATAATTTAGGTGGTTAGGTACACCATTTTAGTGTTATTTTTACACGTGCAGCCCGCCATCGAGCCTTAAATAACGGTTGTGGTCCTCTGCCAAAAGAGGTTGTACACTCCTGCTCTAAAACATAAATCTGAAACCTCATATTCAAGTTGGCGCCATCAAACACAATTTGGCCCCCGCTTTACTTTAATGCCCATCATTACGCCCGTCTTGTTTAACCTTTTAAAGGCTAGCGGTAACTTTACGTACCACCAGGTTTAACCTTAAAAAATTCTACGTGGTGTCCACATTGCGTTTATGTGTTTTGTACGGATCTCAGAACAAACAGCAACTTTTGCCTTATAAAACATTAAGAGACTGGTTTTTATAACCGAAGTGGAGTGTTTACAGCGCGGTACGCACTGAGTCCTTATATAAAACAGATACGCTTCGTCTTTAAAGGGTTAATTTCTCGCATTAAATATTGAACACAGTCCATGAAAGAGAGGAAATATAAACCCTTTATATAACCCAATATCCATTACCTATTCGTAACAGCCTGTCATTGGACTCCTTTAAGACTCATCCAGCCGAATCCACTCACACTAACGCACTATTTCTAAAACGAACATATCAAGTGTTCAACTAACAAATGTGATCGCCTATGAAGCGAAACAAGGAGTTAATTCATTCACAACTTATGTAACAACACTAGCACAACCGAGCTGAAGAGATTTCAGTTATCGCGGCGGTGGCTAAGACGTCAGATGGAGGCAACATGCTCGTCTAAAACGTTTGGTAAGCCCGCATTTCTACCAGACCACAGCCGTCAATCACTGTACTGAGGAGTTCGCAACCTAGCAAACTTAGCGTGTTCTAATTAGGGATTCAGATCAGGGGCACACCCATGGGAGGGGGGGCTGCAGTCCAGCAACACCCCTCCCACAAACCCCCAAAATTGGATTTTAAAAAATACATATTCTGTAGATACTATGATATCAAAAGTTTTACGTGATTTCCCCTTCAGCCGAAATCAGCCACTGAAATCGGTTGGTGACAACTACATTAGAATTTTGAAAAGTAAATTATTAAAGTACGATAGGACACTGATTGAGTCATGGAACATGTAGTTATATTTGTATGTATATAAATGCAGTTGCAGAGAGTGTTATGTTATACTAACGACATGATTTTTATAACATAATGCTTACAATCAAGCGTAAATTATATATAGCCTCAGGGTCGGGGGGCCCCCCCCCCCCCCAGGAGAAATTCTGGGTGCGCACCTAATACAGATGATCAGCGTGACCGCTTGCTTTGCGACGTGGACAGACACTTCCCGACTTAGGACCAAAATTTCCTTAAGAAAAATCAATTCAAACCACCACAAAAAGTCATTACGATTTCATTTCGAACTACATTTCCATATTCTGCTGATGAGGCTCCGTTATTTTTAGTTTGCAACAGACAGACTACTTGGTATATCTGAATCCCCTTCGACTTGCTGGTGGGTGTATATCAGGGCTGTGAAGTCAGAGTCGGAGTCGGAAGGAATTTTGGGTGGAGTCGGAGTCGGCAAAAATGTACCGACTCCGACTCCGACCTGGATATGAAACCTGAAATAGATACTGGCTACAGTAACTATTAGACTTATGCTTAAATATAGGTTATAAGCCTAAAAAGTAGCCTGATGATTCACGTGGTGATAATGAAATGCCTTGTTATACCATTTATCACTTTAGTACGTTTACCGTTATTATATAATGCATATTGAGCTTTTATGCAGGAGCAGGAATCGGAGTCGGAGTTTTTGTGTACCGACTCTACAGCGCTGGTGTATATTCCACCTCATTTCGTGTTTTCGACTTAAGGCCAATTCCACTTAGACCAGGCGTTCAGAACGTATCCTAACAAAGACTGAGGGTATTCGAGAATAGGGTGCCGAGGAGGATATTTGGGCCTAAGAGGGACGAGGTGACAGAGGAGTGGAGAAGACTACATAACGAGGAACTTAAGGATCTGTATTCATCACCAAATATTATTCGGGTTATCAAATCGAGAATGAGATGGGCGGGACATGTAGCAAGTATGGGGGGGGGGGGAAAAGAGTGCATATAGGATTTTGGTATGGAGACGTGAGGGAGGGTGACCACTTGGGAGACCCAGGCGCAGATGGGAGGATAATGTTCAAATGGATCTTTAAGAAGTAGAATGGGGGCATGGACTGGATTGATCTGGCTCTGGATAAGGACAGGTAGCGGGCTCTTGTGAAGGCGGTTTCCATAAAATGCGGGGAATTTCTTGACTAGCTGAGAAACTGTTAGCTTCTCAAGAAGGCCTCTGCTCCATGGAGTTGGGTGGGTGGTTGGTTGGTTGGTTGGTTGGTTGGTTGGTTGGTTGGTTGGTTGGTTGGTTAGTTAGCTAGTTAGTTAGTTAGTTAGTTAGTTAGTTAGTTCAGAACGTATTCTGTTAGTAAGTCGGGGAATACCTGTACTATATTTTACTGCTTGGATATTGCAATCGTGTCTTACAGCGTTTTATATCAACAATCTTAGTAACTCAGCCAACAAATACACTTTATTGCATGGAGGCATACTGTAGACAGTTAAGGTTTTTTTCTAACGGCTCGACAGCCGTCGTGTGCTAGGCCTCCTCATTTTTAAGGTTTCGAGATCACATTCAAGAACATCACACTCAATACAACTCCTCTGGACGAGTGATCAGCCCGTCACAGAGACCTCTACCCACACAACACCCACAAGAGACAGACATCCATGCCCCGGCGGAATTCGAACCCGTAATTCCAGCAAACCAGCCGCCGCAGAACCACGTCTTCGACCACCCGACCACCGGCATCGACCAGTTAAGGCTTACTCCCCAATAAGTTGCAACTGTTGGTTTAATTACTAAAACTGGAATCGTGTGTTCGAATCTCACTCGAGGCATGGGCTTTTCTGTGTTTGAACCACCCTCTGCACAGGCACTGCAAAGGTATGTTCCCCCTCAAAGAAGTGCTACCAAATGTCTCACAAATACATTTATAAACCCGTAAGATGGGAAGCACTGGGCCCCTCTGGCCACTGAACAATACGCCAGACCGAGGGGAAGGGTTGGGACATGTAACACGCATGGTGGCGTTGAGAAATTCGAACAAAATCTTAACCCGACAACTTCTATAAAAGGGGTTACTTGTTTTTGTTTTCAAATTATCTTATTCCATGCGACATATTCCGAAGTCTACTTATTTCGGCTCTATTACACTACCTCTCCACACAAAAACACTTCACAAAAATTCAATTTTTTTTTATAAAAGTGGCTGACCGAGAGGGTCCCTATAGATGTTTGACAAATGCTCTTAGACTGGAATGTGTAACGTTTTCGGTCACTGACCGACAGTTTCCCTGGGAACGTCCTGTTTTTCACTCTATCATGAAGGGTTTACCTTTGCTCTACAGACCTGCAGGTGCTACCTGAACGGTATCCATGAAACGTATTTCACAACACGCGGCCATTCATAACAACACCACAATTGTGCCCGGCACATACTCTTCAACCTCTGTGGAGTTACGAAGACACGTGTGTTATCCAGCCTATACCGAACACCATGCCACATTACCGAATCTCAAAATCGGGCTACTAAATTCGTCTGGTATGATTTCATAATCATACAGGGGTTAGGAGTCAGCTTCACGCTCAGGTTGCTTTACACCTGCAGAAAGAACACGCGACGTTAGAAGACCGGGTAAACTATCACAACCAATTCGGACGTGACTGGCGATGAGATAATTGTGTGCCCGCGTCGGAAATCAGCCCGCATCATGAGGCAAGTTTTATACTGCTCATTCCGTGCACTGTCGATGAATCAACTCACAACACTCAGACCATCAAAATGCACTGTATTGTTCCCAGATATTTTATATTACAATATCACGTTGAACACTGCTACATGTTTTGATCCCTTATGGGATCATTATCAGGCAATCACAACAATCACGAAACCAAACTATCAATTACTGTATGTCAGAATCCCTCATACAACAAACGCCTACATTTTAAGTGGTTGACCTCTTTACATTTTTTGTGTACACGGATTGCTAGTTCGGTTTTACGAAGTGTTACTTTAACCCTTTCAAGACGAAGCGTATGTGTTTTATATAAGGACTCAGTGCGCACCGCGCTGTAAACACTCTCCACTTCGGTTATAAAAACCAGTCTCTTAACCCTTTAAAGACGAAGCGTATCTGTTTTATATAAGGACTCAGTGCGTACCGCGCTGTAAACACTCTCCACTTCGGTTATAAAAACCATTCTGTTAATGTTTTATAAGGCAAAAGTTGCTGTTTGTTCTGAGATCCGTACAAAACACATAAACGCAATGTGGGCACCACGTAGAATTTTTTAATGTTAAACCTGGTGGTATGTAAAGTTACCGCTAGGCTTTAAAGGGTTCATAGGATTCCCTGATGATGATCCCATAAGGGATCGAAACATGTAGGAACGTTCAATGTGATATTGTAATATAAAATATATTGGAACAATACAGTGCATTTTGTTGGACTGAGTATTGTGTGTTCAGTGCTGCATATGTTTGTGTGTTTCTCGGTAGTATCATTAGTGTTCGTCGATTGTACAAATTAAACCTTTCAGACCAAGCCCCAGTCACTCTTCAACTGAAAGTCCGACTTTCCAATTTGGCGTAAAGATTTTTAGCCCGTCCGCCCATGCTGGAGGGGCCCGAAAAAATTTGTTCACCAGGACCCGAACCCGCTCCCGGCGGCCCGGCCAGGCTTTCTTCTACGGATCACTCAATCGGTAATAGAGATAAGGCGGTCAGAACTTGGAACAGTCTCATACTGACGTCTAAACGCGCCCCACACGTCCCCATGACAGGGCAGTCCATCCATACGGATAGACTGCACTGTAAACAGCTTACAAACCATTACAATTCATCTGTAATTCCCGGACCCTTCTTTCCAGCCTCTCGCACAAGTGGCACATGACGCTAGGAATGTTCCTTCTGCAGCTGTTCTATCCGTTACTATGACAACGATCTGCATTCATGAGCAGAAGTTAAGATTTACGTTAAATGTTCGTGCAATGTCGAAACAATAAACACACGAAGCTTAATAAAAAGATTTCAATCAATGTACAACGGTAAATTCTCTGAAACTGCATCAGAATATCAATGTAGTGGTTCTCGCGTCAGTCTGTAGGTCTCTAAACGGAAAGGAGATGAAGATATCCGGCCTTTACACACAGGAACGCGCACACGGTAAAAATATTCTCGGCAGACGAATAACTTACAGGCATCATTTTTTTTTCTTCTGCTTCTTGGCGCTGCTGCCCGATTCGAGCGTTGGCCCCCTCTAATGTTAATGTTCTACTCATTCTGGGGACAAGAAGTAGCCCTCCTTGGATGCTGCATCAGACCATCGGAATGTCACTCTTTTGCTGACACCACAAACAATTGCGGCCACGTAGGATATCCAGGCCCCACACACTGTTCGAACCCGTGACCTCAAGATCCAAAACCGTGTTGCCTTAACCCATGAGGCTAACAGAGTCGCTAGGTTAAAAATTATGAGACTTGAGGTTCTCACGGCGGTGAATGCGGATATTACAGTCTTTTGGGACATGTCACTGTAGTCTGGTACAATTTACTCCCCTGCCCTGAAGATGGAGCCAGTCAAGTCCTCCACAACGTCGCTAAATCTCTAGAATTTACACTACTGGCCTGAAGATGGAGTCAGCATGTTCCTTCATGTCAGTAAATTTCTACAATTTAATCCTGCACTATGATTATAAAGTGCGAAGTTCCTCCAAAACACCTGTAATTTCTACCAAACTATACGGTGCAACATCCCAAAAGACGGTAATTATCTTGGTTAAAACTGTATTGGGGGCATAGACAAATAATACCATCAGAGCTATCCATTGCTACCGCAGGCTAGTGTAACCATTTTGTTAACTCACACTGTAGCAGTTTGTACATCAATAACATATAACTAATTTTATATTGAATATTTCACTAGTTGCACCGACCTGCACCACATAAAATATGTATGCCCACACGTGTACCCCACTTTCTAACATCACACTGAAAGCACTAGACACTTCACTTTTAACAGATTCATTACTATTTCCACATTCTAACTCCAAAAATAATATTCACCAACTTCCTATTTCAAGAATCACAATAGGGTGACACTAATTGCACATGCTGCATCAGGACCATCCAAGTTCTTTTAATAGTGGGCTACACAATGAAGCTCCAAGCAATTCTATTAATGACAATAATGAATAACAATGGTAAAGTATATCAACTTTTACCTACTAAAAAATTAATAATTTTAGCAGCAATGAAAAAGTTAGACAGGTGGTTAGGCCTTACTAGTCTATTAGTTTGTGTATGCTAGGGTAATTATTTCTGGAAAGGGGGGGGGGGGCTATGTTTTCGTGTGACAGCACAAATCAACATGTAAACTAAATTCACTCTCTCAGTTCCAACAACAAACAGACGTACAAAACGCTGAGTTAAAATTAAATGCAAAACTTTCCAACTGAAAACACTGAAGAGGGTAAACTCTTCACAGGATCCCACATGCCCACCACATTCCCATTTGTGGATTAAAGCACATGAAATGACACGAGGTAAAAGCCCACAAGAGTTCATCACCATGCCTATTTTGCCTACTTTCTTCCTACAAATGAACAAAGATAACCATGCTGTGAGTGTGTGTTCTCCATTTACTCATAAAATTTGAGCCACATGATCAACTTCCACAGAACCTTGTATGCACATTATGCCAGTAGAGAACACCTCAACACCATACTTAACTTCCTACAGCCCTTAGTAACACAGTAAACACGTTAATTATATGAAAATCTGACGTCAATTTTGACAAATTTAATGTAACAGAATCTGTACTTCAATAATAACTTGCTCTCAAAAAGAAAACACTAATGGTGGTGATGGTGGTGGCGGCGGCGGCGGCAGCGGCGGTGCCAGTGGTGGTGGTGGTGGTGGTGGTGGTGGTGGTGGTGGTGGTGGTGGTGGCGGCGGCGGCGGCGGCGGCATGATAGTGGAAATGACAGTGATGGTGGTGATGATGATGATGACAACAAAACCAAAAACAACAACAACAGCAACAGCAATATATATGCAACTGCAAGTGACAAAAACAGACTTGCATAGGACTGACTCCTAAAATCACTTGTGAACAAACCCAGCATGATAACACACGTGCTTGGTGCATTCTGGTGTCAGGCTTTCAGCTTACATTAACTGAATATAACACAAACAACACAAGATTACAGAACTGGATGTCTGTGCAAACGGAAAATAGGCTTCATGAGTTTGCACAGTACTCCCTGTTTCAACTTCTACCTCAGTTCACACACACTGGTGAGTCCAATACTGTATGTACTACTACCATCACTAGGGAAAGCCACCAGCTGTTAAATACCGTGGTCAAACAATACGGTTCTGGGACTGATGCAATACGAACAGTCACACATGAAATATGAAGAAAATCGTTTTATTTTCCTTCAAAGTAATCTCCCTTGACTGCAACACACTTTCTACATCTTGCCAAAAGTTAAACAAAAGTCATCAAAGATGTCCACCAGAATTGCATTTAATCCAACAGTAACATTCTTCTTGATGGCCTCGATATCCTGAATTTCTTCCTTTGAAGTTGGTTTTCTCTTTACGGAATAGAAAACAGTCAGCTGGCACAAAAGCAGATGAATAGGGTGGGTAGCTCATATCCACTATGCCACAATTCACCAGGAATTCTCCTTATTGTGGTAGAACAAGCTCATGGAACCAACTTCATGCATATCTACCACTTTCACAGATATTCATGAAGAATCTCAAGAATCAGTCCCCAGTTAATGTGTGTTTCACCCTCCATCAATTTTCTTATCATTCAACGGTCTCTGGCCAGCATTCACCAATTTTTGCAAATGTTTCTGGATTTTAAAGAGCTGATGGCCACCTACACCTTGATTATCTTTATGGTCCTCATGTCCTTCCCTGAATCTTTTAAACCATTCAAGGACATGTGTATGGGATATAGTTTCACTTCCATAAATAATTTTATACACTTCATGTGTTTCAGTACCTCTTTGCTTGAGTCTGGAAAAAACTTGTCCACTTGTGCTACTCCATGACAACAAAGAAAACATAACATATGCACACGGATGATTCAGATGAAATGACTGAGCTACAACTTTCTTTTCGCTAACCAGGTACAGGTAGGTTACGCATCAAATCATATTTGTGCTTCAGCATCAGTCCCAGAACTTTAACTGTCTGATGATATACTTCAGTAGTCAAATTCTTTTTTCCTCAAGACATACCCAAATTCCAGTAATCTGTGCCCCTAAAAGTGTTTGGTTAAGAATGTGAAATCCAATATTCTACTTTCATGTAGGAGAAACCTCACTGTTTGAAGATAACACACAGTAAATTCATACAAAGTACTTCACAGGTACCAAAAACACCAGTAGCAATTGAGTACATGTAAAAACTGGTGTTCCAGAGGAGTGCATACTTACTGTGACTATACGCTCATTACATGCACCAAAACCAGTTCTCATCTTTCGGCTAATTGGACAAGTCCATGTATTTTAGCAGGAGGTGAATGTTTAGTCGGCTACTGTTCCACATGCATGTGGATGTTACTCACTACTCACTCCATCTTCCTGTTTGCCCTTCAACTCCCCAAACCCCCCCCCCCCCCCCCCAGCCATGAAATTTCTTTGTGCCATCACATAGTAATCATAGTTGACCACAATGTCACATTTTACTAAATAGGATACAAAAATAACAACGGTCTGTGATAATAAGTCATTTTCCACAACTTATTTATGCTAATCTAGACAGTACTACTCATTTTGTACCACTACAGTATTTTAAAAATTCTGTGAACTGAAAAATTAATTTTCTGTTCCCTGGATGTATTCACTCATCATGTCCCAACAAAAGCCAAACTTTTAAATCAAAACACGCAAATAAATGAACTGGTAACAAAAAATTATACTCACATAGAAGCCCAGATGAATATTCATCAAAGTGCAACAAGTCACCTGAGACAAAAACAATGCCCTTTGGTTGATTTTATGCACTATGCCATGAAATGCTCTTTACACTGCCGGCAGTAACATACTATCATACTAACATTCCACTTTCCCTGGTATCTCCTCTCCATTTCCTTTGTGTCTTAGTGCTGGTGACATAAACATCAAGGTCCTGCCCAGTGCATATCACCACCACCCCCACTGGCTCCCCACCCCTATCATCCTTTCACCAGCCCTATTTTCCACACTTATACAATACACCCACACCTTCCCACACAGCTACTCTGCTTGGACTGCTTTGACCCTGAAGATGAAGGCACTATAATCCTTTGTAACATCTGTAACTGTTTACCAGTCCAAATGTCATAACATCCCAGAAGACATGAATCTTCAGCAACACTGCTGTGAGGACCTCAGATCTCACAGACTGGCCCCCTTGTTACTTTACAATTTCATTTTTTCTTACTATGGCTAATCATTAACTATCTTGCTGCCAATTATTCATCACTACATTGTCATACAAAATTCTTCACATGTTTCCATTAAGACAATAAATTGCATTTGCTTACTAGACTTAACACAGCCGCTCTGGTTCTCTTTCAGTGCAGCAGAAAATTCACAACCAGATAGATTATTAAGCTGGATCATATAATGGTAGAATGAAAGAAGGTCTTACCTCAGCAAGATTGTGAGATCAATATCATCACTGAGGCGGTCCAGAGCCATGGTTCCATCAACCCTAACAGCATTGATCTTGTCCCTAAGTCCCTGTGATGTTCCAACCATTGCATGTCTTTCCTTTAGGATGTCCAGTATGTTTGGCTGACGAAGGAAGGCAACTACCTTCTCATTATACGCTGTAGGAATATCTGATGGGGCCAGCACACGTGGAACAGAGGTGCCACTCAAGCCAGATGCCATATTTGGACTGCAGCCACAATTTACTGCAGGCCGTGGTGGAGGGACTGGTGCCTGCAAGCAAGGTTAAAATTAAGTCTCCTCTCATAGGAAAGAAGTTTGAAAGGGAAATAAATTCTGTTCGTTACACACACATACACAAACATACATACCAAATCACACCGATTTACGTAGACCTATTTAAGTACTATCACTGAATTTCCTCTTCTTTATCAGCCAACATGCACTAAGCTTTTTTTCAGGTTAGACAGCCTGTTGTGATGCCTAAAATTAGAAAGATGGACAGGAGCACCAGTCACAACAGCTCAGACAATACATTATTGTTGATCATGCACAAGAATGACTGACAAGAAAATACTGTCTAGACTACTGTTGAATTGATGGTCCTCTCCATTTGTCTAGCTGTTAAGTTTGTTATAACGCTGTTCAATCAGATTCAGTGAAAGTCAACTGTTGCCCCACATATGCATCTCAATTTTGCACACATTTCCTACATTCAACATGCATTAAATTACTTCAAATATTATCACAAACTAAATGTATACAACAGTGCCCAGTTTCATCCCTCTAAATCCAGTAAACAATAAGACCAAACCTTATGTACCTTCACAGTAATACTAAAACTCTTCTTGACTATAAATCCACCTACACACCTGTTACAGAAAGACGAATAGCAAGAAAGCAACTGTGGAAGGAGATCAGTAAGTAAGTAAGTAAGTAAGTAAGTAAGTAAGTAAGTAAGTAAGTACATAAGTAAGTAAGTAAGTACGTAAGTAAGTAAGTAAGTACGTAAGTAAGTAAGTAAGTAAGTAAGTAGGTAAGTAAGTAAGTAAGTAAGTAAGTAAGTAAGTAAGTCACTGGTATAGCTCTTTCTCTGAATAATCAACGAGCAAATGCCTCTCCAAAAAAATCTCCCATCATGAAATCTGCAGGATCATTACAATCCCTACAACGCATGATACAACTGTCCCCCACACAATGTCATTTTGTACAACACTGTTTAAGTCTTTTGTTGTTAAACAATAAGTAAGTGTTTTGAAGAGTGCCAATGCCTTGAATTTATTGCCTGAAGAAGTAAAATATGGAAGATACAGTTATGCAATTTTTTCCTTCAAGATGTTTAATAGCAGGACCTACAGAAGCAAATTCTTTGTATTCTTTAATTCATAATAAAGCACATAAAACTTTGTCTATAATGGTTATGTGTCATCTTATTCGGTTTGCAACAGAAAAGTACTGCCACCTATTACGTTAATTATTATGACTGCTGGTCTTCAAACAGTCTACACCTGTAGAAACCAAAATATGCTAGCACGTGGACGCTTGCTCCCAACATTAGTGGCTCCAAGCTCATCTCACCTTCACAGGGCACTCGGCCATTACACACAAGCTACCTGACCTTCAGATATCATCTGAAATACTGCCAACAAATGTGAAACATGATATACCATAATGTTACCACCTAAGAAATAATTTACGATAGGAATCAGAAATGCATGCTCTCATGGAAATAAAGAAACAAGCAATGCTTCAGGCTCAAGATCACTAGAAGGACAGAGAAAAGTCCACAAACAGATACACACCTCTCATGTTAAAGATGTAAATTGTGAGTCAAGCTATCACCACATGTACCTCATTTGTTACTATAGCTCTGCTGCAAAGCTTATGGAAAGACAACAGATGTCACACTCTCATAATTTATACATAAGGAAGGCAGGGTTCTCATTTCCAAAGTCAATGAGCCAGTCAGAGGAAAGCAATGTCTATCAGAATTCATGTCCTCATATCTAAATCCAGACATCATGAGTTACCTAAGGGAAGTGTCTAGGACATAATACTAGCAGTGGTTTGTGGTCAGGATACTATTTAAGCCTGAACCCATGTGACTTTCACCTATGACCATTAAATCAAACTGTTTATGTATTCTCAGTGAATTTTGCGGCATTTGAAGTTCTCACACCAGTGCTGATAAGGTTTTAAATCTTGTGGGATATTACACCATGCCAATTGAAAATTTACCTCTCAGCTTGGCACAACATCTGACAACACTTTGTACTTCAGCAGTAAGTTTTATTTCTAATGTGTTGAGGCTGATGCTTGTTGTTTATGCTAGCAGTAACAGGAGATAAAGTGTCACAATCTCAGCCTCGTCTCCTAGACTGGGATGGTGGGGGGGGTTAATGTCTGTTTTCCCTATTTGTATGGCTTGTTGATTTGTAAAATGCTGTATCAAATCCTCCCTGTATAAAGAAGTTCATGTAGTTGTTAATGTTCAGCCCTTCTATATACTGTAATGTTAATAACTTCTAATCACCCTCTAGACATGTCAAAGTATAACATTTTACTGTCTGAAGATTTTTGTTTTAATATGGGAAAACTCTCACGCACAAAGGGACGGCCAGGAATGAGCAACTTACTCGGGAATGGCTGAGCTCTTCCTCACCCGCACTTCTGCTTCTCCTCCGGGCTCCAGGCAGGAAAAACTTGTGCGGGTTCAGGTACAGGGATTCAGTTGGCACACGGGGATCTATGAAAGTTGTCGTCTTGGTTGTGTGATCAATGAAGAATTGCTAGAAGAGGAAGCCACAAGTCTAATCACAGACAGCCCAACCACCATGCTAGGAGTAGCCATGTTTAATAGGAAAAATGAGACACAAATCTACAGTTTAATTCCACAAAACACAAAATATCTTGCAACAAAAAGACAGAAAGCAGAGACAGAAATGTAAACAACAAAATATTAAATGCTTAAGGTGGAGAATATCCTACTGCCTTACATAAAAATGGTTTGAATTAAAACACGATAACCTACTGATTCTACAAAATGAAGTAAGCCTGTTACCATGGACAGTCTTAACCCTTCCTGTCCACATTTATTTTCATCACTTCAGAGTACCAGTGATGTGGTCCACATTGATAAGCTGGGATAACCTAATCACTGAATTAACCTGCTATGAATGGAATCACTGGGCTTTGATTTTGGGCACAGGAAGGTGTTATATTTGCAGAGCAGCTTTGGGGTTCACTAAGTCTCCTATCCAGTGGGTACCAAGGGTTCTTCCTCAGAAGTAAATTAGCTGGCTTCTAGACACAGTGCTCAGTCACATGGACAACTTCACGTTTTGCCTTTTTAAATTCAGTGTCAAGTAGTGAGTGATGAATATTTGTTATTTCATATTGTCAATGCGTCTACAGCATGTACCGTAATTGTTGAAGCAATTTCCTATACAAATGTCCAGTTTTCTGTCGCAATCATTGCATATAGAATAACTAAATTAGCTGCACTTCACAATGGAACCTTTCTTGTGGAAAGATAGTACAGTCTTCACGTTTGTCACTGAGTATTTGGTAATAATGCTATTTCCTATCCACCTGCTGTTCTTTATCCACAGTGAATGGCAATTCTTCATCACTCCAAAAACTGTCAACAAGTTCCATTCCGAATTGTCCTATGAACTGGAACAAGAGATTATTTGAACTGATTCCTTCTGGCACATATTCTTAGAGAATATATACAATGACAGATACCTCCACAGCCCAACTGTAGCAATTCTTCCATCATCCACGAGTCCTCCACAGAAAACAAAATGCAGCCACGTGATCAGTGACATTAACACTGCCCATGTTTTTCCTGCCGATTGTCTCTACACTAACAAGCTGGGACAGCACTATCAGTATAGCAAATAGGCTACAGGCTGGATAAGCCAGGGTTCGATCCCCGGCAGAGGCAAGAGGTTCTTCTCTTCTCCTAAATGACCAGAACAGCTATTGGGCCCACGCAGCCTCTGGTAAAGTGGGTACCAGAGTCCCTTTCCTGGGTGTAGGACAGCTGGGGTGTGAAGATGACCACTCACTTCCACCTAGTGCTGAGGTTAAGAATGAATGGAGCTATGGCTCTACTCACCTCATATGTCACAGGACAGGGAAAATTGTACCTTTCATTTTTTACCTTCACATTAGATCTAGTACTGCTGCTACTGCTCTACTGTTACTACTGCCACTGCCACCACCAGCACCACCACCACTGCCACTGCCACTGCTGCTACTACTACTACTACTACTACTACTACTACTACTATTACTACTACTAGTGGTAGTATCACCACCACCACCACCAGTACTACTACTACTACTACTACTACTACTACTACTACTACTACTTTTTCTCCTCTTCTTCTCATTTTCCTTTCCACAAGCCCTGAATATCATGTGTTCCAAATATTGAGCATTCTGACTACTTCCTTTGCGCCCTGTATACTCTTTACTTCCAGTTTCTCTGAACGCAGGGACATCTTACCTATTCTGCAGACATGCTATGCGCGATAGCATTTTTCTGAAAGTAACTGGGCGGTCTGCGTAGGCATACAACAGTTACTCTGTCAAAAGCTGAGAAGGCGAAAGTCATTCTCATAGAGAGGACAGAGAAGCATCAGCATGTCAAGGTCTCATCAAGGAAGGACTACATTTTTCCAAGTTAAGACCAATATTTCATTTTTGCAACTACTTTGCAGACATACCTAACAGCATTAAGAAGACCAGAAATCTATGTTTTGTGAGTCCTCTACATACTTTCTTGTTTAAATAATAAATCCTTTACCTTTCCATTTCGATCAAACTTTGTTTCCCATCCCCGAGGAAGATCCCTCAAAGAATCAGCAAATAAGTTGACCAACATAACAAGGTCCCGGTTATGTTGGTAGCGCTCGAATGCCTGTGGATCTCGACGGATCTTGGAAACCATGTGTTTCAACGAACCGTTACGATTGTACAATGTTAGTGCTTCCTAGAAGATAAAATGAGATACAAATTAAAAAAGGCTGGTACCTGTAAAATTCAGGAAAGCTTCACCATTACACAAAAATGGCAGACAGTTAGTCAAAACTTATAGCAATGACATGTTTTATCAAGAAGCTACTTCACTGAGTCATTAGTAAACTCCATGTGAACAGCATTTGTACAGCTGCGCACACAAGAATTCATAAATAATGTATCCATTCTGAGAGTATTTTGTTCAAATATGAAAGTGTAATTCTTTGACAACCAGACACAGTGTTTCCTGCAGACTACATGACATCACATCCCATTCTTCACAGTTAACACAGTCAGAACCTGAAACCCCACATACTAAACACTGGCAAATTTATATCAGACTACATGGCATCACATCCTATAAGACAGAATACTTTATTGTCACTGCTGTGAGCACCTCAAATATCAAACAGAGGGACAGACAACATACACATATACCATAAAATTTGGGTAACGTTCCAGAAAAAACAACCTTCATCAATGTATTGTTTCTACAGAGAATATAAATACCTGGTTCATATGCAGAATTGAGAAGAAGTCAGGTCTAGAGATAAACCGCACAGCGGGCATGTGATGCACAATATCTGCATGTTGTAATCTCTGCTGCTCTCCACCACTGCTACTACCACTGCCATCTGATGACATGGCCTGAGACTGGCTCTGAATACAATCACCACTTCCAGAAATACTATCCTCACAGTCCAGTCGTCTAGATGTGATGGTTCGACGAATGCTCTGATACCTGCAAATTCCACACACTCATCTAAATAACATCCATCCAACAACCTATGACCACATGACAAAATAAAGAAAAACACACCGAAAAGTAATGAACTCCCAGCAGTAGCTCCTTTATGGAATTCCATCTACTGCCAAGGTCATGAACACACAGAACTGTACCTGAATCCCCCTTTTCGGTAATTACTTAAGAACAGGGGTAACCTTCTCATTCTTCTACTTAAACTTACACCCTACTTCTCTGAATATCATCTTAATAGGAACAACGTTTTAACAAACACAAAATATTCATGCATTTTTTATCTCCTTATTTGGGAGGGTCCATAACAGAACAACTATCGATGGCAACTCAACTGAAATACCATACCTACCCAAATATAATATGACCTCCTTCACACTCTTCAGTTTTGAGGAAAATACCTGTGCAGAACATGTATGGTTACAAGATGACCCTCCCATTCTTCTGATTACGAATTTGGGTAAATATGGTATATTGTATATGGTATCTACTGCAGTTCACACCAAAACAACTTGAAGTCACTGAAATTTTCAGTACAGGAAATGACCGATGAGGAGATGCTCTTGTTCTCTAGTACTTAAAATGCAAGAAACAGAAATGCAAGAAGTGGGTACATTTCTCTTTCACATTAAACTATCCTCACAGTTCCTTTGTGGTGGCACATGAATTAGGCAAAGATCAAGTAAAATTTCACACTTTCCCCCATGAAAGAGTACATACATCTGTCCCTGTCTATGCCATGAAGACACATACTCCCACTGTACATTTATCACAGCATGAACTGAGGACACTATACACTTCAACTACTGGTAACTCCATAACTGCTGCAAATTGGACCCATGTGTACATGGCATTTCTGACACACAATTACATCTGCAATTCAATCCCAAAATATTTATTTCACGTCCTGTGACAACCTGTAGTGGAACAAGTGGTATAGCTCCACTTAATATTAACCTCAACACATGACAGAGGTGAATGGTCATCTTCATGTCCTACCTACTTTAACCCAGAGAAAAGAACCCCCAGTACCCACTGAACAGGTGACTGGGTGGGCCCCAAAGCCAGTCTGATGTTTTGGAGAAGAGAAAAGTCTCTTTCCCCTTCCCCTACCAGGATTCTAAACCCAGATTGTGCAGGCCATAGCCTAGTCACAACACTGACTACAATATTCCAGCTCTGTATGTAGTGTGTGATTACTTTATCAACACTTGCAATAAAATTTCCTTTATTTTTCATTCACTTTCACATATGAAGTTTGTTTACACAAACAGTTAATGCCAAGTGTAAAACATCAGCAAAATATTGGAGATCTTACCCAAATCAGAAACAAAACTGTGAAGAAGCAGCCATACCAGCACCTTATTAAATGACCGACATTTTCACTGGCTACTGACATAACATGGTTGCTACATACTTGTGGCTGTATGTTGCAAAAACAATGCATATATTAACCTTTTACTTCCTGTTCAGTTTGTAATGATCCTCAGATAAAATATGAGCTTTAGGAAAAACAAATGACATGTGGGCCATAATACATACAACAGACTCACCTTCTGTCAAGCTGCTGTCTCTGAAGCTCATTACTGACTGGTCTTGCTCGTGTCACTGAATTAGATGTAGGTCGCTGCCATGTGGTAGTCCTGTTCACATGATCGATATAGAATATGCGTCCATGACTGTCAATACGGGCCTCCCAGTCTGAAATACAGACACAACCTCAGCACTACACAATTCAAGAGGCACACAAACAAAACACGTCAACAACAACATTAAACTCAATACAAAATCGGCCCCACACACAAATTTCTCACAAACAGGCGCTGGAACAGAAAATTAAAAATAAATAAATAAATAAATAAAAATAAAATAAATAAAATAAAATAAAAATAAAAAAGAGTCAACATCCAGTACGAAGGGCACAATCTCAATTTCTCATCACATCATGAATTATTTAACATCCTTAATTATTTGTGATTATGGCACTTTCTGTGTAAAACGTATGATAAATTAAGATCTACTAAATGACAGCGTTGTTAACAATATGTAACTGCAGTGGGCTATACACAATATTTCACAAACTGCACCTGGCCTGTGGTCTGTGTTCTACCAACCCCACAGTCAGTAGTGAATCCTGCCCTCAAGTTCAGGTCTGCCAGAATTATGCAATGCTACACAGCGCACCCTCTAGCTAGACCTCACCACTGGACCTGGATATGCCAATGCCCACTGTATATTAGTAGGAACCTACGCCTTAAGTAAAATTACACAGTTAAGTCGAAGTGATGACCCAGTTTAGTTTCAACTGCATTCTCTCCATAACACACTTTAGCCCTTTAAAGACGGAACGTATCTGTTTTGTATAAGGGCTCAGTGCGTACCGTGCTGTAAACACTCTACACTTCGGTTATAAGAACCAGTCTCTTAATGTTTTATACAGCAAAAGTTGCTGTTTGTTCTGAGATCCGTACAAAACACATAAACGCAATGTGGGCACCACGTAGAATTTTTTAATGTGAAACCTGGTGGTATGTACAGTTACCGCTAGGCTTTAAAATGTTAAATGTTTTTGCATGCCTACTGTATATACTTACAAGGTGGCAGAGGTTCCTCCTCAGTAGGTAGCTCTAATCTCTGACCCTTCACTGACCTCTCAGGGATGGAAGGCAGTCGGGTTGTGGCCAGATGGCATACAGGGAGAATGGAAAGGTTTTCTCTGACTCCCATGTATGCTTGTCTTACAGCATCAGTACTCACTTTATCGGGTATGGACACTTCCTGAGAGCAGTTAGGCAAGATGCCACACACATGCCCAACAGCTGCAGAAAAATTTTACATACACGTTTTACAGACAGCATTTATATCTAAATCTTATTCATTTAGGAATAATAGTTTCATGGTGAGTTCAAGTACAGTGTGGGTTTATGTTAGTATAATGTTGAATATACACGTCCACAGTATGGTCTTTAAAATATCAAACTTTGTTATCAATGCAGTACATTGCAGAGTTGGGACATCCAACAACATTTCGATCACAAAAATTCCAGTGAGTGTCACACTGGCACAATGTAACTTTGCGTGTTAACTGTCATCACTGGTACATCTAACACTACAGCCATAGGTAATTGGAGCAGGAGGGGTAAACTGGAGTCAGTGCAACAGAGCTGTGAAGGGAAGAATACTGTTACCTCAGAAAAGAGAAATTAATAAATCAGCTGAAATTTTTCCAGTGGCAAGGATCAAATGCACTACAAAATATCCAAGTGTGCATATATATATAGGCGCACACACACTCCACCTTGGGCAACAAATTGAATTGGATTATGCTTATGCAACAGGTCTGTACCAAAGATGACGGCAATCTGTTCGGCTCTGGAGAGCTTTAAAAAACAGTATATCACTTAAAATATTTTAAACTAATTATCTATTATTTGCTCCAAATAAACGCACTTTATAGGCAGACAAATGCAATACAATAACATTATTAATAATTAACTGGAACATAATACTCTAAACTTTGTTTTGTGGGCTCAAGGTGTTCTGACATACATCAAGCTCAATATGAAATGGGCCCCACACACAAATCTCTCACAAGCAGGTGTTGCTACAGAAAATAAAAAAAATAAAATAAAATACAAATAAAAGAGTCCACATCTAGTACGAACTGCATAACATGAATTTTTCATCGCATTATGAATCATTCAACATTCTTAATTATTTGTCAGATGACATTTTCTGTGTAAAATATACGATAAATTAAGATCTAATAAATGACAGTGTTGTTAACAACATCTAACTGCAGTGGGCTATACCGAATATTTCGCAAACAGCATTTGGCCTGTGGTCTGTGTTTTACCAACCCCATAGTCAGTAGTCAATCCTGATCTTGCATTCATGTTTAGCAGAACAATAATCCTGATCTTGCATTCACGTTTCGCAGAACAATACAATGTCACACCATGTACCCTCCGGCTAGACCTGACCACTGTATCAGGATTTGCCAATGCCCACTGTATATTAGTAGCAGCCTACGTCTTGAGTGAAGTTACACAGTTAAGTTGACATGATGATCCAGTTTAGTTTAAACTGTATTCTCTCCATGACACACTTCAAATGTTTTTGCATGCCTACTGTATATACTTACAAGACGGCAGGGGTTCCTCCTCAGCTGGCAGCTCTACTCTCTGACCTTTTGCTGACCTCTCAGGGATGGAAGGCAGTCGGGTTGTGGCCAGATGGCATACAGGGAGAATGGAAAGGTCTTCTCTGACTCCCACGTATGCCTGTCTTACAGCAACAGTACTCACTTTATCGGGTATGGAAGCTTCCTGAGAGTAGTTAGGCAAAATGCCACACGCACACTCAACAGCTGCAGAAGAATTTTACATACAAGTTTTATAGAAAGTATTTACTTCTAAATTATCACTCATTTAGAAATACAAGTTTCAAGCTGAGTTTGTGTACAGTGTGGTTTTATGTGAGTACAGTATTGAATATATATGTCCACAGTACGGTCTTTAAAATATGAAACCTTTTCATCAGTGCTGTACATTGCAGAGAAGGGACATCCAGTGACATTTTAATCATGAAAATTCCAGTGGATGTTACACTGGCACAATGCCGCTTTAAGTGGTAACTGTCATCACTGGTACATGTACCACTTCAGCCGTAGGTATTTGGAAAAGGAGGGGTAAATCAGAGTCAGTGCAACAGCTGTAATGGGAAGAATACTTTATTACTCACGTTAAAAGGACTTTTCCTGTTTGTCACATAATGTGTGGCACAAATCTTGACCCCACATCAAAACTTTCTTTGCACAGTTGCCATGCCTGTATTACTTGATGATGGTTCAAAATTTAGAATGTAGGTTACTGACTGGCTTCTACAGGCATGATGGTCACAGTAAATATATGAGAACATTTCCATTATTTAAAAGGTTACTGGATGGGGGTGGGGAACACAGAAAACAACAGCCAATATAGCAGAGTCCATACAGAATAAGAATAACAGGTTAAAATGGAAATCTTCCTAAACACCACACAGAAAAAGTTTTTGGGCCTCCAACTTTTAATCAAGAATTCTGGGTTGTCACTCAAAAACTGAAGTCACTGCTACCCCAGAAAACAGGAATAAATAAATCAGCTGAAATGTTTCTAGTGGCAAGAATCAAATGCACTACAAAGTATCCAAGTGTGCATATACAGGCACACACACACTCTGTCTTGGACAACCCACTGAATGAGATTATGTTTCTGCAACAGGTCAGGAGTGAAAATGATGGCAGGTTGCTTCCTTTCACCAGGTACAAAAGGGTAGAGGTTAAGGGATCCAGACATTAAACAAGAAAAAAAAAAAGAGAGAGAGAGACTAACCCTTTGGATCTGAAAGTCGACTATTTTGACTTGCAGTGTGCAGCTAAAGTGCCCCTCTCTCACTCTCTCTCTCACTCACTCACTCACTCACTCACACCTCACACGCGCGCGCACATGCGCACGTGTGCGTGCATGAATTAATGGTAGGCATTTACATTCCTGGCTTTTTCAGGTTATCCCTAGCATTTAATTCTGGTACCAAAGGATTAAAAATTTACTTTGCATTAAGAAAATACCTAAATCAGCAACAGTTGCTGCAGGAGAAAGTTGTTCTTTGTTCACACACAGCTGTGGCTCCTGTTCTTGTATTGGTTTATTCACTGGGCGTGCATGGTGTGTGGGTGTAGGAGGACACTGGGGGATGCCTGTCGGAGTTGTAACAGCTGCAACACGACTCAGCAGCCTGCCAATACAATGCACAAAAATAAAAATCCTGTTTCTACGATATCCGTAACATACTGTATTTACCCGTCCCTTAAAACATGACACTTGAAAGGGTGTACTCTATACTGTAGTACACAATGTAGCCAATGACATTTGTTTTGTTTATAACACTTACTTGACAACAACACCAAGGAAAACCAAATCAGTGACACTATCACATACTAAATGTCAATAAAATCTAAAGAAGGGTTTATAGAATACAAAGAAAAGTTCATTTATGGTCTTCTGTAAACTAGGCTTCATTACTCATCAACATGGCTCGAAATCAGATCTGACATAGCAACTTTCGGTGCCAGCACCTCATGCAGAGTTTGAAACAAGCCTGCAAAACTGTTCATCAAATATGGTACATGGAAAAGGCCACTTATTGTCTCATGTTATCTAGGCTTCACCATGAATTAATATGGCTGAAAATTAGAAATACCAAAGAACTTTTGGTGGAAGTCCCCAGTGTCAAACTTCAACGAAATCCGTGAAACAGTAGGGGATGTACAGAAAGGTGAATTTATGACTTTTTATAAGCTTCATTACTGACCAATACAACCGAAAATCAGAACTGTTCAACATTTAGTGAAAGTCTCCCATGTCAAATTTTATAAAACTATATCCAATGCTTCAGGCCCTGATACCAGATCACAAACGCAAACACCACATCTACATAAAGTATTTCTTTGTATTTGTAAAGAATGCATAAAAATCAAGCCACTTTGAGCACCTATCAATCACACAAATTATCTTCCAGGGACAAAAGATATTGGGAAACTGTATCAAAAAGTATTGCACAAACCACGGTCATGTAAATCACAATACAACTTTCCTTCATTTTGTACAAACAGTGCCTTTAGGTGTGTTCTGAAGAACAAATTCCAAAAGCCACTCATCAGTTCTGCCATATCCATGCACATGTAACGGGGCCCAAATCACCTGAACAGCTTGATCTAAGTCAGACAGTGGGCTTAGAGTAAATGCCATCATATCATTTTGGTTTTGGCTTAGGTTTGATCATTTTACAGCCCACTTTACTTAAATGACTCAAATGAACACTTACATGCACTTTCTAGAAAATTCTAATAAAACAACATATACATCACTTACATTATACATGGATTAGCATGAGAAACTTTCACTTACTACACATCATTTTACAGGCCACTTTATTAATGGGTACAAGCCTAACCTGAACCTCTATGATTTTTGTTCCAAGTCCTTTGACAAAACTTTTCACACAACAACACTAACACAGGATGTGTCCATTCTTCTACAAAACCATACTGTGATGAAATATGGATGAACATCTGAAGCAAAAATGAACAACATACTCCAACAAATGAAAAATACGCCCATTATGTTCCGATCATGAAAACAACTGTGGCCTTCACAGCAGAGAACACTAGAAGCAATGATAGTTAACTTGCACACACAAAATACAACAGCACTTTAGCCTAATGTATTTTTAACTGAAATACATTAGTTACTGTTCACAAATTCCTGATGGTCTGACTTGCACCTACAAACCTGAGTTAAACACCATATTCACACACATGCATCACAGTGACATAAACAACACATTATGTTAATATGGACTCAGAGACCTGCATTACTGGGTGTCTTAAGGCCTACAAATTAAAGACAGAGCTACACAACCTACCTATTATGAGGGCGTGGAACAGTAGCCAAGCTCTCAATCCCAGCCTGACGCTGAAGAGGTAACCTTGCAGCACTGCAGCACTGTGCTGCACTTGGTTCTGCTCTCTGGACAAGTGATGTTAGAGGTGGGTGACTGACCTGTCTTGACAATGGTTTGTGAGCACGAAGTGGACTGCTCGAAGACCCCAGTTCCTCACTGCTAGCATCAACAAACTTAGTACTATCTTCTGCTGTATTTTCCTCATCCACATCAACAACATCAATGCAAGAAGGAACTTCTTCCTCACATTGTGGCTGCAAACCAATGTTCTTATTACAGCTGCCCAATACCTTGTCTCCAGGTTCACTACTGTTAACATCTGCATTTGCATTCATCACAATGCCAGTACCTAATGAATCTGTACTTGAACTATGGTTACTAAGAACCATCGTATTTGTATCAGAACCAGAACTTATGCTGCAGTCTGTAGTGGTTGAAAGAGCCATTCCAGAGTCTGACAGTGAATTGGGTGAAACAGGTGAAATGGATGACGATGATGATGGGTTTGGCACTGACAAAAGGGATGAAGCATAAATGTTGTTTACATCAGAACTGGATGAACCACTGGTACTGCTAACTGCTCCTTCAGCAAGATTTTCTCTATTGGTCATGTCTGTTAGTATGACGGGCATTTCACACACAAGATCTTGGAAAATGACTGCCCTAGCACAGTCCAGCTGAGAGGTTGGAATAGTGAAATTTTTTGGCCTTGAAATTATAGAATTGTCAGCTGCTAATAGACACAGTTGAAGTTTAGTATCATCTGAATGGGCATCTGTTAACATGCCATCACTACTGACCTCAGGCAAACCATCCTGGTGAGTTTCATGACTAGAAGACACACCAGCTTTACTCTCACTGCTGTGGTTACTATTACAAAGGGCACGCATGTCACTTACTGGCCAAGAATGTGTGCAACTTTGGTATTTAGTGCTTTCATTTGTAGCGACAGAAGAATCTGATTGTGTGATATCTTGTTGCATACTGGATGAACTGTCTGGTAAATGACATGTAAAAGTCTCTCCTACAGCTGCTTCATTGTCTGGTGTTAGGAAAACAGCATCTTCATCTTCATCAAGCAGATTTTCTAGTGAGGAACTATCAACCAGACTACTGTCCTGTTCAGGTGTTGCTAATGGAGCAGACACAGTGGGAACACATTCACCTGCTTTCAAGCTACCATTACCATTACAAGAAGCATCTTTCACTGCTAATTTCATTGGCCTGTCATGGTTATTATTGGATAATGACTTTGCCCCATCAGTGCCTTTCAATTCATCAGAGTTATATGATACACCTGCTGCAGCTTCTTCTGGTTTCCTACATCCACTTTTTGACTCTACTGAAGAAACAGTGACAGTCTGAGGAAGACCTTCATTGTTATTGCTTTTAAGAAAGGCATCAACACTCAACCCATGGGCTTCACATCTTCCAGTTTCTTTCAGCTTTGTACACGACACTACCCAAGACTTTTGTATATTCTGACTAGAACAGCTCATGACAGGCATGTTTATAGTTTGGACCGGTTTTAGTTCATCCATATCAATTATTTCAAAAGCAAAACTGTCTTCTGGATTTAACAACTTTTTTGGTTTTGGAGGTAAACTTGGTCCTTGTTGATTTTGGAAATGTCTATTCCTCACTTTACCACTTGTACAGTCTGTCTTTGTTTCAAGTGTCGATGACAATATTGGCACTGGCTTATGCTGACGATGGACTTCTGGAGGATTCATTGCAACACAACCCCCTTGATAAGGCAACGCCCTTGTTCTTTCTAAAGGGCGGTGTTTGGGGTGTCGTACACCTCCAGAACTACAGGGAGGGAAAGTACGTGGGGGTAAAGGTGGGGGAGGGGGATCTGACAATGGATAGAGTGTCTCGTAAATTGACATCAGTTCTTCATTTCCTTGATCCTCTTGGACTCTGCAATCAAATAAAATGAGTGACACTAATTTAAGAAGCAGTACATAAAAATGTTATGTTGAAACTACCTTCAAATATTTTAGGACGTTTAACAAATCAAAATGGATTCATGAAAAAAAGTGCCAAAAAAATACCATTCTTTTTGTAACCTTTTATTCTCCTGCATAGCACCTAGCATTGAAAACAGGAGTATACAAATTATTTCCATATAAAGCCGTTTCCAACAGTGATATGCGTATCAACAAATCCTGTGTCACTGACAACAGGGTATAGATGCACACCCTTAACAACAACACCCCCTGGGAAGACAGAACTAGCACTCAAGTTATCTCCACTGCACATACTGTGTAACATGGTACCAGTAATGCAGTGACTTGTGAGTACCTACACACTGATGCAACCACTGGAAGTATGGTGTATCTCAAAACTTTGTAAATAAGGGCCAGTTTTACCATATAGGAGAGGGGCGTAACAATTATGAAAAGGAGAAAATATTTCACTGAAATTTTATATTGCACTATCCCACACAATTAATTGCAAATGCAACGAACAAGCTTACCTGTTACGTGAAGGTAAGGGAGATTTTGTCCAGATGGGATAGTAATCCACATTATCATGTAAGTTAACTTTTTCTTTAACAGTACCAGAACTATCTTCTGGATCAAGAGTTCTCTGAGCAGATTCATGTGAATTCCATGTGTGCAGTTTGTGGCTTGGAACAAGAGATGTGTCTGAACTGTCTGATTCCTCTTCTGCACCTCCATTCAGATGTGGTGGATATCCATTCTCAAGTCTCTTGCCAGCAGCATGCACTAAAGCCACTTTCTTCTTCAATGGTCGTACACTTCTCTGCTTCCTATACTTAGCTGAAGTTTCAACTTCAGAATCACTTTCAGAACTATTGTTTGCAAAAATTCTGCTTCCCCAAACTCGCACAAGATCAGATGATGGCAATTCTCTGCGTTTAACGGCTGATTGAGGTGTTTCACATCCCATGTTCACAACATTTTTCTTCTTGAAACTTAAAACGGGGCTGTTTCTTGGTAAGGTTCCTTCTGCAACTGAAGGCATCACACTGCTGCTTGACAGGACAGTGAAAGGCTCTGACTGTGCGAGGCAGGTCAGGCTCAAACCGCTGTAGTATCGGAAACACATCAGCTTCCCACATTCTGCAACATTCAATTTGCCAACTGATACCCAACACCTGTTCAGACTTTCATGTGTCATAGTAGTCACATGAATGATTCCAGAAATATTGAGCAGAACTTTAAATGACAACATCAACACTGCCTCTACTTATTGCATGCAATGCAACCAAACAAGATGGAATACACTTTTCTTTTGTTCCATACAGGCCACATGTGGACGGAAAATTTGACAGTTCAACTGTCCCATCCACCCCTAGAATGTCTGGGACTCAATACACAGCTTTCCTTTCATAAAAGTCAGTTACAATACAGTTTATTAGTAATCTAAAGCAACTTTTTTCAATACAGTTTTTAAAGCATTCCCTTGAATTTAAACCCTAGGTATGCTGTTAGATAAATGTTCCAATACTTAGTAGATAGAACTATTAAAGATCAGCATTAACACCTTCAGTCATAAAACTTCAAGGGAATCGATCACTTGGGAGACTCAGACATGGAAGTGTGTGAATGGTCTGGATAAACTGATTCAGACTACGTCCAACTGCAGGCTTTTGTGCACACAAAAAGAAATTTTCATGCTCCATTTGATGACCAAATGACTACCACCTCATTAAGGATTCTACTCCATGATGTCAGGATCATTAATGTGTGATCATATGTAACACAATATCCCTGTTGTAAACAAACAAACAAACACATGTTTTGGTATCCTAGAAGTGATTAAATTTGTACTGTATGATATGAGACAAATACAGTACTGATTTACAATGTCATACATAAAAATATTTCAAATCAATTCCAATACCATAAAGTGTAGCAAAATACAGCAGGCTGCCTTTATAAAACGTAGCATCTTTGTGAAGTCAGCATGAAGAACTTTAAATATTGTTCCCTTCTGTGTTACACTGTTACAACAACCATTTTATTTGTCCACTAATCACAGTTACAGTCTGTCATATACATTCACATGTACATGGCACAGTCCTATCACTTTATGGTGCCCATTGAATTCTGACTGCATTAGAAACGTGATCACATCCACTCTCACAAACTTACCTTGAAAAGTTGATAACTGCACATGACAGTAGATGCATGTAGGTATTTAGCAAATCGGTGTAAAAAACATGCAGTACCAAGTAAAGCACAACAGTAAATGTATGCATGACACTACACCATTAAATCTCATGACAGTGTTAAAGTCATGCCTGAACAAGCCATGAAGGCATACGCGGGACTGGAGGTGTATCTCCACTCATTCTTAACCTTGGCACTCACTGAAGTAAGTAGCCATCTTCACGCCGACCGCTCTCGTTTACCTACTGAATGGCGGGCTGGGTGGGCCCCACAGGCTGCCTGGGCGATTTAGAGGACAGACAAATCTCTTATCCACGCCGGGAATCGATTGACAGTGAAGGTGCATATTTTCGAAAAGATCCGTAGTTACCACTGTCACTTGCCCCTCAACCAGCTATTGATACACCAGCACAGCGTCTTGTTTTCCCCCACTACCCTTACCTTCCCTAGCACTTTGCATACTTCAGTAGCTTCGGTCTCCAGCGTAGCTAAACTTCCCCCATCAACTTTGGTTAGAATTCAGGCACGCCAACCTGCAAGTTGCGAGGTGACAACGTTCTCAAATGACCAGAGACGCTGGCGATTCGAGTAATTTCCATATCTTCTAAAGGTTTGAAACCAAAGACTGTGCAAACGTATCTCTCGCCGAACATCTTTCATCCCAGGGATTGTTAAAATTAGTTTTAGCCAATGATGATTATGCAATATCCTGTACGAAAGACTGGTCGGCCAAGGGCGAACGAACCTCTTGTAGCCTGACCAGCCACAGGAATCGAAGCCAAATTTGTCAGAAATGTCATTTCTGAAAAGTAGAATTCTGGTATTCTGGAAGACGCGAGTCCTCGCACGGCACTTGCTAATAGATCGCTAGACGCCGTGCAATACTCAGGGCAATTATCTGTCTTTCGTGTGCGAGGGCAATCGTTTTAGCATTATTACCGACGGCTGACATAAACACACATATAAAAGGACAAACATACACACAAACACTTCGCAGCTTATTCAGTGATCAGTCGCCAGCTACGAGAAAGTGCAGCTGTAGTAACTGTTACAAAGATTCATTATGGTGTGACTGCTTTATTAAGTCCAATAACAATTTCCTGCATATTCTCAAGAGTCGTCCTTTCAACAGCACGTACTTCCTTCTTCACCGGAGCGCATACCTGATCAAACCATGAGGAAGTAAACCGTGCCTCCTTTCTTTGAGCTACATTGTGCATCCACTCCACCAACCATAATTAAGCATACCGGCGTCCATCCGGTAGTAGGTAGAGCAAGGTGAGGACAGGGGAGAATTGTCAACCAGCAGCGAGACTCAAACGCGGGATCGTAGCAGACGGAGGCACTCCAAAGTATAAATTTAAGACAGGTGTGAAAGTGGTTACTGTTGGATATTTAGTTGAACAGAAATAACTACCAAAAAATCTGCGATATCCGGTACTGGATTATACGTAAATCTCTATTAACCGGCAAATTGACAAAGAACCCCATTTTATAATAATTATAATACAGTTGTTATTATTATTATATTATTATTTAAGTTGCTCAAGAAAAACAATTTACAAGGTAAAATTACGCAAATGAACAGTGAATATGGCGACACCAATATGCGTATGTAACTCAGGGTTGTGAATATGACGATTAAGAGTTAAATACTGGTGTTTTTTTACATTATGAGGGCACCTTGTTGCGTAAGTAGTCGTGAAGAGGACTAGAAAGTGCAGCATGGACAACAGGACAGGATATCAAGGGACAAGTTAAATGCTTAGGTCTATCCCTGAGGTTGCAGGATACACTAAGATACATATTAAGTAAATATTCTGACATCCGGAAAATTGCCATATCCCGCAAACCTTTGGTCCGGGAGGTGCCGGATAGAACAGATTTTACTGTATCCTCTAACTAACAATTAATAATTAAACTCGGCAGAAGGGCTAGGCAACTGAAAAATCGTGGGTAGATTCCTCGTGTGGGCAAGAGATTTTTGCCTTTCCCTCAGCGTACAGACCAGTTCTGGGGCTGTTACAGCCTCCTACTCAGTGGGTTACAGGATATCTTTTGCCGGTTGTAAAGCGACCGGGGCGTAAAGCTAACGTCTCACCTCCATCTAGTGCCGAAGTTAAGAATAAGAGGAGGTATACCTCCACTCTCATACACGCCTTCAAGCCATGGCACTGGGACAATTTTAGTTTAGTTTTACTTTACAACAGGTATGCAAGGTATCCTCTTAAGACGACACGTGGAAGTAAAACTTCACCCGGCTGACTTCTCTGGACGAGTGACCGGCCCGACGCAGAGACCTCTACCTGACAACACACAATACTCACTAGAGAAAGATATCCATGATCCCGGCGGGATTCGAACCCGCAAACCCAGCAAGCGAGCAGCCGTACACGCACGCCTTAGATCGCGCGGCCACTGGGCCCGGCAAAGGAAAAAAGTACCGAACATAAAATGCCTGTCTCCTTCTCGCCCAGAATTCTTGTTCAGAACATTTTAGGCGTGCTCGCACAGTCGCGAAAAGCGCCTATTACCTCTGTCATGTCCGTCCGTCTATCCGCCCGCCCGCATGTATCAGCGCAGCTCTCACTGGATGAATTCCCGTGAAATTTGAAACTGGGGACTTTTAACAAAATCTGTCGACAAAATCCAAATTTAATTAAAATTGGGAAAAAATATACCGGGCACTTTACATGACGACCTACGTACGTTTTGTTGTTGCCAGCAACATTAAATCGCCATAAAAGCGCTGGTTTCGACCGAAATACTATCAGGCTGTTAGGCCAGCCGGCCGGCCGGCCGCGCGCCCGTCCGCCCGTCCGTCCGCATGTATCAAGCGCGACTCCCACTGGACGGATTTAGGTCAAACTTGACATTGGGAACTTCTACAAAAATTTGTTTAAAATCTTGCAATAATACCGGGCACTTCACATGAAGACCTACGTACGTTTGGTTGTCGCCAGCAACATTAAATCGCCACAAAAGCGCTCTCTTCGAGTGACACAGTATGAGGCTGTTGGAATAGCCGAGGAGGTATAAAACATTACGCGAACGCGCCACAGTGTTTAGATATATGTGCATTGCCTATCTTGTTCATTCTGATAAATGTTTAGCTAGTTATGCTCAAGATGCGATCAGAAACGCATTTAGGTCTTCATGTAAAGTTTCAATTAAAACTGTTGATTAATGGTGTTTAGGATAACAACTGCTCTTTACTTTAGGAACTAAACTAAGCCAGTAAGCACATGCTACGTGGGTATGTCGAGTTAGTGAACGTTAAAGAATGCAGAACACATAAATAATTACCACTGCACTATAAATAAGTACAAATGTTGTTAAAGTTTTAACACATGTGCACGTTCTGACGGTAGGCTGCTCAGGTAGACGCACCGTGATCGACGTCCAACAACTTCTACCGCTTTTCCAAATAAGTAAGGAAAATGTGTCCAAAAGCGTATAATTTTGTAGCAGCCCCGTAAGTAATTTAAATATTTAGACATGGTACATTACCTTGATGGGTCAACGCCGGTTGAGAGAGATCCAGCAGCCACATGACCTCTCCCGTGGCACTGGTTCCCACCTTGCCTTCACTCAGAACGGCCAGCCATTTGGACGGGTCGCACTCATCTAAAACGAAAAAGCGAAGACTTTAAAGAGCAACGCATAGCGTGAACGTGACAGGAAGAACCTTTCAAAATGCACCCTTTCTTATCTTGATTCTGGAAAATGCATCCTATATTGTAACGGCTTTCTAAACCGTGTGGGTCAGCATTCCATAAATCGAGATCAGGTCATCAACGACTTTACTATTTTTCTGGTTGCTTACTAAAACCCATTGAGACGCAAAGGTCACGCAACATCGAAAGAGAGGCAGTGCTGTATTTGCAGTAGTAGTAGTAGTAGTAGTAGTAGTAGTAGTAGTAGTAGTAGTAGAAGTAGTAGTAGTGGTGGTGGTGGTGGTGGTGGTGGTGGTGGCGGCTTTATAAGTGCATCAACAATAACGGACGCTACATGACGCCCAATATGCACTTACGCGCATATCTTGAGGGTGATTTTCGCATTTTCCGTTAAGTATTTATCGTAATGAAAAATTCTGCGAAAAAAAATCATGAAAAGAAAAATTACTTGCAAGGCCAAGACGCAGATGAAAGGATATTAAAATGACTTTTCAGAAAACACCACGGGGTGACGCAGACCGGATTCAGTGGCTCAGGATATGGACAAATCGCGGGACCTTGTCAACACGGCCACCAAACTTCGGGTTCCATAAAATGCGAGGAATTTCTTGACTAGCTGAAGAAGTACTAGCTTCCCAAAACAGTGTCACCTCCAAGGGGTCGGCGAAGAATACAATACGTTTGAGCACTGCATTAGTTACGCATGGCTTACAAATTAGATATACAACAGGACAGCCAATATATGTGTAACGTAACAAAGTGGCACATACGTATAAACACTGCTGCCACTGAAACACAAAATTGTTTTCCCTGTATATTGTCATCGCCCTGCTCGTAGCTGTCAACAATATAAAACCGCTGAGTGTTGCCACGGATACGCAAGAATGGGTTTCCTTTGCACTTTTGTCCAGCTACAAAATATCTCGCACCGCCGTCAAAAGCACAAACGTACTTAGGTCTTTGTGTATAGCGACGATATTGTTGCCCGATTTTAACGAAATTCGGAGCTCATCGACAAATTTTCGTGAAGTCCCAAATACCAAATTTCACGGTAATCGGTCCAGTGGGAACCGCACTGACACATGCGGACAGACGAATGGACAAACATGACGTAGCTAATAGGCGCTTTTCGCTATTTACGTGAGCATGCCTAAAATGGCAGTAAGAAATAAAACTGCGAGTCAAGACAAAAATAGATGAAATGGATCCACTGACTGGCAAAAGAAAACCCTGCTAGTGTACCACAAATCATGGACAGACAAGTTCCATCACAGTGGTTCCATAAACATGGATAAATTAAAACCTTATACATAGTTTTTGCAATTTTATAAATTACTGCTAGTGAGTATGGCATACATTTCGAGGCCTTTCAACTCTAAACTACCGAAATAAGAAGGCGTACATACACCAATATCCAGATTCTACATGCCTGATACAGCACATAAACTTACAGCGAATAGCAGTCAGTTCATATGGTTTACATCCGCCATCCTGCTTCGTGCTACTAAACTAGAACTCATATTACGTTTGCCCTTTTTTTTTTACCTTTCCCCTGTTCCTAAACTGCCACAAGAACTGCAGGCAGTAAACACAATTGACAAGCGATCCCGCCTGTCTACATTCCTGCGTTCACGGAAGCAGCTATTCGTCATGACTTGTAGCGATCACGTGACAGGGGAGAGACACACCCGGAAGTAGCTCATCAACACATGTGGGTGCTACTTATCGGAAGTTGCACATCCGACACATTCCAAGAAAGGTTAAGGTGTGTCACACGTCATTCCTTCTAATGTGGAAAGAGCAACACCGGCTGACATTCAGCAAATTCCGAATGCCACGTCTAATCACCACGGAATTTAGCGTGATATCATGGAAGTCGATGCGGTGTACGTATCTTCACAGACTCATAAACAGTGCAATAAACACATCACGGACATATACAGTCAGTTCCGCTATACCGCGATTGTTAAGTTTTTATGAAAGACCTCGGGTTATAGAAAAGCGCGTAATAAAAAAACATGATAAGTAAAGCACGTATAACGTAACATTGGGGCGCGTTCACGTAACCACTGTTGTCGTAGCAAGGCAATAACTATTACATATTCTGAGTATGTGTCGGTAGCCTTAGTTATCCAGCACGCGAAGTGCATGCGCCGTATTATATTGTCATCTGTTGCCCGTCTAGTTCTACTCTATTTTTTATCTCACAAGCCGCACGCTGTTCGGAAAAAAGTTGAACATAAAATATGTTTTCATTTTCTCTACAGCTTTTGTCTGAAACATTTCTCATTCTAAGAAGAATTCAGCGAGATATCGCCATAAATGTACATCGGTCTTCATGTAAAGTACTCGTTATTCGCGTCAGATTTTACTGAAACTTGAATTTTTTCGACAGATTTTCGAAAAATACTCAAATATCAAATTTCATGAAAATCCATCCAGTGGGAGCTGGTCCATGAATCTGAAAGAGACGACTGATATTTTGTAAGAATTAGTATTTGACATATGAATGAACAGAGCGGGTTAAGTTTTACGACTGAAGCTTGCTGCTTCCATCTTTACAGTCCTCCCTGGACTACCCTGAATACGTAAGTATCAAGTTACTCCGAAACGTCTGTAACCACACATCAATCAACAGGGCGTCCTATCTAGAAGTCTACAGTCTTCGCCAACACTGCCACGAGAATCTCAAGTTTTCAGTGAAGTTCACTGTGAAACAAATTCCGTGGCATTCGACACGCCAATTCCTGCCACGTTATCTTGTATATCCCGGCTGATCAATTTAAGTTGTTAGTATTAACAAAATCAATAAGTCGCGTGCTTTACTGTGTACCGTTTCGACACAATGTCACCAGCATATCAATAAGGCATGGCATCACGCACAGCAAACGCTACGACTGCCATGTCGAATTACGCTGTGAGTTTCACGCCGCCACTCTTCAGCCTACCCACATTCACAATTCACCTATTTTTCGCAGCCCATCTTTCCACATTGCCAGGATTGAACAAACCAGAAAAACCAGAGACGCAGTACTCTAAGAAAACTACTACTGTCTATGGCCTCTGTACGACGAGCGGTCTTGTTTCGTATGAAACGACATGGCTGTGGTACTACGCCGGCGAGTAGCCAGGAACCCCGGGTCGGTACTGTGACTAGATTAACCCTTTAAAGACGGAATGTAATCTGTTTTATATAAGGACTCAGTGCGTACCGCGCTGTAAACACTCTCCACTTCGGTTATAAAAACCAATCTCTTAATGTTTTATAAGGCAAAAGTTGCTGTTTGTTCTGAGATCCGTATAAAACACACAAACGCAATTTCACTACAATGTAGAAATGTTTAATATTGAACCTGGTGTTACGTAAAGTTACCGCTAGGCTTTAAAAGGTTAAGGGACGAAAAACCGAGAAATCGTGGTTCAGTTACCGGCAGAAACAACGGGCTTTTTCTTTTCTCTAAACCGTCCAGACCAGCTTAGGAGCCCACGCAGTCTCCCATTCGACCAGTATCTAAAACACTTTCCCCGGGGATAAAGGGGTAGGGGCCTCTGGCCACTCCCACCTAGAGTCAGCGTTAAGAACAAGTGGAGCCACACCCCACTCCCCCGTATGCCTTCGTGTCATGCACACGTTCAACGTTTCCCATTATCACGTCCGCGTGTCTGTCCCCAGCCCACATTCTCTGACCCGATAAAAGGATTTCCACTAACGTAATACCAACAGTACAGCGCTCAAAGCCCCACTTTCGTGCTGCATGTCTGTTTATTTCTTAATATTAATAACATCAAAACGGGGGCTGTGCGACCTTCTTAGACAGAAGTCATCCTGTAACACCTTCACGAAATTTTGGGAGGTAATATAATGTTTCTAATATGCAACTTCTGTGAAGGCATTCTTTGTAGAACGAAAAGCAACAGCGGAATGGGTGATGGGGTGAACGGGTATTCAGCTTTCTGTTCTGAGCAGTAGTTAATAAATCATTAGAACTAGGCATGCAAACTGTTCGTATGGACACGGATTACAGCCCTGTCTCCAGGTCCCTTAAAGAAATATTTGTTCGTGCATCAACAAATACAAACAAGGCGACAGTGAGAATTAATAACGTTGCAACTGAAAAACTTAACATACTCGAAAACTGTACTCACAGAAATGCACAGAAATGACTCACTATGTTATGTAAGGATCAGTTTCTAGCAGATGATAGTTCTCTATATGATTCGGATTATAATATAAAACGGCGAATAAGCTATATAATCATCAATAAATGCCTTGTTAAGATTTTAGGTTCCGGAATATGAAGTCTTTACTTTATTTTGTTTATTATTACTACCTATTTGTCACATTTATGCAGGGTATTGACTATTATATATCTCAAACAAACCATGTTTCTAGGGTATATTGTGTTTCAGCTATTCTATAGTTACAGTGTGTGGTACGTGAAATGTTACTTGCCATGTTAAATGTTTTGTACTTTTGTGTTAGTATTTTCCGAAGTATGTGACCATTGGCCAACACAGTTGTTGTTGTTGTTGTTGTTGCTGCTGCTGCTGCTGCTGCTGTTGTTGTTGTTGTTGTTGTTGTTGTTGTTGTTTGGTAGTGGTGGCGGTGGTGGTGGTGGTGGTATTATTATTATTATTATTATTATTATTATTATTATTATTATTTAGCACATTCATGCAGGGTATTTACAATTACATATCTGCAACAAACCATGTTTCTAGGATACATAATGCTTCATTTATTTTGTCGTTACAATATACGGTAAAGTAATGTTATTTTCCATTATACTTTCCGAAGTATGTGTAGTGCCCGGTATTATTATTATTATTATTATTATTATTATTATTATTATGCTTTCGTTTTTAGTTAAAGTACGAGGATGATGTACTGTACATTAAAGTTTTGAAAGTTCAAACAAATGACGATCCTGCTTTCAGCCAGCTGTAGGCACAGCTCTGCATCAGCCTGGGTTAAAAACACAGCATGTACTCTGCACAGAAGACCTTGCAACGAAAAAATGACACAATGAAAAATGATCTGGAAAAAGGCAAAGCTATACCGACACTATCTGCACTAAATTCACTGGTTTTTCATTTGACTCGCCTTTGTAATTTCCGATATAATTTAAGCAGAATGCAGCACTTGAATGTAGACGTCAGGAATTCTTCTCAGAACTTCTTGATTACAACTTTCACGTATCTCAGTCGTACAACGTCAGATGAACCAAGTGACCACGCAAGAAGCCTTGAGTCAGCTGTTCAAATCGCTTCAACGTGGGTGAGCGAGATGTACCCCTCCTAGCAGCAGTCCATTACAATACAGGTTTTATGTCCAGCTTCGGCCAGAACATCCTCCTGTTATAAACAATCAGTATTATAATAATAACTGATTTCCTTCCCGCTTTGTCACTGTCCATCAGCACGCGCACTTTTCCTGTTGAATTTTCAGCTGCTTCTATCACTCACTCCATGACTATGTTCAGACACAACTTTATCGGTTAGACGAACAAGTAACAAGGTATAATGCAGTACAAAATGACCAACTGGAGGTTATAAGAAACGAGACACTTTCCACAGCCACGCCCGTATTTACAGAACAATCCATACATGACACTACCGCTCAATAAAGTTGATAACACCGGCAATGACTCAATTAGTATCGAACACTACTCATCCTAATAACGGACAAGAGGGGGTACTTCTAATCCTTTTATTAACCATATGAAGTATGATGAATCTAAACTGTATCACAAATTTAATCTTAACAGACAACTCTGTACTTTGCCCACAAGTATAACATCTGTGTCTTCGAGTCATTAAAAATACAGATTATTTTCAATACAGTATTAAGCACTTGGAAGCAACCACACTTTTAACACAATGTGTTTCAAAACGGGCTACGGGATTTCATAAACTGATAAATCATAAAAGTATGTATTCACCAAATCGTGTACAAAAATTAAAATAAAATTTGCAGAAAATTTCACGCACACACCGACATGTTTCGGTGTTTTAAACACACTATCCTCACGGGAAAACTGAAGACTGAGTACACTAAGTACATTAGCCTAGATTAAAATTGTTAGCACACCTCTTTCCATGTGCTCAGTGTCCAGTGTTCCCATGCGGATGGTGTGTTTAACACACATAAACATGTCGCTAAGTGCGTGAAGTTTTCTGCACATTTATTTTAATTTTTGTGCACGAGTTGGTGAATAAATACATACAGCTGTAACAACACGTGCACGGAACGGACAATTTTAAATTCAACAAAACACATTTTAAAGAACAGAGGATTCTGTTATGCACACAGACTTGATGAGTACTAACTCACCACCAGTAACAACAGGCCATTTTATTGTAAGTTCCCAAGAAGAGCACAGCAAATTGCTGGGCCCTTTTCTTCACTGAAGACATGAGTAATGGACACGCTCCAAAAATTCGCAATCCCACAAGTGGATGGACAGCTGAAGACCATCTTTTACCAACAGGACTGCAACACACCTCGTTTTAGTACCACAATGTTCAGATTTTGAACAAAACGTTTCGAGATAAGTTGCTCTGCAGGTTATGATTCTTTTTCGTGGACCCCGAGGACCCCCGGATGGCCAGATCACGAGACAAAAACTATTGCCTGTACAATATGCTGTATGGGGCAGTACCGGTCACGCGTCAATACACGCCGGGGGTGTGCAACACGCCTTTCCCCCAGCACTGAACTTTCACATCCTGTCCTGTGTTACAACGAGCCACAACCCTTCCTACCAACAATCCACATTCCATGAAAGAGTCTAGGCCCATTCCACCATTACATACATACGTACATACATACGTACATACATACATACATACATACATACGTACATACATACATACATACATACACACACACATACATACGTACATACATACATACGTACATACACACATACATACGTACATACATACATACATACATACATACATACATACATACATACGTACATACATACATAGCGCACATCTCCAAAGAAGACAACTGGCCAGTCGGTAAAAGTGAGTTAGTGAACAAATACTTAACACAGGTCATTCAATTCGCAAACTCCATTGACTATGAAAAACTGTAAAAGATCAATCGGTACATAATCAGTGTTCTACACATCTAAACTCTGCACGACAAAGATAACCACAATAAGAAACGAACAGCCATGGAAGCAAGTGTACTGCAAGGCAAAAATGTAAAAAATGTAAATAATACACACATGAAACAATGATTATTCCAAGCACGTAGTATTACAAGATGTAATGGAGCATGCTGTAAATAAATAAATAATAATAATAATAAAAATACATACATACACACACACACACACAGCTTCAGAATAACACGGGGTTTCTTGTGCCATGGGATACTGAACTGCATTACGAGTACAGCCACATTAAAAATGTTGAGAATGGATGATTTCAGGCTTCCGCCACGGTGTAAATGAGATCTTCGCTCTTCTGGGACGTTACGCAGCGTAGATTGGTAGTCACAGACGTTTCGGGACAACCTATGGGTCCCATCTCCAAGGATCAAGCAGTCCAAGTACTGACCCTTGACCCCTTAAAATGAGAGTGACAGATCGTCCCGAAACCTCTGTAACTGACTGCCCATCTACGCTGCGTAACATTCCACAAGACAGAAGACCTCATGTTGAGCGTGCTGTCACGATTACAGTACAAACTTGTTCCTGTGCATATCATGAAAGCATATGGCCGAGTAGAAGTACAGGCCACTCGTTCTCAACCTCGGCACTATATGGAGGTAAGCGGTTACCTTCACGTACCAACAGCTTTACCCCCGGGGAAAAGGATTCCACAGTACACACTGAATCGGAAACTGGGTAGGCCCCAGATGCATTCTGGAAGGTTTGGAGACGAGAACAGCATCTTGCTCCTGCTGGGAATCGAACAACGGTTGCTTTCACTAAAGGCCTATTGAATGCAAAACCCTGTCTCCAGGGGTACAGGAAAGACGAAGAATGGGCGAACATTAAAAGGATTGCGGTGGCGAACTTAACTATGGTCCCAAACCTTATAAACATTACCTGGGATGCCCTCTGGCTCCCCTGCTGTCGCCAATACGAAGTTAGGAGGAATGGTATGTGCTTCAACGCAACCTTCGGTGGTCATCTCAAAGGGAATGAAGGGCGGTGGGAAAGAGGGAGTGGCGACGTTTCTTGGACAGACAGTAAAAACCCTCTAATGGCTTCCGGTTCCTGTCCCGGTACACAATGGCCCTCCAACGTGCCAACATTTCCGGTTATACATGTAATTGTACAGCAGCGAAGCGGGGTTCTGGTGCGAGAATTACAGCACTGCTGCGTTCTCAGTACATTATTGATAGAGAAAACCTTAAACAAAAAGTGTCCTGTCATTTCTGTTTCGAACGTTTTAACGATTAAGGGTTTAGACGTGGTTGTCAGTAGTGACGGGCTGAACGACGTCGATTTGATGCCGGTGGGACAGGGATCGGCAATGGGATCCATACAGCCCAACCAGTGTGTACGGGGACTTTTCGTTTCCTGGAGTAAACCAGTCGAATCGTTAGCTGACCACCCACTGTAATTTAGTACCATGACGTAAGAATGCGTGGGCCTTTACCTCCATTCCCCGGCACGTCATGGTATACAAGCAGTGCTTACACACACACACACACACACACACAAAAGTAACTTTCGCGGAAATACACTAACATATCATATTTAATAAAAACACAGCGTACAAAGAACTAAGATATTCTGGAATTTATCTGCATATTGTATATTTCCCCAACGAAATTCGTGAATAAACCCGGCCAGGAACGGTGAGGCGCACGCCAATCAAATCGCTGAATGCGTAATCATGAGTGACCAGACCCGCCCAGTTTGACATTCCTCTTCACCCCCGCATTTGCCACATGCTCCACCCATCTCATCCTCCCCCATTACATCATCAGAATGCCAGCTGGTGAGGAGAAATCATGAAAGTCTTCATTATGGACTGCCGTCTACTCTTCTATGAATTCCGCCTTCTTAGGCTTAAAGTATCTTCAGCAACTGTCAGTCACAACTAAATTTTTATGAATTTTATTGCTTACTACATGTTTCGGCTTTCGTGAAAAGCCATCATCAGGTAAGTAAAATACTGTACACAAAGAAAGATAATTTACACATAACCCGTTGAAATACTTTTCCTCAGATAACCGACACCGCAGCTTTACAATAATGGGTGCTAAATAATCCGAAACTAGATGAAGGCCAAAACTGTAAATATATATATATATATATATTTTTTTTTTGGTGCTTGACCGATGAGCGACCGCCCGACGCTCTGCCAGCATTGCGTCGTAGGCCGCCTGTTGGGCAGGTTTAACAGTCGATGACGGGACATACACAAAAGATCTGTGTTGATAACCTTCAGAAAGTCTAACAAAAACTTACTATAGCGTCGGGCCGGCGCGTATCCGTGCAGGTTGGTGCCACTTGTGTGTGTGTGTGTGTGTGTGTGTGTGTGTGTGTGTGTGTGTGTGTACGTACTAGGTATGTATGTATCTATATAGGTCTGTATTTCCTTTTTACTGTTAGGCCTAATGTACCGTAACGGGATGTCATCAATAAAGACATCTAATATCTTCATCACCTCATTCTCTTACACCGTCAGCCTACGTTCTTCCGAAGTTCACCTACAGAAAAAAAAAATGCCGACTCGTTGGCTGGTTCAGTAGCACCCTTGTCCTAATCTCACCTCCTGCATTCCCACCAAATCTCACCTGTACTTCACTCATCCTCTTGCTGCAGCTGTCAACGGACTGACGTACAAACACTCCTGACATTCCAGGTCCCACATCTTACGTCCATTTCCGTTCAGTCACTTGTTACAAAGAAACCGCCTACGTCCGCGGCCCTACAGGATTTCATAGGATTCCTTGGAACACGACGGTTTAAACGCGTCAGATTCAGACATTTTGTTTAATTCTGTCATCGACTCACTGTCTGACCATAGGATCTATTTACAACCTGCCTAAGCGAAACTACACACTATTGTACAGGGACACCATGGACATAGAAATAATATCTTCAAATCTTCAAGGATGGTCAAACACGGTGCACCATACTGAGGCTATACAGTATAACAGCTTTCACATCTACTATTAACAAAGGTTATCCATTCCAGTGAGATTTCGAACCTTTTGAAGTGTACAGCCCGTCATAAACACTGCCCAAATTGCAACCACCGCCACGGTACTTTCAGCACACTATTGTTATGTTTGTACGTTTAAGACGCTATATCGAGGGTTAATTTATGAAGCCTCACATAGCATATGACAGCACAATTATTAATGGTGACTCAAGGACAATAAAAAGGGAGGTCCCTGCCTGTTTCACACTTTCCATGCTCCACAAAAGATAGTACCTGTAAATGGCTTCTTTTTTTCGTCAGAAGAATAGCCTTCTCCAGGCAGTTTTTGGCGTTAATACCATGTATAAACTGTAGACGGTTTTCCGTGGAAAGGGTGAATGTATTTCGGCATTCGTCTTTAGTAGGTCTTGTGAGAAATTTCAGCCCCTGCAAGTGCCGCAACCGCTACTGAAACTATAGTTCGCGACTCAGCCTTGCGAAAGGGCCGGGACACCGACGGCGATATAACGTTCGCTACGGGCTGGACGGTCCGAGAATCGAATCTCGGTGAGGGCGAAATTTTCCACAACCGCCAAGACCGGCCCTGGGGCCCACCCAGCCTCCTGTACACGGGGTACCGGCTATAAAATGGCATAATGTTCATACCAGGTGTCGTGAAAATCGGTCAGCTAGTTCAAAAGCTAAAAGGTGAAGGCATACAGACACACGCTGACCACAGCCACAGAAAGGAAAGTATGCTAAGAATGGATATGACAGCAATATGTCTGAAGCGTGTAGACAAGATTACGTCGCTAAGGCTGGGGGGGCTAGTGATGGGCTCTTGTGAATATGGTAATATACACTGGGATTGCACAAAAAGAGCGAGGAATTTCTTGACCAAGTGTCCGTGTATCAGCTTCTGATGAGACCTTCCTCCATGGAGTGAACTGGACACAAAAGAACACAATAAAAGCAACGACGGATATTTATCAAAAAACGCGGATTAAATTACAGCACAGTGAAACCTGCCTTAAAGGGAACCTGGGCATAACGTAAACCTGCCTTCAACGAAAAACATTTACAGTCCTGAGGAACCAAATTTCAAGCACCTGTATTAAACGGAACCTTCCTGCAACGGAAAAATTTTGGTCCCTTGCGGTTCCGTTATAGACAGGTTTCACTGTATATGCTGTAGACAAGGAGTTCAGAGCAGAACTCACTGCCTACTTCCCTACCACGTACACTAGTATCATTACTGTCGTCCGATTTTATTTCTGTGAATAACTTTTCAGTAAGAACTCAGCCTACATACTTCGAATGTGCTCCACCTCCCCCGCCATAATTGCGCCAAAATCAGTCTACTCTTCACCACGGTGCTGTTCTCATTAGTGTATGCGCGCACGAGCGGTTTTTTAACGCCGCGGTGGAAAAAAACGCGGCGGCCGATTATTTCTTGGCTGCGCGCACGGACGATGAAAGAAACGCTAACGCCTTACGTTCTGCTCAGATTTGGGAGTTGAATTTTGTGCAGACGGTGTGTGCGCTATAGTGGCTACAGCATGGATTTTGTTGAACCGGTTGCCGTGTGCGCTCTGCTATTAAGAACTAGAGCAAAACGAAGAAAGAAGTTTTGGGTACATCCACTTGTAAGTCAACGACTACTGAAAGGGCAGTTCCACACGTTATACGAAGACTTGCGTATGCATCCGAAAAAGTTCTTTGGATATTTTAGAATGAGCTGCAACAGTTTCGACGAGTTGTTGTTCATGATTAGACCAAGTATTACCTACCAAAATACTGTGATGAGGGCACCTGTGCCATCGGAAGAAAGACTGGCAGTAACTCTAAGGTAAGAACACTCAACTAATTCATTTGTTCTTATTTATCCTTTATATAACAATCACACCAAAATAACATAATGTACGCTTCTTTTCTTATCTTTATCGTAACCTTCAAACACACTTTTTCGTTTTGTCACGAAGCTAAGAAAATACAGCCACAGGATACCTAATGTAGCTCGAACAGTTCGGAATCTTTTACGGGTGACGAGGTATTTCCATCAGAGGGTGACATGTGTGCATGAGGAGTACTACTGCTGGTGGAAGTAGATTGCTGTGGACTTGGTGTGAAGTTGGAATAAGGATTTTGCATGGATTCATAGTGTGGATGCTGAAAGTCTTTACAAAAATTGTGATGTGTTCCGTATGGAATGTGAACCTTGGGGAGGGTTGCAATATTTGGACAATGTGGACCAGGCAGGTTAGAATAAGACGGAAATTGGGGTGGACTGCTGACATGATGTGGGGGTTGACAAAATGTAATGCGCCTCATAACATTTAGGAATTCCACCTTCGCCATGAATTTCTGTTCGTCGTTCAGTTTTTTGAATGCCGGTACCAGAGATATTAAAAAAGATTTGTCCTCGTCAATATCATCTCTGTTTTTTTTTCTTTAATTATTTCCAATAAAGATTCTTCATATGTGCTTTTGGGACGCTTCATCTGTTGCCTGTATGTAGCAGCCTTTGCATTTGGCACTGCTCCCCCTTCATGTTCTGTCATTACTTCTTGTTCTTCTCCCTCGTTAGCAGTTGGTGGAGGAGTGCAATTTCCCGATGTACTTCGTTCCTGCATTGTCGGCAGGAGGAACAGGAGCTGACCAAAATAAATGTATGTGCGCCTTTTTGTTGCCCCTTGCCCTGACGCCACCTTCTTTTGCATCTGAACCTCTCTGCGGAAGTTGTCGCGAATATTCTTCCATTTGCGTTGAATTTCGCTGCCTGGAAGCCAAAACAAAGTGCCATAGGTTGATACTCTTATTTGCTTACAGGTACCTTGCAACTGGTAGCAGCTTCCATTCATTGCATTATGAATACCTGCTCGGAGCCACAACTATTCGCGAGATTGTACGGGACACATGCGAAGCAATATGGGAATGTCTGCGAGCTACGTTTATGTCAAAGAAAAGCGAAAAGGACTGGCTACGTATAGCAAATGAATTTTATGAGAGAACCAATTTCCCAAACTGCCTAGGTGCAGTTGACTACTGCTTCATTAACATAGATGTGGGAGCTTATGGTGCCTCTGGTGACTGCAACATCTTTAAGAATACGAACTTTTGTAAAAAAATTAGAAGGAAATCACTTAAATATTCCAGGTTCCAGGTCGTTGCCCAATGACGATAACGGTACACCTATGCCATTTGTTATTGTGGGAGACGAGGCATTTGCTCTGTCAGAACATGTTTTACGACCGTATCCTAGCAGAAATTTGGATATTCCCAAACGTATATATAATTACAGATTAACAAGGGCGAGAAGAATGGTGGAGTGTGCGTTTGGCATACCGTGTAATAAATGGAGAATTTTTCATCGTGCGATTGATGTTCGCCCAGATTTCTGCGATGTTATAGTTAAAACTTGTTGCATACTACACAATTTTGTTCGTCAAAAAGAAGGCTTTCAGTTTCAGGATACATTATTTGAATGTCCCCTTGACAGTGTTGAGGCTGTTGGCACTAGGGGTAATGTTACAGGAACGGCTGTGAGGGAGTATTTTGCAAAATATTTTACCTCCCCACAAGGTTCTGTTCCTTGGCAATATGAAAAGGTTTGAAGTACTTTGTATTATAAATACAGAAGCTATCTTTGGAGCACAATCGCTTCACAACTGTCAGCACAGTACATTGATCGTTTCACAATACAGTTACAGTTTATTTCACATGGTGGCTACTAGGTATCTTGTATTTCACATTGTCACTTAATTTTATCAAAGTTTGTAAAGAGAATTTGAAAGAATATTCTACCGTTTGTACAAATAAACTGCAATGAACATGAAAATAGTTTACATTTTTTACCTGTTGCCACTCTTTCTCTAGTGTCCAGTCGGCTCCAGTTCGGCAGTACAGCTTCACAAACTTCTATCCACAGTTTTTCTTTACAGTTTTTGTCACTGTATTCCGGTATTGCCTTATTGTACAGTGCCGGCCTTTTCTGCACTTCAGCTATTAGTCTCTCACTATCAAAAACCTTGAAATCTAGCTCCATGATGTGTGCACTTTCCTGGAATGTCAGACGAAGACTGGTAGCCGAGCGGTTATTTTATCGCTCGTGCGCGCAGGAAGGTAAGTTATTTCGAGTTGCATTGCCACCGCCAACCGCCGAGCGGCCACCGCAACGCCCGGAAAATGAAGCATGTTGCATTTGGAAAAACGCCGCGGTAAAACAGCCGCCCGTACGTTCGCTTCCATTTGAAACAACAGGTTTCATCGAAGCGGTAAAAAAAAAAACGCGGCGGTTCAAAACGCTCGTGCGCGCAAGCCCTAAACGTAGCAGTTCAAATTTTAGTAAGTCCTTCTCCTTCCGTGCAGACGTGCTAGCGCTAATCTCAAAGGCTGTACTGTGCCAGTCACCACCACCCACGATGCGTTGTTTACGCCTGGAGAATTGAGGAACTGAGTTCCGCACATAATACGCGTACGTGTATATGTACTTTTTAATTGCGTTACCCGTACGGGGACTGGAGACCAATAATGAACATCCCGTGGCCCGCCAGACTGTCTGCGGTCCACCAGAGTTTTCGAACACTATTAACTTATGCTCTCCAATCACACAATTTTGTGACCCGATTTGGTGAATTTCTCGCGCGCACACATTTAAATTCACTAAATAATATTCAAGTTCTAACGGTCTGCGTGCACACTGCATGGGAATGTCCAACGTTGGAAACTTTCCAATATTTCACAGTGGGAGGATGAGAGTGGTAAGCTCCAACACCCCCCTTCCTGTTTCAGTTTTAAGTATGTTCTAATAATAATTAATAAATCGTATTTCAGTCATAATTTTTCAGAACGTAAGTCTGTGTATTTTTTAAAGAAACTGCGTGAAAAAGGAAGAGGGGCAAGCTTACCAAAGAAGTTCTTCTATTCTTAAAAAATAATGTAAGTATTCAAAATCAAATTACAGTTAACTGCTATATTCATTTTACTGCACTGATACTAATGATGGATAAATTCGTGATTTTAGTCCCATACTCGCTTATGAAACAAATTTTACTTCAAAAAATACTACTTGTGCTCTCAACAATCGGTTTGCAGCCTGCACAAGTTTAGAGATTTTCAAATGACTCGTGTGGGATAAAAGGCTGCTCTATACTGCTGAAAACACATTATGTGGCAAACGTCGTGACTTATCTCCCTCTGAATTTACGAACACAAACGCCAGACACTTGAACACCGACCTTTCCATGAGCACTGTGTTCCTTTCAGTGACATCTGCACGTGAGGATATTGTTTGCACGGTCGCTTCTCTTACTTCCACGGTGTCTACCTCCAATGTTCCAAGTTGTGCGACCGCGCAGTAACTGAAATGTTCCCGCGCACACTGAATTGTTACCGTGCAGCTGGAATTTTTCAATTTTCATTGTAAATATTCTTATTATGCATATTACAAAATACTTTTAAAGTGCCGCGCAGTCGTCAGGTCGCGTCAAAATGTTCTGCTCAGAGCAGCAGCAGGGCCGCGCAGCTGTAAAAAAAATTAGAGGGAAGGCTACCTGCCTCCCATTTAAACATTCTCTTACGCATACCGTGGCAAATTTATCTGGCTCGTGCTCTACCTGACTGTAGACTGTAACCCTCGGGTTCACTAATCATAGTTTGCTCTCCCACCCTTCCAACTACTGACACTTTTCGGAATGAGTTCTTGTTAAGTACGTACAACTCGTCCAACTCTTGAAATAAAGCCACCAATTCCGCACTTCCTTCCTCGTCACGGCATGTTATTACAAGGCTGAAAGTTCCACAAAGCAGACCGGGAAACCAAATGCTGACAGCTGGAAAGAGATGAGCGGAAACGCGTCCTCAATTCTTGTCTACACGCAACAGTTCGTCAAAACTGGAGCCTACTCCGTGCAACAGCAGCACAAACAAAACAATGGATTTAATGCGAGCTAGCAGTACTTAGTGAAACCAACAGGCCTAATACTTTTACTAGTAACTTACACAGGTGCATAAAATGAAAGCACAATGTGGACGTCTACATGTTTAGTTTAAAAAATTAATTTCTGACTTCAATAACACTGCCAATACGAATTTAATTCTCTTCCTCAGTGTTCAAATTCTGAGTAAAGCTCAAATCTGAATCCTGTCCAGGAGTTTCCACTTTCGACTACATTGATTCTTGATAAAGCCAAAGGTTGCGTACGGCTATTAATGAACATTTTGTTGAAATTCGATACAGAACACTCATTATTTACATTTCAGTAGTTCAATTTTAAGTACACTTCACAGAAGTCAATTTTCCGTAATTTTGTGTAACTTACTAATATTACGAAATACACCCCCTTATCAGTCTTATTTTCTGAGTCACGGATTGTTATACAAAACCGTCGCACACGTTCCAAAATATAGGTCTCATTAACATATCAAGTTCTGACTGAAACTTTTTTCGACCTACTGAATATTGAGCTAAATACAAGGGCATAAAATTTGGTTAACATTCTACACTACTGATATCTTGTGGCAGTATTCGTTTGCTTATACAAACATCTATCGCTGTATTCTGTGCCAACGCGGGGCCCGATAGCGTTCCTTGTGGCGGTATTTTGGAAGTTATTGTGCAGAGCAAAAAAAAAAAGGACTAACGCTTTGGCATATTAACGTAAGTTAGGATGAAAAATTAAAATGGTCCATTTTTTATCATTTTTAAAAATTGCTAATGCGCGAATCCCTCATGAACGCGGGGCCCGATTGGGTCAAATCGGTCCAGTCGGCCTAAGGCCGGCCCTGGTTGTATTAGTTCCACTGCGGATCGTGTCCTGTTAAAGTACCAAAATTTACTGGTTAGATACCGAGCTTTATACCTTTACTTGTTTTATAACAACTATCAAAATAATATGTACAATGTACACATAATATTGCTATAATGTATTACAGACTACGTACGCACCACTCGGCAAACTGAACTTTACTGCAAAATGCTGTATGTACAAATATTACGAACATAATGTATCATATTTTAGGTAGTTTGAAAACTCGGCGTCAGAACTCCCTGATGATGGCACAATAGTGCCGAAACATGTTGGAGTGACAAAAGACTATTGTGCATGTTTTATGTGCATTTAGTTGGTTTAGCAAAAGAAAATAAGGTGATTAAATGCATGGTAAAAAGGTAAAGCAATCCCATTACAGGCCTGGACAGGCCCACATGGTTCCACCAGGTTGAGGCTCCCAGATTTCAAGACAATCGGCACATGAAGGTGGTAGGGTTAGCCCTACGCAACGGCCGCCTTTACCCCCAGGAAATATTCCTGGTACTCATTTCTGTTAGAGGCTGAGTCGACCCCAGGACCATAGTGCGGCCGCAAGGATTATGTCAATGAAAATTTCCAATGACACCATCGGGAATCGAACCCGCGACCTGCCGGCTTGTAGCACAGTGCCTTAAACAACTGCGCCACCGCGTGCCCCATTAAATGCATGGAGTAAGCAATTTGAAAATAAATACAAAGGACTGGCAAGACAACTGTCAAAACGGCTAACTAACTCCATGGAGCAGAGGCCTTCAGAAGCCAACAGTTTCTCAGCCAGTCAAGAAATTCTCCGCATTTTATGGAACCCGGAGGTTCATTACCGCATTCACAAGAGCCCCCCACCTGTCCCTATCCTGAGCCAGCTCAATTAAAGGATCGGTCCAGGTCCGAGGCTTGTCCATATGTTTCGTAACATCATACTTTTTTATGGCGAGGAGTTGTTAGCACCTCGCCCAACCCCCAAGCTGGAGGAACACCCCTTGTCGGCTGTCCGCGACTGCTCATTCAATGTATTCGCAGCTACCCTCCATAACGCCTACCTAATAAAATATGAAAGTTCAGATCACAATATGGGTTAGATAAGTATAAATAAGAAATATACATACTTTGCTGGAAAACCTAAAAGAAAGCCTACGCATAACAGAGAGGATAATATTAAAATGAATCTGAAAAGACACAGCGTGTGGCGAGGTCGTGTGGTCTCAAGTGGCTGAGAATACGGCGACGAACTCTCGCAATCCACAAAAGGCGGAGAATTTCTGGACAAGATATATGGCTCTGATCCACCGAGTAAGTCAAGTTATCCCTGTGCAGGCCATAAGAGGCATACAGGGAAGTGGAAGTATAACTCCACTCATTCTTATCCTCAGTACTTAATTTTGTTAGCTGAAATGGTTCAGTAGCACTTACTACAAAATACAAAAGTAGTCTCTCCACACAAATGTCACGTAGCGGCCATGTTGTTTCACGTAAAGTTGACAGAGGTGCCTATTCTTCAAACAACTTTTTTAACACAATACGTCTGAGGTACACACAGACGCCATGTTGTTAGGTCCACTGATGGTGGTAGGGAATTTGAAGTATAAGGATGGTGTCCTCCAATTCTATCCAGTTCACAAAAATCGATCAAATCAATTAAGGTTACGTCCCGTTAATCATCTTGAAATGAGATAAACCAATAATAAAAGATCAGGGTCAGCCACGTGACATTCAAACCTGGTACCTGCCAAATCAAGTCATGGTGACAGCCAATGAGCCACTCAGATTTGTTCCAGTGAACTTCAAGAGGGAAGAAATCTTTGCAACCTTCACCAGGATACTGAGTCCCATATTTTTGGACTTAGTAAATATTTTAGCACAAGCGAACGGTAGTTATGTGATGTCTGATCAATGTAACGCAGTTTGCCTATATTTTATGCACTGTACCTCCCGGTTTCTACAGAATACAGATTTTTTTTTAAAAAAAAAAGGGGGGTGGGAGACAGGCACAATGTACACAGATTTCGGAAGTAACATTATGGACGGGAATGAATGCCTCACCGCCTGCCACCGGGCCCTCATTACTGACGCCTCTGGCGACGTATTTATGCTGAGAGAATACCGGCGAAACTTTGGAATAAACTTCATTAGCGGTTTCGTTAATTGCATTCAGAGGTCCAGCAATCCACGTGTCACATGAGGATGTGTGATTTGCAGTGCATTTCTGTGCTTTCCCGCAGACGGAAGAGAAGCTTTTATAACCTAACTTTCTTCTCAGAAATTGTTTTAGGTTACTGCTGAATGCTACGCTGTTTAATTCTCCGTGGCTTGCAGCGAAATATCTAAATAATGCAAGAATGTGTCGGTGTATCCTTTGAAGTTCCGGTAATGTGCAGAATTGCGAGACACTTGTAGCTCTTAGTCGCACACTAACTTCGTTTTCCTAACATCCGGGTACGAACATGATTTGCAGACGCAATTACCGCAGTCAAAGTTGTCAGGATATCCGTAATAATATCTCTTCCGAGCACTTACGTCTTTCGTAATATGTGATAATATTTTCGACGTTCCGTATGTGGAGACCATGACCATATATGTGCGACCTATTAACAGCGGCCAAACCCTTTGTCAGATCCGTGATTTCAAGCTTCCACCACCATGCTGATGAGATCTGCGCTCTTCTGGGATATTACGCAGCATCGAGTGGTAGGCCTAATCATTTATCGACGTTTCGGGAAAATGCATCTGTCCTGAAAATGGGACCGATACGTTGTCCAGAAACGTCGGTAAAGGATTATCACTCGACGTTACGTAGTATCCCAGCACAGCGCAATCTCACTTTTGTTGGATTTTCATGAAATTCGGTATAGTTCGTTACAAACCGTTGTCGAGGGAGTGAGAATTTAATGAAAACAGGCTCTGTTACAGTAGGACTTTACTTAAAGGCGTAAATAAATTAATACATTATTTATTTATTTATTTATTTACAGATTTTGGTGAAATTCTGTGTGCTATATCTCCACGTAATCCCACAATCAATTACGTGCTTCGTGAAAATCAGTGCGGTGAAAGACATAGAGTCACGCCCTGATATAGCGTCACTCCGTTCAAAGCAATTTGCGGCGGTGGATCGAGATACTGTATACTGGGAAATTTCTGTTCGCAGAATTCCATGGATGCTAAGTGAGGGGGGGAGGGCTATAGGAGGCTGTATAGGGGTTTGACTGTACTTTACTGAGGGGCATAAATGAAATTTTGCTCTACTTTATACATTTCCGTCGAATTTGGATAAAACTGAGTACAGTACAAGCCCAAAAATCTTCATTAATACAAGTCGTTAACATCGGCTTAGTGTACGCAATACTTTAATGAATGGCCTAAATGAATTTCTGTCCGAACTTCTCACATTTGCTGGAAGATTTGGGCCAAATTCGCATCAGATGCGCACATAATGTTATTCAGTTTCGCCAAGCTTCGTGAAAATTGGCACAGGGACGACGGCATTTTGTTATGGGATATTATTATTATTATCATTATTGTAATTATTATAAACTTTATGCAGGGTATGTACAAATATACCTGGCACAAACCATGTTTCTAAGGCATATAACGATGCAGCTATTCTTTGGTTACAATTCTTGGTACATATTTCCCATGTTAAACTTTTTTTCTAATTTTATATTAGTACTTTCCAAAATGTATGTGCGCCGAGTCCTTATATAAAACAGATACGCTTCGTCTTTAAAGGGTTAATATCGTATTTAACGCTGGTTAGACCCCAACATGCGTGTGTCTCAACTATGTGGAACTCTGTAATGTCGTCTATTGACGCCAAAAAGCTGGAACGCATTCAACGGAAGTAAGTAGTGCTACGTCAGAACCATTTCTTTACTCACGGCCATGTTGCTGTTAAAGTTTCTAAAGCTTCATACCCTGCACGACAGAAGACTTCATCTTGATGAATTAATTTTTATTTTTGTTTATTCAGGTTTAAAATGTTGCCCCTCCTTTTGGATATTATTGTTATTCGAGTTTTCGTAATTTGTTTACTGCTACTTGTAAAACCTCTCCGTCTGCTAGATGTGTTTCGGCCGCTAACCATGACTGCAGACGCGTCGGTATCTTTAGGAAACTCATTACTTCATTAAAAGAGATTCTGCGCTAATCTGTGGCATTTTTAATCAACTTATCTATGTTATTCAGGGCAGGGTTTCTGCCCCAGTACTTCGTTTATATTGCTTTTTCCTGCCATATCGTTATTGTTTCGTCTGATTAGTGATTTGTTTTTCTTGTATTTGTGCTTTTGTCTGTTTTATTTGTGCTTCTATGCTGCCTCTATAATTGGCATTTGTGCTATTAAGCCTGCCGTTAAATAATACCTATAAATTGAATTACCACCACCGCCGCCGCCACCACCACCACCACTAGGGCGTCAGCAAGTCACAAAGTGCAGCCAAAGATAAAGTGCGACAATCACCCCAACAAATCATTTCTTTATCCCCATAATCCCTCGATATAACAATACACTTGTCGCACTTCCAAAAGGATCAGCTGTGTAAAACTGCTTCGGCTGCTGTCGTAGCCTAAACCGTACCTCATTTTCAACCTCTGCATAGCCGGAGAAAAACTTTTTACGCTAAGATGTTCCTACAGTGGACCTAAGACGTCAAAATCGTTCGGGACGAGATCCGGGCTGTATGGCCGTTAATCAGGAAGTTCCCATTTGAGTTCCCCGAACTGTCTCCTCGGTTGCACGCGCCGCAAAAGGTCTTGCATTGTCTTACAAGAGCCATAGCCCTCGTGGACAGTAGCCAGGGTCGTTTTCTGCCCCAGAGTGGCCCTACAACTCCGTAATACGATGGTTTCACCAAGCTTTTGAAAACGGACAAGAAGTACACCTTGAGGATCCCCCCCCCCCCCCCGCCAAAAAAATAAGTCAGCACAACATTAGCCACTGATGGTAAAGCTTTAAACTTTTTGGTTGTAGGTAAACCGGAATGCTTCCATTGCATTGAGGCAACTTGGATTAGGGTTCGAAGTGACAGACCCTTGATTCATCACCGGCAACAACTCTGTTAAGCATGTCTTCTCTCTACGCCTCGCAACACAAAGATGTTCCAAAGTAAGACTTCTTCAGGTCATTTTGTGTTCAGGATTCAGTTCTCTGGGAACCAATTAGGCGGAACATTTTCTAAAGCGCTGAGATCACGTATTCTGCTATGGGCCACACCGTGTGAACACCCAACAGCGTCCGCTACGTGGCCCATCCTTACCCAACTATCGGTTCGGATCACTGCTTCCACCTGGCTCAGTAGCATCTGTCGCGATTTCAACTGGGTGACGCGGTCTGTCATTGTCTCCAAGTTTTAAAATCCTTGTGCAAACTTCTCAATCCAGTTGTAAACAGCCTTGCGTGACAAACAATTCTCGCCGGCCTCAGGAAGCACGTCTTCATGAATATCCTTCGCCGGAAGTCCTTTCGCCCACAGAAAACAAACCACAATACGCTGGTCTATGACCGTACACTCCTACAGTACAGTCACCATCTTTAACCACTCGACACATGTAGGCTAAAGTATCCGTTAATGACGTCAGGTTTCTACTGCAATTTTCTCCATTGATTTTTTAAAAAGTCCTCAGATAACAAATTTCATGAAAATACGTCCATTGGGAGCCGAGTTGTTATGTAAGAACGCACATCCATGACGCAGCTAACAGTAGCTTTTCGCAATTTTGCAAACACGCCTGAAAAATTATATAGAATCTATTACAGGTTTAAAATCTAAATTTTAATCCCTCCTGGCAAATAAAAGCATAGTACCTCAAATTAGAAACGATCGCTCTCTACCACATCCTTGTAAACTCATCATTCGCCAGCCATTCAATCATTCAACACTGCACCTGTTAAAGAAACCACAAATAAATAAATACAATTCCGACAGCGTGTTACGGTATTTGGGTCGCAGTCAGTCCATCACATGTTTCTATCTCAATGCAAAGAGCTCGTTCTCTTTTAACAGCTCACTCATTTCCTGCTTGCACGAACATCTGCCAATGCACTTGTGATGCTATTCCCACATTTAATTTTAGATTTTTTAAAAACAAACTTAACTTAAAAGTTTGTTTTGACACGTTCACCAAAGGCAACCTGAAAGAAATTTGTTGATGTGCCTCAGAGACTGTATCCACCTGGACCTAGAAAAATGGGTTGAAACGGAAAACACTATGGCATATACTCTGCAGCTTGTTCATGGCCGGAAGTCGAGTCAGTATTGCTGCTGGTTGAAGTCTGCGAGACGCCCGTTTTCCAATTAATGAAGGACGCTTTGGGAAAGCCTTCCTTCCAGACACTTCAATCAACATGATGAGTCTGGCAGGAATTAGCATACTGGTAACAACTACGTTATATTGGCTAGAAATAACAACATATTTCAAAACAGTCCCCTTGTAGTTACTAAACACTTTAAAAAGTTCTTCAAGCAGACTCTGTGAATATGGTTTTGTTCAAACTCCATACAAGACTTCAAAAGAATAGTTTCAACGGCGAGCTGGTTATCGCCAACAAACCTACAACGAACCATGTTTTTCGTTCGACCGCCATTTTTATCGGTACATACCCACAGCCCTATCTAAAAATTACAAAGTTGCAGTAGCCCCTGTTGACATATCGTTCATACCTAGCTTCATGTACGTCCGCCCATTGACTCACAAGTTACTGGAAGCGGGAAGACAAACGGAAGCACCGATATATGACACTATAAGCTTATCTTTTCTTACAAAATACGACAAGGTTTTAAAATCCGCCCACGTTAATATTTTGCGTTACTAATGAAGGAATGAAATGCAGTTGTACGCAGCTTTGTAGGTCTTACCAATTTCAGGCCTACACCCCACATACTGGTTGGTGGTGGTTTTCGACCCTCAAAACAGAGGCAACAAGCTCCCCCGAAAGTTACCCACTTTCGGGGCTACAAGGTGTCACAACCCAGAAGACCACAATCTGACCACTCACCGCCGTGGAACCCCAAACCATACAAAGGAAGATTCATTCCCGTGACCACAAAAACCCGCACACTAGACGCGATTTGAGCCAACTGAACCCAGCCCTCCCATTTAAGTCTAGGTTCCCGAAAACAGAGATCTCTCGTTCAACGCGGGTGTTAAGAGGATTAGCAGGAGAGATCAAGGCGTGCTGGGCAAAACCGTGTTGTGCAAAGTTATGGGAAAAATAGGGTTACGTGAACGCCGAAGCTTATGGACCCCTCAACCCTTAAACTACACACACTTTTGGACAGTAAATACACAGTGCTTGGGTAAGGTTCAGCGAGTAACCGCCCGCGTTTATCCGCACACACTCAAGCTTTTCAGGGTTCGGCCAAATAGCCCACCCATATATATTTATTTTCAACCGCATACAGTCAAACCGCACTGGGCAATACCGCGTTGGGCGAGACGTTACTGTATTGCCTTTTCTTGCTACTTTCCCACAAAAATTTTGCACGCATTTCTCGTCTCTCCCATATGGCTGTGTATGCCATTCCCCTTTGACCGGACTACCTTTGCATCGTGGAACACGTGTCAGGATTTCTACTGGTCAACTGTGAAGGTGGCAGCTGGCTGTATATCTTCGAGATGTTAGACGGGGCTGCAACAGAGTTGTTGAGATTGGCGAGATGCCCTGCGCGAAACACTTCCGTTACAGCAACAGGATGTGCGTGGGCGGGAGATGACATCAGGGCAGCGACCAGGGACACCACTAGCTTCTGAGCAAAATTAAAATAACGACAGGGGAGAAAACATCGTCATACCTTTTTCGAAGCATTTTCTGGGTCGCTCAAACCTACACAACGTGTTCAGTCTAGCGTCACTGTCAAACTCCACGTAATTCTGACCATCAGAGTCCCTTTCGGTTCGTTGTTTACTTAAAAGACACCGTATCATCCGCATCGACCACGTATTTAAAGTCCAGTGTGAATTCAGGGCATAAATTTGCTGTACTCGAACAAACGGAACTGGAAACGTACGCAATTTCAGTCGAGACACTCAAGGAAATACACCACTTGGTGACGTAGGCTTACATCACAGGATAACACTAAAACTGTTCTAAAGAACAGGTTGTGAGATTACGGAAAGTATTAACACAGACAAAAATGGGGCCAAGTGCTAGATTCATTTATTTACTTACTTATTTTGTTTACTTATTTATTTATTCACTCATTCACGTAGGCTTATTTAAGGAAGCTTTCAGTAGCTGAAGTATACAGCACCAAGTGGTAGGATTAAAGCAGTGGTAAAAGCTATCCCTTTACAGGCCTGGACAGGCCCTTAGGTTTCCAGGAGGTTGAGGCCCCCAGAATTTCTAGACAATCGGCACATGGAGGTGGAAAAGTTGTCAGCTCTACGCACCGGACGCCTTTAACCCCCAGAAAATACCCCTGGTGCTCATTTCTGTTAGCGGCTGAGTCGACCCCAGAGCCATAGCACGGCGGGAAGGATTAAATCAACGAAAAATCCCAATGACCCATCGGGAATTACAACTCGCGACCTTCTGGCATGTAGCGCAGTGCCATCACAGCAGTGGGACGGAATCTTATTTTAACTGCGGACCATTTAGACACAAGTGATTTGGCCAAGTGCCACGCAGGGATATTAAAATATATTAATCTACTTAATGCATTAATATGCGTTACGAGATGGCCCTAAGGCCACTTAGGAAAGGGTCGAGGGCCACGGGTTGTTTACCAGTGTATTACAGCTTAATAAATAGAAAAATGTGGTAAGAAGCGGTCGTGGCCTAATTTCCAGCACTAACCCAGCATACGCTTCGAGGGACTAATGAAAATTACGAAGCAAGATGTCAGGGTTATCGGTGTATAGGTCAGATTTGAAACGCAACACCTTCAGAACCAATGCCAGAGGCGTTACTACTCAGCCAACGTGCTTCGTGTAGAGGACTCTTGTGAATAAGGCAATGAACTCCTCACTTCCAGAGACTACAGGGAATTTCTTTACAATCTGAACAAATATCAGCTTCTTTAGGACAACTCTGTATTCCCCAAATAAGTATAACTCCAATTATCCGGACGCTGGTTATCCGGATCAGCTTGCCCCTTCAGGTAACTTTATCGAGAATTCTACAAAACCAATTTGCCTTGAAATTACCGGTTATCGGATCGAGTACATTACTATAAAGTGTTATGGCTGTCTAGAACTTCAAATCAGGCATGGTCGAAAGGTTTAGACGCAGGTACATACAGTAAACAATAACAGCCGAAGGGGTTCCCAAATTAGACAAGGAATTCCCAATTGTTAAATACATACAAGGAATTATGTATTAATGTTTTATTTGTACGTAAATAAATATGTAGCTTAAAAATAGCCGTTTTTAGAATTTTTTCCCGCTTTAAACTGCCAGCGTAGCCTACTTTCAAAGAAAAATCCGATTAGTGGATTTTCTGCATATCTGGACGGCTCGCGATCTCAATTATTCCGGATAATTGGAGTTATACTGTATAAGGTTAGAGGTTCTCACAGCGGTATTAAGATTACGGTCTTGTGAGATGTGTCAGCATGTACTGTCGTAGCTAGGTACCTATGTATCTTCTGTCTTGAAGATAGAGACAGCAGGTTCATGTGAAACGTTAGCATTCATTTACTGGACATGGTTGAAGACTGTAAGCTTGACTCTTACTGCATAATCACGCACTGAGCGCAAAAAATTCCTAAACACAGGCAAGCAGGTAAACAGCACGACACACTGCACAGACGCCCAGCATGAACCTTTTAAAGCCTAGCGGTAACTTTACATACGAACAGATTTAACATTAAAAAATTCTACGTGGTGCCCACATTGCGTTTATGTGTTTTGTAGGGATCTCAGAACAAACAGCAACTTTTGCCTTATAAAACATTAACAGACTGGTTTTTATAACCGAAGTGGAGTGTTTACAGCGCGGTACGCACTGAGTCCTTATATAATACTGATATGCTTCGTCTTTAAAGGGTTAAATCTCCGAACACGATGTTCACCTAAATCATATATAAAAGCCAAGACAGATTAGTTAAGTAACTATAGTACGGGCTGTACGATCCGCGGTTCGAATCCCGGTACGGACATGCGATTTTTCTCATCTCCAAAACGTCCAGACCGGCTCTGTACCCCCGTACCCAGTCTCCTAGTCAATAGGTACCGGGATTCTTTTCAGGGGGTAAAGCGGCCAGGGCGTGAAGTTGACCACTCACCTGTATCCAGTACCTAAAACAAGAAAAAACGGAGCTGTATCGCTACTCCCCTATATACCCTCATGGCGTGACAAGGACACGTTTACCTTTTTACCTGTTCTCTAAATCGTATGTGGGCCAGGACGCAGTCGGTATAGCGGCTCGCTACAGGCCGGAGGGTCCGGGGATCGAATCGCGTTGGGGTTAGAGATTTTCTACACTCGCCCACACCGGCCCTTGGGCCCATTTAGCCTCCTGTACAGCGGTTACCGAGTCTCCTTCCCGGGTGTAAAGTGGCCGGGACGTGGCGTTAACCCTCCATCCCCATCTACCGCCGAGGTTAAAGAAACATACAGCTATACCTCTACTCCCCCTCTGTGCCTTAATGGCAAGTTATAGGGCGAAATTTACCTTTTATCTTTCCTCTAAATCATATATAAAACTTTAGTTCGTATCCCACACAGCACACAGTCCGTGCCCGCTTGAATGACCAATCGGTAAATGATGTTAGATTATTAATGCTACTGATTGTCAAAATCACACTAAACGCATAAATACACTGTGTGCGCAAAATGCAGACTTCGTGAATGTTAGAGCAGGCAGTACATATGGTCAACACTGGGCTTTGAAAAGTTAAGACAAACCCCCGTTTCCCACAGCAGTAACAAATATGTTCACTTCTACGAAACGCACTACGAAGTATAAACGGCAGTGTAGACAGTCAATACCTGCAGAGTTCTGCTACAGTACTAGGCGGGTACGCAAAGTTGCGAAAAACGACTAATCGCTTCGTCTTATCTGTCCGTCTGTCCGCACGGAACAACTTGGTTCCCACAGGACGGATCTTCGTGAAATTTATTACTGGACACTTTTGCTAAGACATATTGAAAAAAAAATTCAAATTTGGTTACAATATCAGGCACTCCACACGAAGACCTAAGTACATTCTTGATATCTCGCTGAATTCTTCCTGGATGGAGAAAAGTTTCAGATAAAAGTTTAAGAGAAAATCAAAACGCACATGTCAAAAACATGTTTTGCTAAAATCGCGCCGCCTACAAGATAATTACGATAAATACGGCTGATCCACACAGACCATAGATGATCGGACATAACTCGACGCAGAGAGCATTCGATTTGCACACCGGGTAATTAACATGACGATACACTGTGTAATACTATTGCTTCCAACTGCATGAAACTGAGGCAGAGATGCGTCTCGCATGGCGGATAATTCAGGCAAAATACATTCAAAGGTCCGAATGCACAACAGCGTTACGACATACTTGCATTCCCCATCTTGTTCTCATAACAAAATAACATACAAACCTGAAACTGTAAAACCCCCAGAGATGTAACGAGTTATAATCTACCTCCATCAGTGTGTCAAATGCAAGAGGCTGAGGTCAGCGCCCGCCCACGTGACCCAGTGACACGGACTGAAGCGGACACTCACCCGGAACAGAACTGCTAGACTCCATCGCAACTGATCCACTAGATAGCGATTTTCAAGTTGCGTCAACTGAAAACTGTTTAGTATAAACAGGTTAGCAAACGTACGAGTGGCTGGCTGAACAAGCAATTCTGGGGCGTCCGTTCTGTTATTGCCTCTGCGAGCATTTCAAATCCTGAATGGTAACCTCTATCTTCTTACGAACGGTTTAAACCAGACGAAGGGGACGAGAGGTGGCAAAATCAGATCTCGATTTATAACTAACCAACACCACGCAGCACAGTCCTTCCTGAGAAGTGAATGCCTGCGTAGAGTGTCCACAAATGCCCCACGGTTGATGGCACTCCAAAGTTCATGACCTTATTAACCAGAGTCCGTCAACGATCCGTCTAAGTTGCCCCTGTGCACGTCAATTACGGCAAACAGCGGCAGCAGAGGTATAACTCCACTCATTCTTAACCTTAAGCGTCTCTATTTTATACAAGGACACAGCGCGTACCGCGCCGTAAACAGTCTCCACTTCGGTTATAAAAACCACCCTCTTAATGTTTTATAAGGCAAAAGTTGCTGTTTGTTCTGAGATCCGTACAAAACACATAAACGCAATGTGGGCATCACGTAGAATTTTTTAATCTTAAACCTGGTCGCATGTAAAGTTACCGCTAGGCTTCAAAAGGTTAATATCTGCTGCAGACCCTAGGAACTATGGTTCCCTTCCCGCCAAGGGCAATATGTTGTTTTCTTCTGCAAATGGTCCAGACCGACACAGGGACCCAACCAGCCTCCTTTCAATGCGCACCGGGGATCGATTTCCCCGGAGGTAAGGCGGCCGAGGGCGTGAGGCTAACCACTCACCATCTAGTGCCAAGGTTAGGAATGAGTACAGCTGTACCCCAGGCCTCTTTATGCCTCCATGGCGTGCACAGGGACATCTTTACATTTACCTTACAACTATGCATAGGTTCTCTATGTCAAATCACATTTTTCTGTAACAGCAGTGTTAAAAGTAACCTTTCGAGTTTCATTCAGCATGCATTTGAAACGACGGTAAGATGATGGACTTGCAAGTAAAGTCGCATCACATTACATATATTTTCAGGGCCAAATCGTACACAACACCAAGTCACAATATATTGAGTATCACAGGACTCCCCACATGTTTCGGTGTGAATTGACACCACCTTCAGAAGAACAAATAGAACACTTAAAACACTTAAGACAACACTAGGCTGGTTACTTAAACTTTGTTAAGATTAAAAACAAATGTTTTTAACGAAACGAATTTTCCAATCACCAGGATAGTGTTACCTTAAGTGTTTTAAGTGTTATATTTGTTCCCCTGAAGATGGTGTGAATTCACATCGAAACATGTCGGGAGTTCTGTGAAGCTTGATAAATTGTGACTTGGTGTTGTGTACGAGACCATCCTGATACTATATGTGAAAACATATGTACACGGTATGGACAATTTTAAATTTTAAATACGCATTACATTAGTCTGTAACATAATTTTCGTGATGTGTCGTTATTGGCCCATACATTTTAGCCTCAATCGACCTCAAGGCGAAAAAACAAGGAGAGGGAGGGGAACATGCTTATAGGAAAAACTAGTTTTGACTTGACGAGATCTGCTCCTATGCGAACTGTTTCTGAAAACAGCTATCTCGTATAAGAGTACCTGCATTTGCATATGCATTTTTTTTAAATAACGCGGTTTCTTGCTTCTTACAATTCCTTAACGTATTTTACGATTCAGAATAACCGACATGATGATGCAGTATTTGTTTTATTCCAGCCAACTTTCTCTGGGGAACCATATTTCTCGGTTTCTGGGCTGGTATAGTAGCACCAAACACGCAGTGCCATACAAAAAACACTAAGCAAGCCGGGACAACATAGAGTTCACGCCTCCAGTACACAGTCAACAGCACATTCTCACTCAACCAGCCGGGACAACAGACAGTTCACGCCTCCAGTACACAGTCAACAGCACATTCTCTCAACAAGCCGGGACCACAGAGAGTTCACGCCTCCAAAAACAACGCAGTACACAGTCAACAGAACATTCTCACTCAACTATAAAGTGAACCTTAGTGTAACGACAACAGAAAGTTTTCCCTGAAGATGACCCAGCAGGGTCGAAACATGTAGGAGTGTGTTACAATTGATGATAAGACTCTCTTTGTGCATTTGTTGGTGATTAGTGTTTTTTGTATAATATAGTGCAAGGACATGGAACACATTAAATTTACGTAATGCCATCTCAGGAAACAGAATCATGGTTTGGTGAACTAACGAATTATCAAGTGGCTCCAGGTGTTAATACAAATAAAAACCTGCAGCCTAATCAGTAAAACTTGGTTAGCCATCCCTGTCCGAAATCGTTACACGGAGAACGATATAGATACCGTACCACAAACGGAAATTACTCGTGCGTTATTGCTTTCTTGTGGCCTCCACCGTTTCAAATCTGGTACAGCTGTACACCAGACTCTATTCAATGCACTCGGCAGACCACGAACAGGCGCCAATATCCGCCGGTAGCAAACCCGTAGGAAGAAGACCGGAAATGACCCGAATTCTGACGTGTGTGGCCATTCCAAATAATGAAAGTGAACCACCTCGCCCCCACGCCCCAAAATCGACGACGAAAGAACATGAATTTTGAAATCTAATTACCACATTTCTGTTTTCTATATCATTTTCCAAAGATGGTGAAAGTCATACAAAGCAAAACATACGAATCAATGATTCTGTAAATCTTAATAAAGGCAGAAGCCAAATGTAGTTTCGGAACAGTTATCCGAATCTGCGTGCAATTACAGCCAGGAAACAGCGTGTGCCCAAGGAAACACAACTGCTTTTTACTATGGGCGAACAAATTTCCCAAAAATATAGCAGTCACCTCAAACTTCCATGCGTTAGAAATGTGACATGAAGCAAGTTCCCTACTTAACACCCACAAGTATTAATCGCCACCGTATAAAATTTGGTCGTCCGGGCGACCTGGCAGCTGCAATTTGTGTACCCTTACTTGTGTTACCGCTGTCATATTTTCTAATATTAATTTCTGCGACTTTAAAATGCTTCAAACAACATCGCCGTCAAAATCCTGTTCGTGGTCAAAATCCTGTTTCGTATGTTGCAAGTTTCGTGTTCAAAACTTTACCCGTAATCGTAATCCAAGACTACAACGTAACGTATAGCTATATACGCCCTAAATTATCATTTACAATAAAGTGTTTATGTCAGAATTCAACGTAACGTTTCCGGATATATTATTTATCTTCCCAGATATTAGTCCCACCCACTTTACTATAACTTTAAGAACATACTTAAACGCATACCTCCATTGTAAAATTACATCTAATTTAGATTCAAAACATACGATTTCAATTATCCTTCTTGATATTCTTTATATTTTGTACTGCCCGACGATGGCCTATTCCGGCCGAAACAGGCTGTAACCAAATTCCTGTATATTATAACAAACATTCTTAACTTTGATTGTGATAATAGTTTTAAATGTTTACCCGTGATCGCTTACCCTGAATTACGTTTTATTCCTACAGGAAAATACCGCGATCCTAGCTCAAATTACGCCACGACCGATTCCTTCCACATGCTTCATAGTTCATTGTTCGAAAAGAACCCTACATTTCGACATACATAATGTGCGCTATTCAAATCGTCATTAACCCTTTAAAGACGAAGCGTATCTGTTTTATATAAGGACTCAGTGCGTACCGCGCTGTAAACACTCTCCACTTCGGTTATGAAAACCAGTCTCTTAATGTTTTATAAGGCAAAAGTTGCTGTTTGTTCTGAGATCCGCACAAAACACATAAAGGCAATGTGGGCACCACGCAGAATTTTTTAATGTTAAACCTGGTGGTATGTAAAGTTACCGCTACGCTTTAAAAGGTTAAATAAAACGCATCAACTGCGTCAAGATGCAATCTGGTACCAAAGGAATTCACTGTAACAATCTGCACCTTCTCCAAATGTCCATGTTGTTATGATTATGGTTAGATGGTCCGAAATAGAAACGTTACAAAGCATTCTTCTGGTATTTATGTCCAGAAGTGAAAATTCTACCACGTAACTATCAACAATGGTTCTTCGCCGTTTCCAGGAGCATTTAGACTACTTGAACAACAAATAGTTGAAAATTTATTCATATTCGACTCCCACAGGCCACAATGCACCAAGGCCTATCCTACTCTATGCAAGAAGCTGAGGACTGCCAGATACCAGGCTCTCCTAGCGGTGTGGACAGCAGAATTAAGTCTTTTGGGATATGACGTCGTGACGATTGGTAAGCTACCGACGTTTCAGAGCAACGTGCTGCCTCGATCTTCAGGGTCTACAATCAAAGTCTCCCATTGGACTACCGTTACTTGAATATTTAACAACGCACTTCAACTGTTTTGGCTAACAGGGTGGAATAGTAAATTGACTACGAATTATCAATTTGAGAGAATGTAAAAAGCAGCGGTCACACCCAGGTACTGAAGGTAAACCACAAAACTTTCACATTACATGTCTGCGCCCAGGATTCGAACTCCAGAGTTCGTGCATGCGAAGCAGGGGAGCGACATTCGGCTAACAGGTCATTATGGTTATGGCGACCGGGGATCAGTGTCCGGCACAGACAAGGTTTTTCACTTTGCCACAGCAATAGCAACCTTGAGAACCGCCAAGCCTATTAACCTGAGATCACAAAGCGGTCAGAGTACGAAACCGTGCCAGGGCCAATGACGCGTGGGACTAGTGCAGGCTTACCTCCACACCCGAAATTCTGCATGGCACAGTTTTAATGGCAGGTAATGACAAGCATGTCTCTGTCCACGCCATGAAGGTATATAGGACGTGCCCACTCGCAGTGGGAGATATAGCTCCACTCATTCTTAACCTCAGCACTAGAGGGATGTAGTCATGGTCAACGTCACGCTCCGGCCGCTTTACCCCCTAGTAACTTTCCCCCCATACCATTGAATAGGAGGCTGGGTGGGCCCCAGAATCGGCCTGGACCTTTTGGAAAAAAGAAAACTGTCTTGCCCCTGCCGGGAATCAAACCCCGAATAGTCCAACCCGCAGTTTAGTCACTGTAACAACTGAGCTACCCGGCTGATTTTCGTGGTTGGTAGAGTACAAATTATGAAGCTTCAGATTATACTGTTTAGTTTTGTCCATGCTTGTAAGACAATTCATCCCCGTTGTGTTTTAGATAACAAAAATCACAGTAGATTCAAACACAATTAACCTTTTAAAGCCTAGCGGTAACTTTACATACGGCCAGGTTTAACACTAAAAAATTCTACGTGGTGCCCACATTTCGTTTATGTGTTTTGTATGGATCTCAGAACAAACAGCAACTTTTACCTTATAAAACATTAAGAGACTGGTTTTTATAACCGCGATCGAGAGTGTTTACAGCGCGGTACGCACTGAGTCCTTATATAAAACAGATACGCTTCGTCTTTAAAGGGTTAATTTATTCAGTATTAACTCAACATGTTTCGGCACAGTAGACCATCATCAGGTTGACAAGAATGTTAACTGTGTATTCAGTCTTCCATTCTTGTCAACCTGATAATGGTCCATTGGGCCGATATATGTAGTTGAATTAATACTGAATAAATGAACTGCCGTGTTCGACTGAATCTGCTGTGATTCTTGCTTGTCCACACTCCTGTTCATTTGCATTTCAGAAGTACAAGCATTCTCCCCAGCGCCTTGTGCTCAAATACCCTTATCTGTCCTGTTTCCTACAATAAGAAACAAAGTTCCATACCATACTAAATAACGGGTAACTCAATACATAGTTATAGCTGTTTCTTATATTTTAAACAAGACACAGGAAGACATAAAATTTCCACATTGCATACTGTAATTTTCAGCCATCCTCGGATTATTTGCTATTTCTTACTGGATAAATCTTTGCGGACACTAGGCCTACACCAACGAAAACTTACCAAAACATTCTGCAACACTGACACTAGGTGACTCGGTACGAACACTGCAATCACTTTACCACGCTGGCCTACCGTTTCTGCAACGTCTTACGTATCACGGACCAGAACACACAACCACACCGCACGGCCGTCGCTTACACACTCGACTGCCGGCTGCTACGTCGCAGTTTGCACTCGTGTCGCACTGGGAGCAAGGTGGGGATGAGTTTCATTCATGAATAGCTTGGAGGAGAAGCGAAAACTACATAAATGTCCCAGTGGGTGATCCATGGTAGACGCAAGCTGCATTCGAAAACACAGATCAGGCGAGTTTTGTGATTTTTGCAACGGCGTGGCTGAGGATTCCGCTCTGATGCTGCGTCAATGGGTTAATCGGATCAGGCGTCATCGCAGCGTCATATCTCAGAAGAACGGAATCCCCAAGAACAGATTTCCCTCCTAATGCAGACAGCGTCTCTTCTATGTAATCGCTGCCACCACACGAGGGACTCTACAGTTACGTATTCTGCCCATAAAACAAACTATATCTCACTTCAGCAACGACTAAAGCCTCGCAGTTCACTGCGTCGAAGATCACACATGCCAGTCCCGCCAATAAACCTAGTGGTCAGGTTTTTGACAACTGGGATTCGAGTCTTGGCTCGTGGTGGAATTGTCCTCTTCGCCACCACCTCCAGGTCGGTTCTAGAGCCCGACCAGCCTCCCACCCAATGGGCACCGAGGGCTTTTTGCCCATGAAGCTTATGACCATTTCGCGGCCTCAGTACGAATACCTGAAGATACTTCTATCCGCTTGTAAGCCTGGAAGCCGGAACAGCCAGCTTTTCAGAAAACAGTACCTCATAATGGCCCACGGCAGCTTCTTTACTGCACCCAAATCTTTCACCAATTTTACACATCTAAAGTAAGTTGTGTGAGATTGATTTCATATAGGAAATTTTTGCTTGGTGAAGTACTCTATGTGAGTATCGAAGTCCTGATTCTGGGGTCGCATACAAAGAGACACATTCCGAAAAGTTTTACTTGGAACTATAGGAGAGGTTAAACCCCCATAATTACATCCACATACGCGTATTATATAAAGTCGAGAAAAACTCTTAAGTTATAATCAATGGAGAAGCAAAACAGTGGAATTCACTTCGTGCTTCTTAGACATAACAATCCCGTGGTTTTTATGGAAACAAAACATCGATGACGTGGAGTATACGTCTGTGCTATTTACATACCTTCCAGCACTGGCGTGTCACAGAGATTCTACACATGAACGCTCAGCCAGAAAATAAGATTGCGAGTACACAATCAGGCCGCGCGGACTAAAGCGTAAACACGGTGTCTGTCCAGCACGTTAAATGCGTGACTAAAAATAGCAGATTTCACTACGCTTTAATTGGTGTGGATCAATGAAGAAAGCCTGGGAGGAAGAACAGCAGCTGAACGAAGTGGTAATCGGAATACTTCACCTGCAACAGCTGAAGTAAAAGATACGCCAGAGCCAGCGCGAGACTTAGAAAGGCTCTGTATACTAAAAATATCGTATGAAGAATAATTAATATAAAATTGAACTTTTTTATATTAACAACCGCATGATTCTTCATCAAACTTTAAGTTAAATACACATTTCACATGGCAGCAATTTTTGTTGCACCAAGTTGTACAAAATTACGACTCAACAAAACACACAGATGTCTTAAGCAATCCCTATACAGGCCTGGACAGGCCCTGACGGTTCCAGAAGGTTGAGACTCCCAGAATTTCTAGGCAATTGGCATATGAAAGTGGTCCGCTTGTCAGCCCTACGCACTGGCCGCCTTTACCCCCCGCCCTGCAGGAGATACCACCGGTAATCATTTCTGTTGGAGGCTGAGTCGACCCCAGGGCCACAGAGCGACTGTAAGGATTATGCCAATGGAAGATCATACTTCTTAAAGACGGGCTAAATATACTCCCTTCTGAACCCTATATTCAATCGCGTTTGCAATACTTTACTCTCCAACGTTCGCGTGGATACCTTTCACACATTACCAATGGTAACAAATGAAAACCACATAAGCGCAGTGAAGGCGTGAATTTAATACCAAGGAAGTTTCATGAAAATTTCGCCAGATTACTAACGACACACGGACACACTGACATACACAATCCCATGACCAAGATCATTTCATCAGAAACAAAGATATCTGTATAGAAAGTAACACATGACAACCAATGTGGCAGTTCTGGCATGCTAACCACGCACAGCTCTGCTGAAAGTGAACACAAAAGAAGCGTGTGGAAATCACACACATTTGCGCCATTCATACGCTTCCACACTACATGACCTTCCACTTCTCGGGTTAACTCAATCAAACGATGAAACTCGTGGGCTACGGTTTCCGGTTGCGTCAAACAGAGCAGACGGCCACACTGCAGCCTATAAAGACTATTTTAGACGATCACAACACGAGAAAACTGATGAGATTCAAGACACTACTCCTGAACTGCTATGTTGAAACTCGAGCACACAAACGCTTTACCAAAAACTCGGGATAAAATATGCAACTACAGACCGATATTGCAGCTGTCAGTTAATATAAAACGCCCGGCCTCAAGCAAAAGTATGAACCCCAAGGCGAGAGGCATTCCTTCAACAGTTTACGGTTAATCACTTCGGAAAGAAATTCACTGGTTTTATTGGCAAGCGAAGGTTCATAAATATTCAAATCAACGTACCGATTTTCATCAAGTTTGACACAAACACCACACGTACCCGATGCTGATACGTCCACCGCAATAATGTTCATACCAATTCGCCGATTTTCAGGAAATACGAACATCCAGACTGTCATTCCAGGCATCCGAAACATACTAGAGTACTTTCAAATTCTCCACAATTATAGAAAACCGGGATAGCGTAGTCGGTAGTGACCTAGGCTACGGGCTGGAAAAGCGAGAGATTGCGGTTCAATTGCCGATAGGGGTACCATATTTGTCTCATCTCCAAAGCGTCCACATCGAATCAGGAATACACACAGCCTTCTAGTCGATGGACGTCGAGGATTCCTTCAACGGGGGTAAAGCGGCTGGGACGTGAAGCTGACCACTCGCCCATCTAGTGCCGAGACTGACAGAAACTATACCACCACATACATGTCTTCGTAGAGTTCACAAGGGAACTTTACTCTTTACAATCAACAGCACCAATGATGCGATCCTGCAAACGTCTGAGGTGATGACAGTGTCATTTTAAAAACTGTCATACAGTACGCCTACTTACATGATGATGGCCCCGTGGCCACACATATCCCAAAAATTCGCAACTGCTGTTAGTATTACTTCGACGCCCGTTACAGTCGAAAGACTTTGCGACAACATGGAATCTACAACAGTGTTTCCGAAACATTTTTGTTCGCGCAACCCTTCCGGCTTCGAAAAATAACCACGGATCCTCTTGCAGCCTTTTTCACGTATATATAGTGTCCGGATGACAGGTATCCAAAATTAAAAATGTATATCTCAGAACTGATTTTAGATACACAGTAATACCAGTAACATATGTAACAACGCATTGCATGATTTGACCTTAAATGAAATGACTGTCGCTCGCTACGTGGATACAGGAAGTTTTCCCCCTAAGCCTCTTAAATCCTAGCGGATACTTCATGTACCACCGGTTTAATATTTAAAATTTCTACGTTCCGCCCACACTCTGTATTTATGTGTTTTGCATGTATCTCAGAACAAACAGGGACTTTTGCCTTATACAGCATTAACTGATTGGTTTTTATAACCGAGAGGAACTGTGTTTACTGCGCGGTACGAACTGGGTCTTTCAATAAAACAGGACTGCATTTCGTCTTTAAAGGGCTAATTAGATATTTTAATGGACATACGAAATGAACACATCGCCAATTAAAGAAGTTCCTCGATTATCTTTAACAAACATTATTCCTTTACTTAAAAAATAAGTAAACTTCAAAGTACCCGTTACAGAAACGTACTCATGGATTCCCTGCGAACTGGTGGCGGATCCCTTTGGACCCGCAGAGCATGCTTTGGGAACCACTGATCTAGAGGACATACCCGTATTATGAAATAGTATTTTTAGAGCGCTCACATCGAAAAGTGCAAAAATTCGCACATTAACCTCAGTATTTGTCTGTCTATTCGCATGTAACAATCTGAGAGTCACTGAAAAGATCTTCCCTCTCTTGGGATTCCACGCAGCGCAGAATGGCAGTTCCGCACCGATGTGTCGAGACATCCTATTGGTCCCGTCTTCATGGGTCAAGCAGCCCAACAAGACCGCCTGACCCTTGAAGACTGGCACCCTGTGTTAGTCAAATTTACAGACATGGCAACAGTGGGAATCTGGTAAGGTTTGGTCCGTGAATTTTTCGGGCAGTGGAAAGTAGTACTTAGATATGCACGAATCAGATCACTATACTGTACGATTTAGCTTGTTTCTAAGGCACGGTTTTGTTAGTCGCCGGCCTCTCACCACGGAAGCGAGGTCACGTTCATGTGGGATTTGTGGTGCATAAAGCGGCACTGGGACATGTTTCTGTCCAAGTACTTCGGTTTTCCCATCAGCAAGAATCCATCAATGATTCACATTGGTTAACTCAAATATACCTCGCACTATACGTGTCCTGTTAATAAACGTGAAAGTGTTCTGTATCAATGAGCTATAATCGGCCTTCTACACCACCAGAAATATCCTGTGACTAGAACACTAAGTCTTCGAGCAATTTCACGTCATACTGGTACAGGAAGGTCAAAGCTGACCGTGTAAAACGGGATACAATTCACATGTGTACATGAATGACGCTGAAGATCACGACAGAAGTGGAGAACTTTGACCCCTTCCATGTATCGGCAGCACTGAATTCAAGAAAAAACAGATTACTGAATTATGGCAATAACTAAACAATCGAGCAAGAGTGGCACTTGTTGCCAATAAGATATCTGGCAAGGGAAGCGTTACTGAGCAGCTTATCACTGGCGGTTCAAGACAAGTCACATCCTGAGTTTTCGTGTTTTTCTTGGTTCTTATTGGCGAATGTCAGCACAGTGTTTTCAAATGGCACTTCTAAATGTTTAAAAGTTCAACACAACGTACATACCCATTCCCTCATCTCATTCTAAGCTTATTTCTTCGCTTCACACAGTGCTGTTAGACAACCTAGGAACCAGCTAACCGCAGTGACTATGTACGAACATTTTAAATAAACTAAATCTGTTGGAAATGGTTTATTTGATAATTCTCACTCCAATTGGCTGGTCCATCTCCTCTTCCTCCACCACCACAACAACAACCACCACCACCAGCAAAATGGCCACCGCCGCCGCCGCCACCATCACCACCACCACAACCACCACCAGCAAAATGGCCACCGCCGCCGCCACCATCACCACCACCACAACCACCACCAGCAAAATGGCCACCGCCGCCGCCACCATCACCACCACCACCACAACCACCACCAGCAAAATGGCCGCCGCCACCACCGCCGCCGCCGCCACCACCACCACCACCACCACCACCACTGCCACACCACCACCACCACCACCACCACCACCACCACCACCATTGCAGCTGCTGCTGCTACTGATTACCAGAAAGTTGG